>OX638301.1:41818272-42370787 GCA_951812265.1 Taphrorychus bicolor | reverse complement strand
AATAAGGGACAGCAGGGCGGCAAGTTGATCCTCCATCGCTTGATGCTGGCTTCTGGTCACTGGCATAAACACGTAAGTCCGGCAATGAAGCACTCACTTACAGTTCAGTAATATTAGTCCTCAAATTCCCACTGGAATCGCACTTCTGACACCAATTGTTGCGAACTCGGGGTTCAATAATTCCAGTGTAACGATTTAACACGAAAACACTATTTATTTACTCCACAAATACACACGACTACAATTCGACTACTAAATAGCTCACTACTTAACACTTTATAGCTTTCTAATATCGTTCGGAACTTTAGCTTACTTATAGCTCGCTTAAAATAAGACTACTCCTATTCCGCGCGCTCTATGCGCCTTTTAATATACAATCCTAAAATTACAGAAAAACCTAGAAACTTCTTTATAAGAATTCTTGAATAATCTCACTTAAAAAAGAAGGTTGTAAACAACTGCCTTCTAGATTAAACCGAGCAATAAATCACTCGTGTCAGCCATGACGCAGCGCGGATACGTCGCGAAGCTCCACCAACCACACGCGTTGCCCCGCCTCCCATGTAGCGTTGCTGCGAATCGTAACAATATATATATATTTTTGGGGGACAAATAAAATAAATAAATATATATAAAAATAAAACAAAAAAATATAAATTCGTATTATGTAGGTTGTAAATAAAATAGTATACACCTCGGTAGGAAGTTTCCTTACCTTCTCAAGATTTTATGGTTCATCTCGACGCTGCGCATCTCGATAAACTATCAAATTTCTCGACAGTAATGAACGAGTTACCACCCCGGTATGTAATATACTATTTCGTGTTAAATCGTTATACAGGAATTATTATAGTTATATAATATTATAACCCCTGAGTTCGAAACAATATATATTAAATTGTATAAATCCGAAATAATATAACACAGAAAACGATGTATTACAAAAATTAATAGGTCTACTAATAGATCCATTATTTATTACATTATCTATGTAGAGAGATTACAAAGGTAAAATTATCCATAATCAAAGAAATAAAATTACGTTTAAAAAAGACCCCGTAGCATAGTCTTAGAAAAATTCCGTCCTATGGCAGCTATACAGGGAGTTTTACAAAGGTACTGTTACGATTCGCAGCAACGCCGCATGGGAGGCGGGGCAACGCGTGTAGTTGGTGGAGCTTCGCGACCTATCCGCGCTGCGTCATGGCTGACACGAGTGATTTATTGCTCGGTTTAATCTAGAAGGCAGTTGTTACAACCTTTTTTTTTATGTGAGATTATTCAAGAATTCTTATAAAGAAGTTTCTAGGTTTTTCTGTAATTTTAGGATTGCATATAAAAGGCGCATAGAGCGGCGGTTAGGAGTAGTCTTATTTTAAGCGAGCTATAAGTAAGCTAAAGTTACGAAGCGATAATAGAAGGCTATAAAGTGTTAAGTAGTGAATTATTTAGTATACGAATTGTACCTGTGTATTTTTGTGGAATAAATAAATAGTGTTTTCGTGTTAAATCGTTACACTGGAATTATCGAACCCCGAGTTCGCAACAATTGGAGTCAGAAGTGCGATTCCAGTGGGAATTTGAGGACTAATATTGCTGAACTGTAAGTGAGTGCTTCATTGCCGGACATTACGTGTTTATGCCAGTGACCAGAAGCCAGCATCAAGGTATGGAGGATCAACTTGCCGCCCTGCTGTCCCTTATGCAACAACAGCGGGAAGAACAGGAGAAACGTTATAACGAACAGAAAGAAGAGCAGGAAAAACTTTATAAGGAACAAGAAAGACGTGATCAAGTACAAGAGCAACGTTATCAACATCAGAAGGAAGAGCAGGAAAGAGATTATAAGGAACAAAAAGAGGAACAAGAAAGGCGTGATCAACTACAAGAGCGACGTCATGTAGAACAAAAGGAAGAACAGAAACGGTTTAAAGAAGAATTAATGAACCATCTCGCAGCTAGGGAGCAACAATTGGAAGAAAGAATAATGCAATCCGTTAACGAATCCATTAACGGCGTTAACGAAGGACTCGAAGCTGTCAACCAGAGGGTTCTCGAGCTAGAAAAGACATTCCGGGAACAACTTGAAGACGACAACGTGTCTACAGAGAGTTTTAGCACACCCAACGCTAAAATTAAGCCTCCCGATTATGACGGTACTACGGCCTGGAAAATCTATAAAACCCAATTTGAGGCAGCTGCAAAAGCTAATGACTGGTCCGAGCGCCAAAAAGCTACATTATTAGTGGTAGCACTTCGTGGAAAAGCGGCTGAATTACTCCAATCTTTGTCGGCAGCTGATCAAAGTAATTATGCAGCTTTAGTACACACTCTGCAACTACGATTTGGAAATGAGCACAAAGAAACCGTATTCCAGGCCCAGCTGAGGATGAGACAGCAAAAGTCAGGTGAATCCTTACAAGAATTTGAGGCGGACATAGACAGACTCATTCACCTGGCATATCCATCGGCCCCTGAATCTTTTCAAATGCAATTTGCCGTCGAAAGGTTCATTGAGGGAGTTTGCGATAGTGACATGAGATACCACTTACGTCTAGTAAGGCCCAAGAATATCAGCGAGGCACTAGTTCGGGCCCTGGAATTCGAGGCGTCACGAGTGTCATCTAGTTCTTCTGCAAGTGTAAGAGTGGCAACTTGCGGTGACAAGAAGAATACGTCTATGGCTGAATCCATAGCCAGTTTACATAAAGCGTTGAAGGATATTGCAGTAAATATGCAAGACCTGTTGGGAAGAACTCCTCGATCAACAGGTAATCGGGGCATAAAATGTTTTAACCGCGGTAAACTGGGTCACGTCAAGAGTAACTGCCGTAACAGGGCAAGGAGTCCGTCGCCGTTGTTTAGAAGACCCAGCGGCAACCAAGACCGCCCTAGAATTCAGGAAAGTCCAATTCCTGTCAATGTAAGGGGGCAATTGACCGAGGCCGTTAAGACCCCCAGGATCAGTCAAGTCAACCAATCAAGTCAAGTCAATAATTTGAGTGGCAAAAGTGTTACAGAGGCCGGACGCATTAAAGGACAGAAGATCCAAATTGAACATCGACCAGGAAGGTCTCACGGAAATGTCGAAGCATTGTCTAGACGGCCATGTAAAGAAGATAGTCAGCATTGTCGGAGAACTCAGCAACGTGAGGGACATCCTTCTGTAAGGAGAACGTCGATAGAAAGAAACGATGGCTGGACAACACTGACACTTCGAGAAGAACAACTGAATGATCCAGATATTGGACCGATACTCATGGCAAAGACTGATGACAAGAGACCAGAGTGGCAAGAAATTGCTGGTAAAAGTTCATACCTGAAGACGCTATGGGCCCAGTGGCATTCTCTTAGAACAGAAAATGGATTACTGAAGAGAGCGTGGGAGAGTCCCGATGGCAAGACCGTAGTCAGTCAGTTGATTGTTCCTGGTAGCAGAAAATCGGACGTACTACAGGAAATGCACGACGGAACCAGTGGAGGTCATTTTGGGGTCAATAAAACCTTGGCCAAAATTAAAGAGCGGTTCTACTGGGTGAATTATCATGAAGACGTCGAATCTTGGTGCCGCAAGTGCGAAGTTTGTTGTGCCACAAAAGGACCTCGAACAAGATCACGCGGCCGGGCAATAAATACATCTTGGTCGCCATGGATTACTTCACTAAACGGCCTGAGGCATACGCCCTGCCTAATCAAGAAGCAACGACTGTGGCAACGGTGCTAGTAAATGAAATGTTCTGCAGGTTTGGAGTCCCTCTCGAACTTCATTCTGATCAGGGCCGAAATTTTGAATCGGCTGTTTTCCAGAAGGTCATGGAACTTCTCGGAATTCGCAAGACCAGGACAACTCCTTTGCATCCACAGTCGGATGGGATGGTAGAGAGATTTAATCGGACCATGGAACATTACCTGTCTAAAATGGTGGCAGATCATCAGCGTGATTGGGACCAACATCTACCTCTCATGTTGATGGCATATCGAGGCTCTACGCATGAAGCCACTGGTTATACTCCGGCGAGAGTTATGTTCGGAAGGGAAATGAGGCTTCCTGCGGATTTGATGTATGGAACACCAGAAAAAGAGTCGCTCAGCTCTGAGAATTTTGTGGAGGAGCTTAAGGAGAGGCTGAACAATGTTCATGAACAAGTCAGGAATAAACTGCGGATATCCAGTGATCGAGCCAAAGCAAGATATGACTTACTAGCTAACTCCCGCGGCTTCCAGGATGGTGATTTGGTGTGGCTATACAATCCGAGGCGAAAGGTGGGGAAGTCGCCCAAACTTAGCCAAAATTGGGAAGGACCTTATACAATTATAAAGAAGATTAATGATGTGGTGTAGGATCCAGCGGACCCCCAGGTCAAAGATGAAAGTCGTTCATTTGGATCGATTAGCACGATACCATGGAACTCTATCTGTTCGGGACGAACAGCCTTAGGAGGAGGCCAATTTTACTCCTTTAAATCCGCGCTGCGTCATGGCTGACACGAGTGATTTATTGCTCGGCTGGCTTAATCTAGAAGGCAGTTGTTTACAACCGTTTTTTTATGTATGAGATTATTCAAGAATTCTTATAAAGAACTTTCTAGGTTTTTCTGTAATTTTAGGATTGTATATAAAAGGCGCATAGAGCGGCGGTTAGGAGTAGTCTTATTTTAAGCGAGCTATAAGTAAGCTAAAGTTACGAAGCGATAATAGAAGACTATAAAGTGTTAGTTATTTAGTAGTGAGTTATTTAGTATACGAATTGTACCTGTGTATATTTGTGGAATAAATAAATAGTGTTTTCGTGTTAAATCGTTACACTGGAATTATCGAACCCCGAGTTCGCAACAGTACTGACAAACTTTACGGGGTTATAGAGGACGCCAAGTCATACAAATTTTGCTCCTATCCGCAAACGCACCGTTTTCGAGATACAGGGTGTTAAAGAAATATTTCATTTATTTATAATTAAATTTTAACTTTAATAAGTTTTTTGTTTAAATTTCAGCGACTAGTTGAGAGAGAGAACTGAATTTTTGTACACGCTTTACCATTACTTGGACGTACTTTATGAGTAATAGAGCGCGCTTTTTCATGTGCCAGTGGCGGAGATTTTGGGGTCGCCTAGGATTGTTTTGCCGCTAACGACTACGCCACTGGAAGAAATTGCAATTTGGAAGCACATTGTGAAAGACCAATACTTTCTACACAGAAAAGGTACTCTAAGTCAAAAGCGTTAATGTGAGGCGTTTTTGTATCAAATGGAATTATATGATGAAAAACATGGGAAAAAGAGGAAAAATTATTTCTTATAATGTTTATTTAATATCGCAAACGCATTTCTTAACAATCATGGAGGTAAAAATTACGTTCTTACCTGCATGATTGTTATTGATGTTTTCATTGAAAACGGGTGCGTCACTCCATGATTCGACGGGCAAATTTATGCACTGAGGTGGGTGGTCGGCACTTTCAGCTACTTTTGTAACTAGTTGTATATAAAATGAAAATTTTTTGTTTATTTTTTTTGTTGCTTTACCCATGGTTTTCATCATAATATTTAACATTTAACTTAAAAACGGCGCACACCAGCGCTTTTGACTAAGAGTACCTTTTTTGTGTAGATAATATTGGCCCTTCACAATGTGCTTTCAAATTGCAATTTTTTCCAGTGGCGTAGTCGTTAGAGGCAAAACAATCCCAGGTGACCCCAAAATCTCCGCCACTGGCACGTGAAAAAGCGAGCTCTAACACTCATAAAGTCCGTCCAAGTAATGGTAAAACGTGTACAAAAATTCAGTTGTCTATCTCAACTAGTCGCTGAAATATAAACAAAAAACTTATAAACGAAATTTCTTTAACACTCTGTATCTCGAACCCCTGTGATCTCTCTCCTATGCTATTTAATTTACTCGGAGTTTGTTTTTCGGGAGGCATTAGAAGAGGAGCTGGCGGATTAGCGATCAATGGCTGAACTGGGATATTTCCAGAAATCTTGAAGAGAGCTAAGGTTATTCCCGCTCATAAAAAGGGAAAGAGAACCGACATCAACCATTATAGACTCATTTCCTTTCTCTCTTCCATGTCGAAGATCTTTGAGAGGGCCATATACAGTAGGCTTATGAACTTCCTGAGGTGATAGTGGTGATATTCATGAGGTGATAGTCAGCCACCAGTATGGGTTTATGCCCAATAGGTCTACACAGCTTGCAATATTTGACTTTATTACATACATAATTGAAATGTTGACAGGGAGAAAAAGGTTGCTGGGTTGTTCTTTGATCTCTCAAGGGCCTTCGACACATTAGATCATGATCTGCTCATGAACAGGATAGCTAGCTATGGAGTCAGGGGGAATTTCGCCTCAATCATAAAGTCTTATCTAACAAACAGACAGTAGGTAGTATCTGTGCACTCACAGGGGGTCGAGGTTCTTTCCCGGTCGGTAGCGATCCGGAGGAGCGTTCCGCAGGGTCCATTCTCGGTCCCGTGTTGTTCCTCCTGTACGTCAATGGATTGGGTGCGGCGATTGCTGGTGGTCGCATCTGCCAGTATGCGGACGATACGTCTATTGTGCTGGTGGATGATGGCTTTGCTGGTCTCTCGGCGGCTTGTTCGTGTGTGGTGGGGGGAATGCGGGATTGGTGTGCGGCCAGTGACCTGATGGTCAACTGTGGGAAGACAGGTCTGTTGACCTCTAGCAAACTGGGTAGCTCTCTTGAGTCTTTGTATGTCAATATTGGTGCCGGTTCTCTTCCTGTATCAGACGGGGTGAAATTTTTGGGGGTGACGGTTGATCAAACTCTAGCATATGATAAGCAAATACAAATTTTGGAAAACAGACTAAACAGTTTCTGGGCTTTAATTCGCAGACTCAGACATTGCTTTTCACGTACCACACTAATACAAATATATTATGCCGGAGCTCAATCGATAATATCTTATAGTATTCTATTCTGGGGCTCATGTAGAAATGCTCACAAAATATTTGTAGCCCAGAAGCGGATTGTTAGATGTATCCAGGGGCTACACCCTAGAGTATCATGTAGGCCCTACTTCAAGCAAATGAAATTACTCACTGTCCCATCGTTATATTTCCTATCGCTGGTAATGTTTGTAAAAAGACACTATAATCTGTTTACACGCAACGCGGATGTATATGCTCAAGGTATTGTAGCTGAATATATGGATTTCCAAACCAAAACTACAGTGTTGTGTGATTCTGGGAGTGGCTGCATTCCAGAAACAATTTATAGAGTGTATCTTTTTTTCTCTTGTTTGCTTTTGACGTTGCTTTGTTGACTGTGTCGATTTTGGTGGCAATAAAGATATTATTATTATTAACTGTCAACAACATCAGGTTCGCTGACGATACCGCTGTAATAGCAAGCTGCCTCAAAGGATTATGGGTTAAATATTAATATCAATAAAACAAAAATGCTAATAATATCCAAAAGGAACGTCAGTGGTCAGCTGACTGTATGCAATAAGACCGTTGAGCAAGTCCATTACTTCAAATACCTAGGAACTATCATAAATGAAAATGTTGCACACAAACAAGAAAGACTGTCAAGAATTGAGCAAGCGAGGACAACATTTATGAAACTGAGAAAACTGCTGACAGTCCGAGATCTATTTTTGACTTTGAGAGTGAGAATGGTGCGGTGTTACGTCTTTCTAGTGTTACTATATGGTCTTGAAGGATGGACACTGAACAACGAAATATCGAAGAGACTGGAATCGTTTGAGTGGTGGGTATACCGCCGAATGTTAAAGATCTCCTGGATGGACCACATTACGAACGAACAAGTTCTGGACAGAATGGATAAGGAAATGGAAATTCTTTTCACAATTAAGAGAAGAAAACTAAAGTATCTTGGGCATGTTATGCGTAATTCAAAATATGAAATTCTGCAGCTCATTATGCAGGGGAAGAACCTGGGACGCAGAAGCGTCGGTCGACGTAGAATTTCCTGGCTACGTAACCTGCGAGACTGGTTTGGCCTCTCATCTGTCGAACTATTTCGGACAGCTGCCTCTAAAGTTAGAATAGCCATGAACATCAGCAACCTCCGAAGAAGAAGCTGAGATCAAGAAGATCTCGAAAACGGTGCGTTTGCGGATAGGGGTTGATAAGCAAAATGTGTATGACTTGGCGTCCTCTATAACCCCCTTAAGTTTGTCAGTACCTTTCTGAAACACCTTGTATAACGGCGGCCAGACGATAGCAACTTACTTGCAGGGTATAGTTTGCGCAAAAAATTGCCCAGTCGCGAGCCTGTCCACATGGTACAAGTAAGCTCGTGCAAACCTCGGTATTTCATTTGTCTTCGGCCGACGCATTTCGAAGAAGTTGTTGGGAAAAAATAGATATCAATAATGTTAGGGGACGATTTTTTGTTGGTCTGGTATTGCTTAGTGCTAAAGAAAAAAGTAAATAGACGCTCTAGAACAAACTGGACCAAGAAATGGCACCTCATTCAATTAGTCATTTTTTCGTATAAAATTTTCTTTTTATTGCGTCCGGAATACTCTTTTGATTTACTTTTCCACAGACATGGAAACGATTTCTAGGTTTGAATAAATTCTGTTAGGACTTGTTTCGAAAAATTCCGTTCGTCAGACATATTTTCACTGAAATATTTTCGGAGACTGAAGACACGACGAGAAATGCGTCCACACGCCATATACCTATTATTTAAATATACGGCAAACGTCAATCCCTCACAGTAAATCGAAAATGAAGCTCCTCAGTTGGCTATGAAAATCTCGCAGTTGGTCGACGAGATTTTACTGTGCATATGTTTACTGCGCACCACGTGCTAGTTGAAAGATGAGTGACGTTTTGAATCTGACGTATAGAAATTTTTAGGTTATGCCAAATGTGACATGTTTATTGGCGGGAACGAAAGTCGACAAAAATAAATAAATAGCAAAATTTTACATTGCACTGATTCGAAGGCTAGTTGCAAGATGTTTTAGATGTTTAGTCTTTGGAACAAAGAAAGCGTAAAAAAATTATTCACTTCACTTCAATTTATATAGCTACAGAAGTTATTCCTTGATTCCGGCACGATTAACGACAACGAGTTTTGTTTTATTGCAGGGAGCAATATTTCAAGTGTTCAAAGGACTATATAAAGCCATTAAAACTTAAAAGGAAGATAGGTATCTACATAATAACTAAGTAAGGGCTACATTGAAGGCTACAATTGAAGGAACAACAGATTCTGTTTTAGAGAACTATTCCACTTTCAGTTTCCACAAAGAGAAGTAAAAAGCTTTAGGGTTGTTGTAAAGATCCCACTGAGAATTTAAGTGTCTTTCATGGACATACATACCTAGTTATAGGTACTACAACTTTATTTTGTTTTCAAAGGACATGAAATATTTAATAGGATAAGTAAAGCCATATGGAATTAAACACACAAAGATTAGTTAAAGCAAATAAAGTATAAGTACTTACTGAAAGAAACTTCTGGTAGTTGTGGCCTGGTAGGTATAGGTCTTGGTATGAGTAAAATAATATGGAACTCCTATAGGAGCTCATTAGAGGAGGGCCTGGATACAGGCAAAACCCCTGAACATCTGTTTAATTGCAAAACAAACCTACATACCTAGGTGTACTAAACAAATCTCAGTCAGAAATAGGAACAATCCTGAATCCAGCACAAAAGACGCCGCACCGGAGTACCCAGCCAAGCAAAGTTGAATTAGTATAAACCAAATGGTATTTATGCAGACCGATTAATGATTTGAGTACATTAAACTAAGCAAACACTAAACTGAAATTTAGCAAAGAACGAACAGGATCAACAAGATGAAAACTTGAAAGCGTCCCCAAAAACTAGGGTTAAATGCAAGGTTGACAGATGTAGATTCTATTACCGTTTGTGAGTGTTAAAAAATTCAATTTATTATGAATTTTATCGGTTTTATAATATCATATGTTCTGTTATAATATAAATATGTATTCTGCATAAACTTAAAAATGCTAAAATGGTAATTATCGGCGCTTTTAGTAAAATTCTACAAATGTATCTAATCGCGTGACGTCAGAATCGTCGACAAGTTGGCAACGTAGAACTTTCAAATAATTTTCAAATCTCGCGCATGCCCAGTTCATTTCCGTCTAGTAAATGGGCATGTCGATCGTCAGCTGTTTTTGGCTTCTTTTTCAGGACTTACGTAATTTTTATAGAACTTTAAATTATTTGCCACACGCACAGCTTTTACCGCGCAAACCAAGTTTGTGCAAACTAAATCTTTGACATCGCGACGATTGCACAGGCCGCGCTTTTTGGACTGCGCGAGCTACCGTTTTCCCATCCACACGCAAAAACTTCCCGATACAAACCGGTTTGCGCAAGTAAGCGCGAGGTAAAGCTTGTGCGTGTGGCCGCCGCTTTCTATTATCGCATTTACAAGTCCCTCGTAACTACTCGAGAAAATTGCCGGGTGCAGGTGCGCGCGGCACGCTTTCGTTTTGGAATTATCAAAGTGCCGACACGAACTGACGTTACTGATATGATGTATTATTACTTATACTGTGTCTTTAGCAAAGACTAGAGAAAAATAAACTTATGGAATATCACCAAAAAGTTCCTTACTCTCGATGTGGTGCTTCAGATCACCAGGCATTATGCACTGAAAATCGCACTGATCACATTTCTGGCGTTTTTTCTCTTCTTTGTTGTGTACATACTTTACATGATATTTTACATCGTCAGAAGACTTAAATCCTTTGTTGCAGACCTGACAATAGTGTAATGTCCCGTGTAATTGCTCTTTAGATGCGTGACCCCTCAAGTGTCTACGTAGGGCTGATTTCGTTCTAGATTTATGGTCGCATTCATTACATCTAAAATATTTATAGAAACTAGGAAAAATGGATCTTTTAACAGGTGTCTAGTCGATTGCTATCACTCTATAGTAAATAATACTATAATTATTTTTAATTGCAGAGTATTCAATGTTTATTCAAACAGTAAAAAAAATAATAAAAACCTATTTCTGGATTTTTATTGGAAAAAAAAATGATTGTTCTGAAAAAGTTTTATATTAACCCTTTAATTATAGATGCTAAGAACTGGAAAAATTTAACTGAAATGGGTCTTATGTCATTTACATACTTTGTTATTACTAGCATTACTTCAAGGATGAAAAACTGAACCATTCAAATAAGACACTAAGGAGAAGCAAAGTAAAGAAAATATTCAAACTTACATGTACCAGTTTACTTCGTCTTCGGACTTATGTTTGTACAAAATGTGAATCTTTAGATCATTTTTGCCCACATATGGACAATAAGGACACTTTAATTTTCTACAGTGTTCACGATGCCGAGTCTTGATGTGCTTTTTTAAACTCCTCAATTGAGATGATGCACTCTGGCAATAATTGCACACATATTTTGCACTGTCTACAACAGTGTATTCATGTTTTTGCACTCTGAAAAGTCATTAAAAACTAATACAAGACGAAGAGTAGGTATGGATAATGAAAAGGGGGCAAAGAAAATTGATGTGAAGGAAATAAAATAAGCATTGACCAATAGACCACACAAAAAACCACAGCTAGAAGCTAAGGCCAGCCAAATCAGCAACAGATGTAAATTAACAAAGAATACAAAACAACTGAAAAGATGGAAATATGAAGTTGTACCTACTTTTAATAGCTCAAAAAGTAAATAGCATTTTTTTATGAAAAATTTTATTGTAGTGAGCCTGAAAGAATGTTAATAGAAAATTTTTGAGTTTATACACTAAAAAACAAATTTCTTTGACACTTACATGTTTGATCCATCTGCAGCTGGAATAACTATTGCTTTTCTTAAATCCTCAGCAACATTAGTCATTTCATTTGTTTTATACTCATATTCGTAATCTGTAGATTTTTTAGTAATCTTTATTCCTTCAGTAGTCTTTGCGAAATTTAAAACAAGTCTCTCATTTTCATATAAACTATTTACAGCTGGAAAATCTTCTGTTTTTACAGAGGCATTATTTTCAGGAATCACTTGTTGCCTCTGATCTTTAAAACACTCTGGACCCTTTGGCACTTGTAAGTTTTCAGTATTTTCAACTTTAATCTTGGTTTTATCAATTTCAGCATATTTAGGAAGTCGAATTTGTAGGTACTTTTTAAAACCACTTTGCGAACCTGCAAATATTGACAAATTCAAAACTGTCTTGTTAAAAATTTCTTTCACAAAGCTAAACACATGGAAAGAAATCTATTTTCTGCAAGGTATGTTAGAGGTTAAAATTTGCTAGCTTTTATTGCAGAAACTGTAATTAAAATATGCCCAATAGCAAAATTCACAATTAGTGTAAAATAGATTGCTCTCAGTACTCACTACTGTGTTAATATGAATGATTCAAGGGATGATTTTTAACATAAGCACTATAAGCAGTGATGGTGACAAACAAACAAAGCAATGCAATTAGCATGCAGAGGGCTATATTTCATTGAATTGCATTGGTAAAGAATCAACATGCATTTTCACAAAATTTACTCAGGTTAACTCGATCATTTCCAAATCATCTTCATTCTCACCCAAAAAGCTCTTAATTCCTTGGGAAGTAAATCTGAAATTTTCTAGGTTTTGGTGATAGTTTTCTTCACCATCAGGAGAACCAAGAACATCCTCAATTTGAATTTCCAGAGTCTCGGGTTCCTGTTTGACTTTAATAGGAGCTGCAACCCCAATATCCATAGCTGTTTGTTTTTAAATCCAGTTTGTTTCTTGTAATGTTATGTTTGCGTTTGTTAATGTTTATTGATTGTTGCTTTTCCACACTCCCACCGGTTGTTCCACGTGCATGTGCATTGATAGTTGAATATAGCGTTTTCGAGTAGGGAGTGGACTTAAGGACAGAAATGGTCTTTATAGACTAGTCTGGCCAAAGAGGTACCTCAAATATAGTGTTGCTATTAGAGAACATAAGGATTAATAAAATTTAATAAAATTTGATTTTTTTCATTTGATTACAGGATAATTAAAGTGTTATTGTCTCTTTTTATTTAATGTCAATTAAGTAGTAAAACTTTTGAACTAAAGTTGACAATCGAAAATGGGCGTGTATGCAAGTTCAAAATAAACACATGTTTACCAATAAACGAAAAAAAAAAGTCCATAATAGAACTAATCTGTAACATTGATATTACAAAATAAACTCTTTAACGAAGAAAACAGTCACATAATGTCACGCAGTGTCCCCCCCGCCGATAATGATAATCCGTAATAATCCGTTTAATCGGTGGTTGCGTGGGGGCGGCTGTGTTCGCGGCTGCTGCCGTGTTGCCGCCGTGTCTGCGGAGGAGATTTGACTACGTGGATGTTCTAAGTCCAACGTATCTTCTTGCGCCAAATCTCTTTTACCACGCTGCAAGGGGGACCCAACTCTTGGAAAGGATCTATTGTCCCTTAGGTCGCTAATTTAAATAATGTAAAATTTTATTGTTTTAGAGATGCCAGCAAGGTTTTATGGTTTAAGACAAAAACCTGCAAAAAGCCAAAAAAAAAACGAATTTAATAGTAATTAAGGAAGAAAAAAAAATTAAAAAAGACAATTCTTAGTTTTCTCCAGAATCTGAAATAAAATAGCGGCGGACGTGAACTCTTCGCGACAAGCTCAGTGGTCCCCAGAAACGTGTTTGACGGGTACACGATTTCTTACTAAATTGGAAAAACACAACAAAGAAAACTAAACTAACGACGCAGTGTAGAAGAGAAAGGAATTCTGCCAATAGCTGGGATCCTCGATATTATGGAGAGCACAACACTACTATAATATACTAAAAGTTTCAACTTCTACAACTACTCTACAAATACTTAATTGCCGGTAGTCTCCTGCGTCTGCAAAGTATCCGCTATCTGCAAGAAAATGGCCTATTCAGGAAAAGGGCAGAGGTGGGTTGACACTATATGGCACAACCGAAAAACACTCCACGAAACTTTTCATAGGCGAGCAATAGCCGAATTAATTGTTTTGACACTAATTAAAAATACAAATAATTAGCGCGGCGGACGAAAACGGGATTCAAAAAGGGGAAAAAAAATACGAATTGGCGATAATCAGAACGGCGGAGCCAAGGACTTTTCTCGCGGTAAAATTCGAACTTTTCCGTCTTCCCGGTTGGATCGTCGTTTTTAGATCGTAACTCTATCGAGTTCAAATCGCGTCTCTCTTCTTCGAGTGTCGAAGATCGTCTCTTCGCCACCCCCTCGGTACCTCTCGGCCCCGAAAGGGTACTGCCGAAAAAATCAATACCACCCTGACCAGTGGCGATTATATGGCGCTTCGGACAGCGCGGGCATAAATTCAGAAAATGAGCTTTTGAAGAAAATAATCTTCAAGTTCGCTCAAAAAATGCTTTGGACACTCATGAGGTTTTCCGCTAAATGTGCGACTAAATAGAACTGGATTATTGTTTCCCATTCGCTGTAAAATTTGGCTCATAGCGTTAGAGAAAAATTCTATTTTCTGTGTAACGCTAGCATTATCATCTAGGTGATTTTCTTGGTTCCTGATAAAAGGGTTATTGTGGGGCTCATCACTATTTCCCGAGTTAAATTGGTCGATCCTTTCAAGAGGCGATCTATTTTCTGTAAATGTTGGGGTCGTTCTCACATATTCCATACTCGCTTCACTGCGAGGGTAATTTAAAATACTAGAGTTTTCCTCCTCCAGGTAATTTAAATCACTAGAGTTCCCCACCAGGGATGCCATGTCGCGCAGTGTCCCCCCCGCCGATAATGATAATCCGTAATAATCCGTTTAATCGGTGGTTGCGTGGGGGCGGCTGTGTTCGCGGCTGCTGCCGTGTTGCCGCCGTGTCTGCGGAGGAGATTTGACTACGTGGATGTTCTAAGTCCAACGTATCTTCTTGCGCCAAATCTCTTTTACCACGCTGCAAGGGGGACCCAACTCTTGGAAAGGATCTATTGTCCCTTAGGTCGCTAATTTAAATAATGTAAAATTTTATTGTTTTAGAGATGCCAGCAAGGTTTTATGGTTTAAGACAAAAACCTGCAAAAAAAAACGAATTTAATAGTAATTAAGGAAGAAAAAAAAATTAAAAAAGACAATTCTTAGTTTTCTCCAGAATCTGAAATAAAATAGCGGCGGACGTGAACTCTTCGCGACAAGCTCAGTGGTCCCCAGAAACGTGTTTGACGGGTACACGATTTCTTACTAAATTGGAAAAACACAACAAAGAAAACTAAACTAACGACGCAGTGTAGAAGAGAAAGGAATTCTGCCGATAGCTGGGATCCTCGATATTATGGAGAGCACAACACTACTATAATATACTAAAAGTTTCAACTTCTACAACTACTCTACAAATACTTAATTGCCGGTAGTCTCCTGCGTCTGCAAAGTATCCGCTATCTGCAAGAAAATGGCCTATTCAGGAAAAGGGCAGAGGTGGGTTGACACTATATGGCACAACCGAAAAACACTCCACGAAACTTTTCATAGGCGAGCAATAGCCGAATTAATTGTTTTGACACTAATTAAAAATACAAATAATTAGCGCGGCGGACGAAAACGGGATTCAAAAAGGGAAAAAAAAATACGAAGTGGCGATAATCAGAACGGCGGAGCCAAGGACTTTTCTCGCGGTAAAATTCGAACTTTTCCATCTTCCCGGTTGGATCGTCGTTTTTAGATCGTAACTCTATCGAGTTCAAATCGCGTCTCTCTTCTTCGAGTGTCGAAGATCGTCTCTTCGCCACCCCCTCGGTACCTCTCGGCCCCGAAAGGGTACTGCCGAAAAAATCAATACCACCCTGACCAGTGGCGATTATATGGCGCTTCGGACAGCGCGGGCATAAATTCAGAAAATGAGCTTTTCTGGAAAATGTGCTGGAAAAAGAAAATTGAAAATGTGATCATTAAATAGAATAAATTATGCTCTTTAAAATGACACCTCACATGACATAGTTTAATTGACACTTAAAGCTTTCAATTTAAATTGACGGTTAATTTCCTGGCCCAGTCAATTAAGACATAAATTGCTCGAATCTAGATTCAAAAGATATAAAATTAAAAGCTTTATCTGATGAGATAATAAGATTTTAATTTCAATTAACGATATTCGCAAAAACGCTTTAATTACCAAACTATTGTTCGGGTCACGTACAGGTCTGAAATTCTTTCAAGGGCCATAAACCATTAAAAGGGCGCCTTTGCCGGTTACAGAAGAAGGGCAATTGTTGGGTACCATGTTTTATGGCCGGAATTCCCAAGAAATTGTGAAAGTGCCTGTCCAACACTAACAAAAGAAATGCTCTTGACGAAAATAAAAATTATTGCAAACATATGTGCATTTAGGGCCTCATGGGTCTGGTTTATTTAGAAAACCGAAAAATAGAAAAAACTTCCATAAGGTGAAAGTTTAAAAGCTTCGAAAAATGGCCTACAGAGTTGCCATGCTTCCACACATAAACTCATATGCAAACAGAGAGATCAGTTTGCATAACAATAATAAAAAAATCATAACCAAACAACTTTTTTGAAACACAAAATTTTCTATCTAATTTCTAAAATAATAATACAAAATAATCAATTCAGATTATAATCAGGGTTGTTAAGGGAGATTTTTCTATTGTGCATATTGACCACAAAAAATTGTGCATTTTTATCTCAAAATGTGCAATACGCATCAACCCTGGAGTTTTAATTTGTCATATGTCAAATTTAATGTTAGGAATGTTGTTAGGCAACAAGGTATACTTAATCTTAATTTTGTTGTGCAAACTGAACTCTTTATTTACATATGAGTTTATGTGTGGCAGCATGGCAACTCTGTAAACCATTTTTCGAAGCTTTAACTAATGGAAGTTTTTTCTATTTTTCGGTTTTCTAAATAAACCAGACCCATGAGGCCCTAAATGCACATATGTTTGCATTATTTTTTAATTTTCGTCAAGAGCATTTCTTTTGTTAGTGTTGGACAGGCACTTTCACAATTTCATGGGAATTTCGACCATAAAACATGATACCCTACAATTGCCCTTCTTCTTTACCCGGTAAAGGCGCCCTTTTAATGGTTTATGGCCCTTGAAAGAATTTCAGACCTGTACGTGACCGGAACAATAGTTTAGTAATTAAAGCGTTTTTGCGAATATTGTTAATTAAAATTAAAATCTTATTCTCTCATCAGATAGAGCTTTTAATTTCTTATCTTTTGAATCTAGATTCGATCAATTTATGTCTTAATTGACTGGGCCACGAAATTAACGGTTAATTTGAATAAAAAGCTTTAATTGTCAATTAAACTATGTCATGTGAGGTGTCATTTTAAAGAGCATAATTTATTCTATTTAATAATCAGATTTTCAATTTTCTTCTACTAGCAGATTTTTCAGAAATTCTCATTTACTAAATTTATGCCCGCGCTGTCCGAAGCGCCATATAATCGCCACTGGTCAGGGTGGTATCGATTTTTTCGGCAGTACCCTTTCGAGGATGCGAGGTACCGAGGGGGTGGCGAAAAGGGGATGATCTTCGAAACTCGAAAGAAAAAAAGAAAAAGACGGTTTTGGAACTCGCGAGAGTGACTACCTAAACGGACAGGTTTAAATTTCGACGCGGGAAAAGGTCCTGGGCACCGCCGTTCTGATTTCCGCAGTCGTATTTTTGTTAATTTTTTTTCCGTTTAAATCCGCGCTAATTAATTGTATTTTTAATTAGTGCCAAAACAATTACACCGCTTATTGCCCGCCTACGAAAAGTTTCGTGGAGTGTTTTTCGGTTATGCCATATAGTGTCAAAACCCATCTCTACCCTTTTCCTGAATAGGCCATTTTCTGGCAACTAGCGGATACTTTGCAGACGCAGGAGACTACCGGCAATTAAGTATTTGTAGAGTAGTTGTAGAAGTTGAAACTTTTAGTATATTATAGTAGTATTTTGCTCACCATAATATAGAGATTCCCAGCGAGTTGGCAGAAGTTTTTTCTTTCTCTTATACACTGCGTCGTTTGTTGTAGTTTTCTTTGTTGTGTTTATTTAATTTAGTAAGAAATCGTGTAAAGTCTTAATTTTACAACTTGGACCCTTCACCTTTTTTTCTTGCTTTGTTTATCATATGTAAAATGGATGAAAGGAAAAATAAAGTAATTAAAGGCAGGTCTTAAATAAATGTTTGTACCTTTTACCTGATCGATTATTGTCAAAAGATAGAATACGTCAAACATGTTTGTCAAAAGTTTTAACTCAAAAAACTTTGAAAACCATACTATTATGGCTCCACAACGTTACAATCAGCACGCACAGCTATTAATTCTAAATAACGTTTTGGCGTTCTTGGAGATGGAGAAGATTCAAGTAACAAATGGTGTTCCAATCGATTGTGGGAACGTGTTGCAAACAGCCTCAAATGCGTTGAAAAATAAGAAAACTACGTTGAAATGAATGAGAAAACGTGGTGTTCAGATGGACAAGGATTATTTGGCTAACAAGTCTATGAAGCAAAAAGTAAATAAAACCAAAATAACTGATTTTATGAAGAACAAAATTGGAGACACTTTTTACCGTATGTTAGCATGAAATGAATATGTAACTACTGCAAACCTTCGAAGACAACTCCTTGAAGAACTAAGTGGATTCTTCACTTGTTCTATTTCGGCCCTTACTCAGTGGTGACATAGTGTATAGAGGGTTTAAATGGAAAAAATCTAACAATTTTGCGATGGTTTGTGGTTGATGTTTCTTTTAATGTATTTAGTAACATCTAAAACAAATTATATTTAGGTGTCGTTCCAGTTCAGGAGTCGACCAGTTCAATTTTTAAAAGGGTTCCAAGAAGGGTGATTACGATGATTCTATGAGCAGAGTCAATTTCGAAAAATGGTTTAAAACCCGGTGAGTTCCAAACTTACCTCCAAGATATTTAATTATTATGGATAACGCTTCTCACCACTCCGGCCTTTATGAGGGAATTCCAAACAAATCCTGACCAAAATATAAATTAATTGCCTGGCTATGAAAGACGAAATCTGGGCTATTCGTTACCACAGAAGAAATTTGAATTGGACGAATATGTGAAACCTTCTGGACATAAAATAATACGTTTGTCACCTCACCATTGTCAGTATAACTCTATAGAAATGTGGTCGCAATGTAAAAGGATTTATGATCAACAAATTTAACATTCAAAAGGGACTGTAGAGAAAGTGCTGGTTACGTGAAGCAATGTTGTACGACACGTCACAGCAGGGGACAATTGGAAAAAATATGTTCCGCATGTGAACAAAATCATCAAGGATGGAAACTATTGTCTGCTCGGAGGTTGCTCAGCTTATAATTTCGCCAGGGGACCATTCCGATGATTCCGATACCGAGTTTAATACTGCGGAGGATAGCTCGGAGGAAGAAGAGATTTAGTAGAGATAGAGAGTTACTCTCACTTACCTTAGTACAAGGACTTACTAAATTATGATCATTGCAAACATAACTTACATGTCTCAAATTTTGTTCTTCATAAAATCGGTTATGTTGGTTCTATTTAATTTTTGCTTCATAGCTTTGTTATCCAAATAAGTATTCTGTCCGATTTAATATCACGTTTTTTTAATTAATTTTAATGTAGCTTTTACCATATATATATAGTAGTATAAATGTAGGTAGCATAAACCATAAAGACACAAAAAAGTGGCAATCCTTTGTTTCTTTTTCAATTTACTTTCTTATGTAGATACTTATCATATATAATTCTAATACAATCTTACCCATCCTAAAGTTCATACCCCTATCTAAAACATTACTTTTGTAAATCAAAGAGAAAAAGGTTTAGAGTTTTTATTTCGATTTTTAGAATTGACAAAAAATAGGTATTTATAGCTTTTATAATAACTCTGCGACGTACGTAATTTTCATACCTTTTGATGCCAGGCCCAAGTTGTAAAATTACGACTTTACCCGTCAAGCACGTTTCTGGGGACCACTGAGCTTATCGCGAAAAGTTCACGTCCGCCGCTATTTTATTTCAGATTCCTGAGAAAACTAAGAATTGTCTTTTTAATTATACTTCGCACTCCTGTCCTTCAATTATTACTTACATTGTAGTATCGTCTGTTTTCCCGAGAAAGCGTACACTGTTTAAAGAAAGAATAAGATCCGGCAACTACGCCCCAATTCCCCAGTCCGCTCACCCTCAATCCTTCGTCATTCTGGTTTGTGTACCGAGACGTACCTGTCGCCGCGTCTTCAACCCGTAATCGATACGCTTTTTGCAGAAAAGTACATTACAATGCCACGCGGTGAAAAAAGAAAAGCACGTGAAAAGAAACACAAGTTCCTTAAAAAACTAAAGAAAGAGTTTGATACTCTCTCCAGCTCAGGCAAGTAATCTTTTGCATATTCATATTCGTAACATTTTTTTCATTAAAGCATAGAGAGAACCACGAATCACCCTCACCCTCCCCCCCCCCCCATACCCGCATGCCTTTGTTCTGCGACGCGGCGGCGATTTATCGCTTTCTCACAACATTTTCTTCTCATTGACTTCCTTTATGGGTCGTTTATGGGCTCGCCCAGCTCCCTGCATGGCTGGGCGAAGTTGCCAGTTTTTTCGAGTCCAATTCAGGGCTCATCATAGAATAGCCATGTTTATTCTATTGTTGAGCCTACTCACTCCTCGGTTTGCCAAGGCCACTAGTCCTTAGAGCACTGGCGCCTTATTTGGCTCCGCTGAGCAGAAAAACAACTGGATTGACCATGTTCATCCAAGTGTGCTCAGCACCCATACTCTTTCGGAATTGTACCATGTTCTTTTCCGGAGTATGGTAGAGTAGAAAGTTTGCAACACCACAACAAAAAAGGGGGGGGGAAGAACATGAAACCTGTGGGAGTTTTTTCCTTTTTTCTTTTTATTTCTTTCAAAGTATATGCACTCTGTTTCTTCTTCGGCCTCTTTGCCTTCAAGTGAGGGCTCCTCAAATGAAGAAGAAACCATTATTGGCATTGTAGACCCCTCAGAAAACACCAGCACAAATGATTACGTAACATTTTCCCACCACAAAATGTTACGACACCAGAAGGCCCAGACATCCATGAACAAATTGCAAACAATTGGACTACTGTTCTTTCGAGTGGCCTAGGGAAAGAGGAAAGGGACAAACTTCAATCAACATACCCAGGCATTAAAAACTGCCCAAGATTAAAGGCCCCTACACTTAATAAAGAAATCCATGTATGTCTACAGGGTTCTGTCAGCAGACAAGACGCTTTTCTCCAAAATATGCAAAACCAACTAGGTTGTGGTTTGGTAGCCTTAGCGCAACCTATGGATAAGCTGCTAGAAAACCCAACAGAGGCCTCAAACCCCCTAATACCATGTCTAGTTGATGCTTCTAGGCTCCTAACAGACCTGCACCACACCATATCCATACATCGTCGGTACCTCCTGAACCCTCACTTGAACCCAGCCAATAAAAAGCTACTGGACCAGGCGCGGATCGACACCAAACTGTTTGGGGAAAATCTGCCAGATGCCATTAGAACTTCCCAACAAGTGAAGAAAAATTCTACAGAACTTGCTTTAGGGAAAGCGGGTCCTTCAAAACAGCCATCAGCATCAGTCTCTGCCAGCAAAGCCAATCGTTTAAACTCCACGCGCCCGAGATTCAAGACACGAAAACGGCCACATCGTGGAGCATCGTACCGAAGAGAACGCTCCAGGTCTCCCCAATACAAGAAACACCACACCAAGTGGGGTCAGCAGTCGAAAAGACAACCGCCCAGGAACTAACTGGGGTAGGTCCTATCTTAAAATATGCCGGGCGGCTCGGTGGTTTTCTTCATGAATGGGAAAAAATTACTTCTAATACCAACATTTTAGGCTGGGTCAAGGGTCTTACTATTGACTTCCAAAATACACCAGTTCAAAAACCCTTTATAGAAGTACCCATTCCCCCTTCTCAGTTTTCAGCTTTAGAGGGTTGCATCAGCAATCTCTTAAGTATTGGAGCTATTTCTCTATGCAAACACCAAAAAGGTGAATTTCTCTCCTCCTTTTTTCTGCGTCAGAAGCCTGACAAAAGTTATCGCTTTATTCTCATTCTCAAAGCTTTAAACAAACATATCAGGGCCCCTCATTTTAAAATGGAAGACCACAGAACAGTGGCAAGACTGGTGTTTAAAAATTGTTTTATGACAACCATAGATCTAAAGGACGTATATTTTCTTGTAAATATAACTAAGCCCTACAGAAAGTATCTTAAATTTAAATTTAAAAACTCACGTTACGAGTTTAATGCTTTACCTTTCGGGCTCAACATTGCGCCCTTTATTTTCACCAACTTAATGAAACCTGTCATCACTTGTCTCCGGAAAAAAGGTATAACATGTGTGCTTTACATTGATGATTTTCTCATAATATCTGCATCATCGGATCAGTGCATTCAGGACACAGAGAATACACTATCCTTTTTACTGTCACTTGGTTTCCTCGTTAATTTCGAAAAGAGCAAACTGAATCCTAGCACTCTTTGCACATATCTGGGTTTCACCTATAACTCCGTCACAATGCACGTGTCCCTCCCAACCCTTAAAAAGGAAACCCTTCTACAAAAAATAGACCACATTCTAAAAAATAATCAATGTACAATCAAGCTACTGGCACAACTTATCCGTTGCCTTGTAGCAGCGTGCCCCGCAGTCCAATACGGCTGGTTGTACACAAAAGAACTTGAACGAATCAAAACTCGAGCTCTTCAGAAATACCATACCTACAATAAAAAGATATTGTTACCAGCTTCAGCCGCAACAGATCTGGTATGGTGGCAGTCAAATTTGCAAAACGCCAAAGCTTTAATTAAGCCAAAAAAAATATATTTAGCTTGACAATATACTCCGATGCCAGTCGCTCTGGTTGGGGGGCATCATGCAATGGCGAGAATATCCATGGTTTTTGGAAACATCCACAAAAAGGAAAACACATTAACTACCTGGAACTTTTAGCAGCTTTCTACGGTTTAAAATCGTTCGCCAAAACCCAGAAAAATTGTTCAGTTTTACTAAAAATAGATAACACGACAGCTATCGCTTACATCAATCACATGGGAGGTACACGAGTCAAAGCCCTTCACACCCTAGCCAGACAACTCTGGCAATATTGCGAAGTAAGACGGATAATAATTCAGGCGACATACACGACACACACGACAATACTCACGCCGACTACGAATCAAGAGTAACAAATATTGACACAGAATATGAACTATCCAATACCTGTTTCAATTCTATATGTACACACTTTGGTGTCCCTGAAATTGATTTATTCGCATCATACTCAAACACCAAATGTCAAACCTATGTGTCCTGGAAGCCTGATCCAGGATCGACAGCAATAGATTCTTTTACCGTATGTTGGACAAACTCCTTTTTCTATGCTTTTCCCCCGTTTTGTCTCCTCAATAATGTATTGGAGAAAGTCATCCTGGAGAAAGAAAAGGGCATTGTGGTCGTTCCTCTCTGGCCTAGCCAGCCGTGGTACCCAATTTTCCGGAAGTTATTATTAAAACCACCTTTAATATTCTCGCCAGATAAATACATGCTTACCTCTCCTTTTAGGACACCACACCCGCAGTGGCGAACCCTTACCCTGGCAGCGGGCCTTTTGTCAGGGAAGCGCTTCTCAGAAGATACCCCCCTTAAGCCATAGACACCATGCTAGCATCCGTATCATCCCAAACCCTCAAACAGTATGGGATAACCTACAGCAAGTGGTGGTAATACTGTGTTGGTGGCAGGGGAATATCCTATTCCTTAGTAAACTGTCATAGGGCTGCTTTCAGTCTAATTTTTCAATTTCCAACAGAACACAGCATTCTTCTAAAAAGGTACATGAAGGGAGTGTTCAATAAATCGCCCCCAACTGCCAAATACGATTTTACTTGGGATCCTCACCCTGTTCTAAGTCACCTTGAATCTTTGCAGCCTCTGGAAACGTTACCTTTAAAAGCCCTAACTTACAAGGTAGTCACTTTACTGGCTTTAGTGTCGGCCCACAGGGTACAAACCCTCTCAAAAATTTCAATACCGAATATAAAGATTTTTGAAGATAGATTAGAGATCTTAATCCCAGAAACAATTAAATCCACAAAAAGAGGTTTCTCCCAACCGATAATTTTAGTACCATTTTTCAAAGACAACAAAAATCTATGTCTAGCAAGCACTCTGCAGTTCTATGTTGCTAAAACGGAACTCCTCCGACCACGGGGAGAACCCCGGCTCTTAATTACCTTCAAAAAACCCTACCATGCTGCGACCAGCCAGACCATTAGCAGATGGATCAAAGCAACCCTCACACAAAGTGGCATCGACACTAGTATTTATTCAAGTCACAGCACTCGTCACGCCGCCTCCTCTGCAGCTCTCAGGGGTGGTTTGCATATAGATGAGATTCGGAAAAGGGCAGGGTGGACGGCAAATTCCGAAGTTTTTGCAAAATTCTATAATAGACCTCTAGCTGAACCAAAGGATACTTTCTACAAAGCCATCCTTCATGCATCGCAACTACTTTAGCATGATACACATCACGGTATTACATAAAACTTCTTTCTACATATAATATCTACATATAAGATATTATATAAATATGTAACGCATAGACATTTGTAATAATTATCTGTGCAACACTGTATGTACATTTGACATAAGCAATTTATAAACACAAGTTCGTAAGCTGTAAACAGTTTACTTGACTTCCCAACACAACCCTATAGCTATCCAACCTTTTTTCGCTGCTGCGATAAGTGGACTATCCATCAAGATCACCACTCAAATCTCTAAACTTCTACAATGTAAGTAATAATTGAAGGACAGGAGTGCGAAGTATAATTGTATGATCAAATGACTTACCTGTAAGGAAATTTGATCCAAATTATACGAGCACTCCTGTCCGAAATATCCCACCCATTGTCTTCCTCACCCTCAGGTGATCTTGAAGTCCATGTGACGCCACAAACAAGAATGACGAAGGATTGAGGGTGAGCGGACTGGGGGATTGGGGCGTAGTTGCCGGATCTTATTCTTTCTTTAAACAGTGTACGCTTTCTCGGGAAAACAGACGATACTACAATGTAAGTAATAATTTCGGACAGGAGTGCTCGTATAATTTGGATCAAATTTCCTTACAGGTAAGTCATTTGATCATACAATTTTATTCTTCCTTAATTACTGTTCAATTAGTTTTTTTTGGCGTTTTGCAGGTTTTGTCGTAAACAATAAAACCTTGCTGACAGCCCCAAAAATATTAAATGTTACATTATTTAAATCAGCGACCTAAGGGACGATAGATTATTTCCAAGAGTTGGGTCCCCCTTGCAGCGTGGTAAAAGAGATTTGACACACGAAGATACGTTGAACTTAGAAGATCCACGTAGTCGAATCTCCGCAGACACGGCGGCAACGGCAACACGGCAGCAGCCGCGAACACAGCCGCCCCCACGCAACCA
Organism: Taphrorychus bicolor; assembly: GCA_951812265.1. Taxonomy (NCBI): domain Eukaryota; kingdom Metazoa; phylum Arthropoda; class Insecta; order Coleoptera; family Curculionidae; genus Taphrorychus; species Taphrorychus bicolor. The sequence continues at coordinate 42,345,328 of OX638301.1, read as the reverse complement.
CCGATTAATACGATTATATTATCATTAGCGGGGGGGACACTGCGCGACAATTTATACTATTTTATACTGCTACGATGAAGAGTGAAGAAACAAGAATTAATCTACACATATTACTAATATGACAGCATAGATTCACAATAACACAATTGGGCAATTTTTGACGTTGGTGTGCAATGTGTGCAAATCTTCAAATTGGGCAGAAAATGCACAATTGTGCATGTAGGAACAACCCTGATTATAATCCATTCAGTTATTTTTGGCATCATCAACCCATGCCATAGAATTTGTCCGGTATAACATCGATTGCGATTGTTTGTTTACATGTTGTTGTTGTTGTTTACAATGTTGTCGTCAAAACAAATTTGTCAAGTTGTGTGACAAAAATTGTGGCGGACGTGAACTTTTCGCGATAAGCTCAGTAGTCCCCAGAAGCGTGCTTGACGGGAAAAGGCAGTGTAGAAGAGATAAGAATTCTGCCAGGTATCTGGGATCCACGATATGGTGAACAAAACACTTCTATAATATACTAAATGTTTCAACTTTTACAACTACTCTATAAATACTTAATTGCCGGTAGTCTCCTGCGTCTGCAAAATATCCGCTATCTGCAAGAAAATGGCCTATTCAGGAGAAGGGCAGAGGTGGGTTGACGCTATATGGCACAACCGAAAGAACACTCCACGAAACTTTTTGTAGGGGCAATAAGCGGCTTAATTATTGTTTTGGCACTAATTAAAAATACAAATAATTAGCGCGGCGGTATTAAAACGGGATTCAAAAACGGGAAAAAAATTGCGAAATGGCGATAATCAAAACGGCGGAGCCCAGGCCTGACTTTTTTCTCGCGGTAAAATTCGAACTTATCCGTCTTCCCGGTTAGATCGTAACCCTCATAAGACATTTTCCGAAGATCCTCGGAACCATCCTCTCAGTACTTCTCACCCCCGAAATGGTAGTCCAGAAAAATCGATACCGCCCTGACCAGCGGCGACTATATGGCCTTCGGACAGCGCGGGCATAAATTTAAAAAATGAGCTTTTTTGGAAAATCTGCTGGAAGATTGGTGGAAATTGAAAATGTGATCATTGGACAGAATAAATGATGCTGTTTAAAATGACACATCACATGACATAGATTAATTGACAATTAAAGCGTTTTATTTAAATTGACCGTTAATTTCCTGGCCCAGTCAATTAAGACCTAAACTGCTCGAATTTACATTTAAAAGGTGAGAAATTAAAAGCTCTATCTGATGAGGGAATAAGATTTTAATTTCAATTAACGTCCAACCTTCTAGTTCTATATGAAATAGTTAATTTTCTAAATGTATGTTGTCTTTTTTCTTTTCTTCAATCCCGTTGTAAAACTGCCGTGCTTATTACTTGTTATTTTTAATGCCTAAATTTAAACCGCTTATCGCCCCGACGAGAAACTACTTATAGAGCGTTTTCGTTTGTGCCATCTAGTGTTAACCCACCTCTGCCATTTTCCTAATTAGGCCTTTACCTTGCAGATCGCGAATATCTTCGGGAGATTTCCGGCAAATTTTGAGTATTTGTAGTTGAAACGTTGTAGTATATTATGATAGTCCAAATTTATCTGTCGTGTGCACGGTAACAAACAAGTAGGTAGGTGTGGGAGGTCACACACCTTATTCAGTACTGAAAAAGGTCACACACCAACAAGGAGATCACGGTTCTCAAAATTAATTAATTTAAACACACAACATAAATCCTCCTCGGACCTGAAAGTTTTTAAGGTGTTAAACATTTTAACATGTTTTAAGTTTTCGTGCCTGTTACGTGTGGTCTGTTAGTGTCTTTTCATGTTTTGTTGACGTTCCCAATTGCTAAGTTTCAAGTTTTAAATTGACTGCCTGTGATTAATGATGAGGTACCGTGGCGCGATGACGCCTCGCCCTTGGCTTCCCTTCTTTTGACAAACTTTTTTTTTTTTCAACTCAACTTTTCGTCAAACACTTTCTGGTGGGTCACTTAGTTTGTTGCAATAAGCCATCGTCCTTTTATTTTTATTTCAAGTTCCTGAATAATGAACATTATTTACAAATGAATAATTAATTGTCATGGCAACGAAACATGTCGTTGGCAACTGGCAATTCCTCAGTAAGGCTAAGGCCCCCTTCACATGAAGCACAACGGAACGGAGCAGAGATATCAGGAACGTCATTCAATATGCCATACCGCGTTCTACGCTTTTTTGGTGCCGTCTTGTTTACGTGGTAACATTGTTTTTGGGATTTTAAACGCTTTGCAAGGTTTTTTTTCCATTTCTATTGTTTTCTGAATAATTCATTCCCTTGTGGCCAATGATGCACATCTGGTTGCAATATTTTTATTTTTCGTCAAAGAGACCAAGCATTTTTTGTTCGTTTTTGGACAGGCACTTTCAATCATTTCTGGGGAATTTCAGCTATAAAACATGAAGCTTCTTTTCTAAAGCGGAAGTCTAAGTCATGATTTATGGTCTCCATTAAAAATATTTCAGACCTGGACCTGACCGAAACAATAGATTAATGATTAAAGCCGATTTCGAAAATATCGTTATAATTGAAATTAATATCTTTTCTTCTCATCAGATAGAGCTTTTCATTTCGCAACTTTTGAATGTAAATTCAAATTGGGGCAGGAAATTAACGGTCAATTTAAATAAAAAGCTTTATTCGCTAATTTAGCTGTTATGTGAGATGTCATTCTAAAGAGTATTATTGGCTCTGTCCTATTATTACATTATCAATCTTTTTCGTATGTTGTGGAAAAGCTAATTTTCTAAATTTATGCTCCACACCGTCCGAAGCGCCATCTAGCCACCACTGGCGATGATGGTTCGAATTTATACCAAGACAAAACAGGTTTTGGCTACGCCGTTCTGGTTGTCGCAACTTCGCATTTTTTTCTTTTCTTGAATCCGGTTTGAAAACTGCCGTGCTAATTACTTGTAATTTTTAATTAGTGTCTATATTTAAACTGTAGTAGTTTCAATGTAACACGTAGCATTAAAATGAACATGCACGGGCGACTAGATCATCATCTATCTGACGCATCAGATGTGACGCCCTCGATTAACGAAACCAGTCGTGGTCGTGGAAAATTGTTAATGATCTTTGTGGCACCCATAACCTATCATATTTGAGAAAACCAGGAGTCTTGGGCGTGGATAAAATATAGTACTCAATTCGCATTTAATGAGCGTTATTCTCTCGGTCTCTCGGTAAACGTTACCCTCGAGAATAACGACCCTCATTAAATGCTTGTTGTATAATATACTGTTTTTCAATTTCTATTTTAATTAATCAACATATATTTATGATTGATTTTTTAAAGGCGTTTTGCAGGTTTCCTCTAAACAATTAAACTTTGCTGGCCTCCCAATAATCAAAATAAGTAAATTTTAATTGAAATACCATTAATTTTAATCACTTAAAAAAAATACGCGTTTTTATTTTTGAAGATAAAATGTCACTGTATAATTATCGGCATTCTGCCCTCCGAATTAACATCATTATCAGCTTGATTAATTAATATTAAGGAACTAAGTGGATCCTTTCCGAGAGATGTGTCGTCCTTGTAGCGTAGTAGAAGAAATTTGGCACACGCTAATAATACGATGAATTCCAGAATCCACGTAATTTCAAGTTTGGCGGCGCCGGCAGTACCGCAGCCGGCTCCGCAACCATCCCCCCAACAATGAGTTGGGGTGGATACTAATTAGCGAGAGTGATAACACCGCTAATTGGTGGTGATAACCAATTATCGGGGTAAAAATTTAGCGACACTTAAGGAAACCTATATAGCAAGTTCACAACATGAGAAGTCGATATTTAAAATTATCGACGTTAGATTTCAATATCGATATGTCTAATGTCACCTAGATATCGATAACATAAGTACACTACTACTTTTTTGTTTCTCTTTTATCTTTTACCTTGCTGGGTGTAAGCAAAACGTGGTTTTCATACTAAAAATTCCTGAAAATTAGAAAAATGGGTTTCCAAAATATTTGGTATTCTCACCCAAGAAAATACGGTCAAGGATCCAGGTCCTGGTGAGCTTTTTTTTAATAATATTTTTAAGTGTTGTGTGCATGTTGTTCATTTCATTCCTCATGAGGCTTGCTCTTCTAACCTATTAAAATAATAAATTGGAAATTGGATAACATTGGCTTAAGTGCCATAATTGCAAACTACATATAATATTATGGAACTTAGTGTGTAAGTGTTAAAAGTGCGACTTTAAGGCAGGCAGGTAAAAGTTTACAGGATGAGCAAAGCAACTTACATTTTACATGGATTCCTTAAAAGTACTTGTAACATGAATACCTGGATGAATACTGTGTTAAAAGTAGTTTATTTTTAACATTAGTGCTTTAAAGTAACTTACATTTAACACTAGTGCCTAACAATGCTATTTTTAACAATTCATTACCATGTTAAAAATTGAATTGAATTTTTTTTTCTCGCCTCAAAAATGAACAAATGCACACTACTGTTGAAAATTGGATATTGCAAACAGCATCCACCAAGTGGACTTTGCACACTCTTTTGATTGTTTTCCACACACTTTACATATATTTTATAATACAAATGATCATTTATGAAGGAAAATTGCAGTCGCAGAAAAAATGTTGTGTACAGGGTATCCCATTTTCGGCACTTTTGAGGGGTATCTCCCTTATTTTTAAAGATAGAGGGTTGCGGTTTTCACGACAGTGTGCTACTTTTTTGCGAAACTAAAGATGGCGCCAGCAGAATTTTTATAGCCCTTTTGGTTTTTGAGATACAGGGTGGAATTGAAAAGTATCGCTTTTGAGGCACCCCCCGTATTACAGTTATGTTTAAACTTATCGAAGAAGTTAAAACGCATTCTTAAACAATTTTTTCCGTGGAATCCAGTGGCGTTGTTAGTTCTTTCCTAGCAACTTCAGTTTTTGAGTTACGAAGCAAATATATGTTTTTTTAAATGGAACACCCCGTATATTATCTTTTTATTTTATTAGTCATAATGTGGGATTTCCAAAAATATATAATTGTATGCAATTCTTTTCAAAACGAAGCTCAGAATTTAAGATTTTCTTAAATTTTCATTTTTGTCCAATTCGTTGGTAGTAGGCTATGGCTAGATGGCTAGCTTATTTGAAACAAAAGGCAATATGTCAAAAACTTTGTGGTTTTGTCACTCTTTGTTTTTATTAGTAATATGCTTGTTGTTTTGGTGTTTCTATTTTACTATTTAGCTGCTAATTAAATTAATTTTGTTACAATAATGGCGGTTTACGAAAATTATGAGAAGTATGATATGTTGGTTTGTTTTATACAATCTAATGAAAATCCCCAAGAAGCTTCGGAAGTATATTTCCAAAGGTAAAGTATTTTGCACGCTATGGTTAGGATACCATCTTAGGGGTCGTTTTTGCTATTATTAGATATCCAGAGAGAAGGCAACCTTTCCCAGACATATTTGCCCGAATTAAATCAAATCTAGTAGAGCACGGATCATTTGTCCAGCCCAGGCCTAATTCATACTCCAAACAAGATAGAGAGAGAAAAGAGATAAACGTATTGGGTTATGTAGAAGCAAAGCCTTCATCTTCTTGCAAGCATATAGAGGAAGCAACTGGTGTATCCAAGTCTGATGCTCAGAGAATTTTGAAAAAATATAGGTATCACCCCTATAAATTCCACATAGTTCAACGTTTACACCCTGGCGATGCCGAGCGCAGAATGTTGTTTTGCCAATGGTATTTACAACAAATCCATACTGATGAATCTTTTGGCAGACTCGTTATTTGGTCCGATGAATGTTATTTTTCAAGTGCGGCAATTTTTAATCGCCATAATACTAGACATTGGTTCACAGAAAATCACCATTTAACTTTTGAGAGGGCACAACAAGGACGTTTTGGGGTTGGAGTCTCGTGTTTCATTTTTGGAAGACGCATAGTCTACAGAATTATTGAAGGAGGTCTGACAGCGCATCGTTACCGAGAAATTCTTGAGGAAGTTATTCCAGAACTGATGGAAAATGTTCCCTTGGCCCTTTATAATGCCGTTTTTTTTCAACAAGATGGTGCCCCAAGCCACAACTCTGCCCTTTTAAGGGAATTTTTAGACGATAACTTTCCTCAAAGGTGGATTGGTACCTACGGACCTGTAAGGTGGCCCCCGCGATCTCCCGATCTTTCAATTTTGGATTTTTTTTTATGGGGTTTTATGCAAAATGAAGTCTATAAAACACAGTATCAGTCTCGAGCGGAGCTTCTTGCGGCAATCAATTTAACTTTCCAAAATTTGCAAAGAAGGCCTATGATTCTTTTTAACGCGATTAGAAGAATAACGAAAATGTGCCAATTTTGCATACAGGAAAATAGCCGTCATTTTGAAAACCACCTTTAAAAACTGTTTACTTAATTATGTTGAATGCTGTAATAAATAACTAATAACTGAGATACTGAGATTTAAAAAAGATTTTTTGTATTAAATTTGAAGATGTTATAAATTAGAATAATTATTACTTACATGGATTTTGTTCCTAATAATATTTTAGCCATAGCCTACTACTTACGAATTGGACAAAAATAAAAATTTAAGAAAATCTTAAATTCTGAGCTTTGTTTTGAAAATATTTGCATACAATTATATATTTTTGGAAAGCCCACATTATGACTAATAAACTAGAAAAATAATATACAGAATGTTCCATTTAAAAAAACATATATTTGCTTCGTAACTCAAAAACTGAAGTTGCTAGGAAAGAACTGACTACGCCATTGGATTCTACGGAAAAAATTATTTAAGATTGCTTTTTAACTTCTTGGATAAGTTTAAAGATAACTGTGATGCGGGGGGTGCCTCAAAAGCGATACTTTTCAATTCCACCCTGTATCTCAAAAACCAAAAGGGCTATAAAAATTCTGCTGGCGCCATCTTTAGTTTCACAAAAAAGTAGCACACTGTCGAGAAAACCGCAACCCTCTATCTTTAAAAATCAGGGAGATACCCCGCAAAAGTGCCGAAAATGGGATACCCTGTACAACACGTACGAAAATCACCCATTACACTCGTGTGATGGATCAATCGCTTACATCTGGTATCCAAACCATCACACTCATGTGAAAAGTGCAATTTTGGACACTAGTTGCACAATATACTATTGGGTCAACATTTTGATTCCTTAGTACAAGTTGGTTTAGTTAAACTCAACTGGTAGAGTTACTGTCACCAAGTATCAGAAATGAAATTAATTTGATAGCAGTATGTCCCTGCAGCTTATATTACACTGACTGTTCCCCTCATCAGAACAGAGTAAACCCTGTACTATATATCCCTGTACCAATTGTGACACTTGGTATGTAGGACAAATGAAGAATAAGTCAGTGACCAGATTGAAACAACACAGATATGACTGTAACATTACCAACATTAACATGAGAGAAAAGACTGGATTGGTTATGCATCACTTCGAAACTGGACATCATTTTGATTTTACCAACTCTACAATTTTAGTGATAGAAACTAATATCAACAATACACAGACCAACAGAATGCAATTTTCAGTTAGGAGAATTGTTCTGGGTTGCAACAGATACACACCAATTCGTTTGATGTTGGAAACTTTAAACTGGACTTCAGTAAAACAGAATATTGAAATATCAAATTTTTTAATAATTTTTTAAAATAAAAAATGGTTTAATGCCACAATATTTCACCCAATATGTAAAACCATGTTCAGAACAGCATCAATATAATATTTGAACTAAGGATGCACTTCATATATCGTTTGAACGGTCAGCTTTAATGAAAAAACAACTTTTTGGAGATGGATTGCGCCTTTTTAATGCTTTGCCTATGTATCTCAGAGTAATGACAAATTTACATTTGTTTTTAAAATCTTTAAGGAATTATTATGTATGTTTAAATAACATTGTCGTTCCATAAGAATGATTGTTTTGGCTACATGGTTTTTCTTGAATTGTTTTTACCATAGGTATCAAATAACTTAATGTTTGCAATGTAAAGTTGTAATTGATTATTGTCTTGCATTGATTGTAAAGAAATAGCACTTGCTAAATAAACATATTTATTATTATTATTAATGGTCACTGTAGTTCAGTGACAATTTCAGTGCTGCTTTAATGGATGTCGGAAATAGTCAGTGTAATACTAGCTTTATGTTTTATTTTAGTAGTGCTAGTAGGGCTGGTACAAGTATTAGTCAAGTTTAGCTGAAGCCAACTTGTACAAAGGGTAACAAAAGTTGTACAAAACGTGTACATTTGGTCTTGGACAAATTTCTGAAATCCAAATTGAATTTCTTCCACTCCACCTTCTTTCTTACAAACTAAAGGAAACAATTTCTATCTTAACAAAAAACAAAGAATGCTTAGTAAGCATTGTTTTTTTTGACATCTAAAACAAAAATACAAAAATTGTCATATTTTTGTTCAATTTTTGACAGCTTGTGTATCGCATGTATCAATGCCTGTGTATTAACAAAAAGAGCTAGAGAAATAGATCAATCATTTTTGATAAAGGAAAAATATGAGAACAAAACTGACACATTCAAAAAACATAATTCTAACATCCTACAGCCTGTGTTATTTATAATACAACTATGTTAATTGCCATAATGTAGTGATTTTATTATGTTAAATTCTGTTTTGCTATGTTAGTTTATACTTAGCATAGTTATAATAAAAATAAAGGGTGTTTCAAAATATGTAGATAATATAAACCATATGCTTGTAGTTTCAAAAAAAAAAAATACAATTTTTCTTTGAGTATCCCCAAGTGCATTATTAGGAGCCTCAGGATTTAAAATTTTTTATATTTTTACAATTTTTTTTCATGTCCCAAATATTTGTGATATTTAACCCAAATTTGGAACGTAGGCTACCTTACATTGCTGTTAATCATTATTTGTACTTAAATAGACACCTTTCAGCCCTTCAAATTTTTTTGTTATATGTCACTGATATACTCTAAACCAAAAGGTTCGATTTTTACACTTTGGTTCCTATCTGCCACTGTTTTTCTTTGTATTTTATGTAATTACCAAATTTGAAAATTGATTAAGTTAATATTAACATTTTTTTATCCCAAAATAATGCTTTTAAAATATGTACATCAACATTTGAATCACCCTGTATTAAGTTTTTGCAAAAAAAAAATTAGAAATTGTCACCTATTTTTGAGAATAAACATAGGTGTGGTAGATTTAGTATTAATAGTTAAGTTTTAGTGGAGATCTCAGAAACTATTGAGCATAGAAAGATATGTCTATGCCGTCGCCGTGAGGTTCTAAGTACTCAAAAGTTCTATCAACAACCTCTTTTACTTTATCTCTAACCAAGGTTCAGAGAATAGATTTCAAAGGATATATATAAACCCTTTACTTATTATTGCCATCAAGTAGGCGTGGGAAATCTGACTTTGGCATTTTTTTTTGTCTCTTCTTCACAACAAATGAGATAGGTATAAAAGAAAAGATATCAAGGGTAATGAGATGTCAAAAATAAGTGAATGAGGTATATGTCTAGACATATGTAACTATATGTGGGGTGTTTATTAGAAGACGTCATTTACAAGACTATTAAATTTTGACAGAAAATGATGACATAATGAAAGTAAATAGACTTTTGTTCTTTTATCCTTTTCTTTTGACATTTCACAGCCTGTTTGACTGAATTCTTGAATCATTTGAAAAGATGAGTTTTCAAATGATGAACTCTCCCTATATCATGATATTTATACCTTGATATACAGGGTGTTTCTTTTATGTGTTCCACCACTATGTAGCTCCAAAACAGGTAGTTACAAGGTTGCTTAAATTAGAAAAAAGTTTTCTTTTGTTGAGCTCCTTTAAGATTCAATGTTGCCAGATTTTTAGTGGTTTCCAAGGTTTTTCTAATAAAAGAAATTTAATTAGTTAATATTCAGTTCCATTAACATTCAATAAATAATTTGTGGGTATTTTTTATGGAGAATGGAAGGCATTTTGTTTGGTATGGCACTTTTTTATACTAATTAAATAAAAAGTTCTTTATAATGATGGAATTTTGAGATAAAGGCGACGATGAAACCATTCAAATATTACATTGACTTTTCAAATATGACAAGAGCTTTTCAAATATGGAATAAAAACTTTTGATCTATATTTAAAAAAAAAATGCGTTGGTAAAAAAAACTCAGTTATTAAAAGACACATAGTGACATGCATTATGCCATTTTTAGAGATTAAAAAGTTATTACACTTTCTATTTAAAAATTTTGTTCTAATACAAATAGTTCAAGAAATACCAGAGATTGGAGATTGAAATTTTCGAATTTTCCCTAGTAACTTGGAAACCAGTGAAAATGTGGCAATCTTAAAGTGGAATCTTAAAGGAGATTTGCAAAAGGCAACTGTCTTAATTTAAGTGGTTTGTAACTTTTACCGTTTCAGAGATAGCAATGATGGGAACACATAAAGGAAACACTGAGCCATAATTATATCATAATAATATCATCTTTACTGTATCTATCTTTACTGAAAGTATGGAGACAAATTAACGGCATCTATTAATCATTTACTAATTGTGTATCTTGTATCTTGTTATCTTTCAAATCTTCATTTCTTTTATACCTATCTCCTTTAAGCACATGTTGAGAAAGTACGATAAAAATGTCAAAGTTAGATTTCCAATGCCTACTTAATGTATAAGATATTTTAATAATGCTTTTTTTTTTCGTTTTTAGCCGAGCGTGTTCTAACCGACACGGTTTAATCCGCAAATACGGATTGAATCTCTGCCGCCAGTGCTTTAGAGAATACGCTGGAGATATTGGTTTCAAAAAGGTGAGTACATATTCTGCAGTATTTCTGAAGTCCTGTATGATGAGTATATCGCAACTCTGGAGAAACAACAACATAAATGCAAATTGAAAAATTGAAAAATTATGTTGTTGTTTCTCCAGAGGTGCGATATTTTGAGCAAGATTCTCCGATTTACTTTAGTAATGAGTGCCTTTCCCAGGCTACATGTAGCCAGTTTCTCTGGGACACTAGAGATATAATAAACTGCTCAACTTAAAGTTCGGCACAAACAATTTTTCGTGTCATTTTCAATCCGCTGTAACTTTTTAAGCAATGAATAGTTTTAAATACAATTTGCACGATCTGAAACCTCATTTCCTTTAGATTAAGAAAGCGGATAATTTTGGAAAAAAAAGGCAATATCTTTATTATATAGGGTGTGAAACAAAATGATGAAAAATTTTTTCAAAATTTTGATGTTCTGTCATTTTGCAATAAACTCTTTTTTCCTTATCGTTTTCAAATAAGGAGTAAGGCAACATCCATATCTCGAGATCTTTTCGCCAGATTTTTTATTAAAGCACTCTGAATTTTTAAAAAGAGCGAAACGTAAAATGTGTGAAATTTTTGTTGCTGATATTTTTAAATCGTCGTAGTTCGGAAAAGCGGTCAAGAATCTTACTGTGATGCAGATTACTGTAAAATACAGAAATCGATTTTTAGCCGTCGGTACTATGAAAACGCTGTTTTCGACCTTTTAAAACGACTGATACCATCATTTCGAAAGCTCTAAATGTGTCCATCCACAGACTAGTTTCGCCGTTTACGGCTCATCAGTGAGGCTTTGACACACTTAGAGCTTTCGAAATGTCGAAATGGTCAAGACACGCTTCATGGCAGTACCGAGAGAAGGTTCCCGGTGGCGCCATCCGTGTCCGTTTGTTGAACTAACGAGATTACACCCGTCCAGTTTCAACGTCAATGCCCGGTCTAAGGAAAAAATGATGCAGATTACTGTAAAATACAGAAATCGATTTTTAGCCGTCGGTACTATGAAAACGCTGTTTTCGACCTTTTAAAACGACTGATACCATCATTTCTAGTCTGTGGATGGACACATTTAGAGCTTACGAAATGATGGTTTATCAGTCGTTTTAAAAGGTCGAAAACAGCGTTTTCATAGTACCGACGACTAAAAATCGATTTCTGTATTTTACAGTAATCTGCATCATTTTTTCCTTACACCGGGCATTGACGTTGAAACTAGACGGGTGTGATTTCGTTAGTTCAACAAACGGACACGGATGGCGCCACCGGGAACCTTCTCTCGGTACTGCCATGAAGCGTGTCTTGACCATTTCGACATTTCGAAAGCTCTAAGTGTGTCAAAGGCTCACTGATGAGCCGTAAACGGCGAAACTAGTGTGTGGATGGACACATTTAGAGCTTGCGAAATGATGGTATCAGTCGTTTTAAAAGGTCGAAAACAGCGTTTTCATAGTACCGACGGCTAAAAATCGATTTCTGTATTTTACAGTAATCTGCATCATTTTCTCCTTAGACCGGGCATTGACGTTGAAACTGGACGGGTGTAATTTCGTTAGTTCAACAAACGGACACGGATGGCGCCACCGGGAACCTTCTCTCGGTACTGCCATGAAGCGTGTCTTGACCATTTCGACATTTCGAAAGCTCTAAGTGTGTCAAAGCCTCACTGATGAGCCGTAAACGGCGAAACTAGTCTGTGGATGGACACATTTAGAGCTTTCGAAATGATGGTATCAGTCGTTTTAAAAGGTCGAAAACAGCGTTTTCATAGTACCGACGGCTAAAAATCGATTTCTGTATTTTACAGTAATCTGCATCATTTTTTCCTTAGACCGGGCATTGACGTTGAAACTGGACGGGTGTAATCTCGTTAGTTCAACAAACGGACACGGATGGCGCCACCGGGAACCTTCTCTCGGTACTGCCATGAAGCGTGTCTTGACCATTTCGACATTTCGAAAGCTCTAAGTGTGTCAAAACCTCACTGATGAACCGTAAACGGCGAAACTAGTCTGTGGATCGACACATTTAGAGCTTGCGAAATGATGGTATCAGTCGTTTTAAAAGGTCGAAAACAGCGTTTTCAATCTTACTGTGTTTCTCTCATTTGTTGACATATTGTCTGCGGATTGTTACTCATTCAAAAAATTTAAAAATAAGTGCCGTTTTTTCTAGTAAACTAGCATTCAAAAAATATGATACCATTATTGTTGATACTCGTGACTTATGATAGCAATATTAAATAAAATAACCTTTCTAGAGGTAAAGGGAAATTGAGTGATGCCGTCGCAGATAGCCAACGTCAATATCTCTAGACGTTTTTGTCATTTTTTGTTTTTAATGTATTAGAACCTATACAGAGGGAACCAAAATATTTTTGAGCATTTCGTTAGTAGTTTTTTCAAATCGTCGTATTTCGCGGACAAGTTGACGGATTATTATTTGTATTTTTTTCGATCGACAGCATTATCTACAAATTGTTTGTCAACAAGGGAGTTTTCCAATAGTGATTACTGAATTACAGGTACAGACTTGACAAAATTAGTATACGGGGTGAATCATAATGGGTGATCCAAAATGAAATCTCATATTCTTTGGTCGATTTTAAGGGTTTTATGTCATACAATTGTGGTACCTAACGAGCTTCGTTAAAAAGTTACAGGGTGTTGAAATTATGATTTCAAAATGCATATGTAGTGATTATTCCGAAAGCGTAAGAGATATTTGATTGAAGTTTTGTACGTTTTGACTGCTATGAAAGGCGCACATTGTGCAATAAAAATTTATTTTTATTTCCGCCAGTTGCACGCTTACCAGCACATCAATTTACATTATTTGAAAAAAAAGTAGCACGTGATTTTTTGCAATATAAAACTTAGTTTTTTAATACCCATGCACCGATACGAAAAATTGTTTGTGCCGAACTTTAAGTTGAGCAGTTTATATTTAAATAACGCAACTCAGTTTTTTTCCCATTTCCTTCCCATGTTATCTGTTGTATAGTAATTTTGAAACGTTTTTATTATTTACATCACTAAGGTTTTTTTTCTATTTCAGCTGGATTAAACTTGACAGATTGGTTCCAAAACCCATTATGTTTATACTTTTAAGAAGGTAACTACTTTAAATAAATAAATTGAAAAACATCCAGTTGTGTGTTTTTTATTCCCAAGAGATTGCTAAAGTTTCATGGCCAACATCTTAGAGTTTATGGATACATTTTTAGATTTTGTGAATTTGAAGGTTTTGATACTAAACATAAAATTTCGACTAAAGAAAGTGTATACACTTTCGAAATAAGGAAGAACGCTTCATTATTTTCAAGTAGCATTACACCCAAAAGACCAATGGTTCGAACGTTGAACGTCTGGATTCTTGGACCCTTGCAATTATATGGATGGTTGCTTTCTTGGGATGTGGTCATTTATTAAATAAAGCTACTGCAGGTGGCAAAAAATTCAATTACTTGTTTTAATTTCAGTTTTGAAATTAAATCAAGATAATACAATGCAATATAATAGACAGACAATGATGACGAGACAATTCATCTTACTTTTGTATTTTCTCTGACATCAAGATAAGAACTTGTCAAGGCAAGACAGTGTCAAGAAAACGTTACATCTTGTCTCGCTAATGTGTAAGTGTTTGTTAACTTTCAACAAGTCAAAGCCAAAAATAGCTTTATTGCCGTGACACAAGAAATGTGAGTGACAAAGCACAAAGTCGATATGTAGAAAATACTGCTAATAATAAAGTAGATCTTACATGACTAGGCTAAAAGTAACACGATTTTAAAAATAAATAGGCCCAAAGCATGTACGATGTGAAAATGTATATAACAAATCAAACAAAAATTAACTACGCTAAAGTGAGTGAATCTGACGCCCTAATATTTATTGCAAAAACTCCTCAACCATGCAGAGCGGTCTTTCCAGCAAAAATGCCTTAACCGCTATCCTAAATATTCGAGCATGCCCAATTTCCCTGATAGAGGCAAGCGATTGAACAGAGATTTACTCCGCTAAATAATAGAGTTTTTTGTTAGAGTCGTAGATGGGATAGGCAGAGGGATGATATAGGATGATCGAGTGCGCTGGTTCGAGCTCACCGTTAATGAGAGTGCAAAGTTTTGTATGCATCATACATGTGATCTCCATTACGTATAGTGCTCCCATCACTCTGATGGCATAGCAAGCGGATGCCAATTATTGTGCTCTCAGCGAGGAGACACGTCCGTCAAACGTCAAACATCGATCAATGTAGAGACACAAAAAGTTTCTCAATTTTAGTACATTCCAGTGTTACAATAATGGTGCTTTTGAAGTTCATAATGCATGTTTTGTTTAGATTTAAGGAAAGTTCATTAGCATCGTACCATTTGTTTATCAAATGTAAGTCACCATCATTCTATTTGAGGAGTCGCCATTGTACACCACACTCTGGGACCTACAAGATAGGTATGCCTCAAATCAATCCCGTGCTCTTCGTCTCACACCCAGATATTCGAGTTGATACAATAGTAACCCATGGTTTACAGAATCAAAGGCTTTAGAGAGATCGGAAAAGACCGCAGCCGCCGACTCTCCATCGTTAAGTATTCCATACAGCGATTCTAGAAAGGAAAACATTGCGTCACTTGTGCCAACCGATGGACGAAATCCGAACTGTGCATTACTTAAAATATTGTTTGCTGATAGGAGTGACATCAAACAAACTTTCACCAATTTTTTCACTATATTGGACAGGTCGGCGGTAATGCAGTTGGTCTAAATTTTGATGGATCATCTCGATCTCTTTTTTTGTAGATGCGCGTCACTGTCGCCCACTTCAAGCAATCCGGAACCGTGCCCATAACACAGAAAACATTTATAGCTTTAGCCAACACATCCCGAGCATTTTGAGGGAGAACCGCAAACACCATGCCGCCATTTCATCATAACCACTTAATTTTTTTTTAATCAATAGGACATAGGAAAAAAGAGGGATTCAGATCCCAGGGATCCAGAAAGCTTCTGAAATTGACCTGGGTTGTCCTGTCCGGCACGATTTCAAAAGGCACATCATGCCTCTCGACACCTAGGAGGGTTAGAAATACGACACGCCTTGAAAAAACGTGCAACAGGCGGAAACTTTATTTTTTTTGTGGAAAACCTATAGGGGTGGTAATCAACCGCAATAACACCATTGTATTCCCAACAAATTTGGGAACACCACTGGTGTTTTTCTGAAAACGCACATCACCCTTCTTGACACCTAGAAGGGTTAGAAATACGACACGCCTTGAAAAAACGTGCAACAGGTGAATACTTTATTTTTTTGTGGGAAAGCTATAGGGGTGTAAATTAACCGCAATAGCACCATTGTATTCCCAACATATTTGGGAACACCACTAGCAATTTTTGTGAGGACGCTCCGACGCACATCATCCCTCTTGACACCTAGGAGAGTTAGAAATACGACACGCCTTGAAAAAACGTGCAACAGGTGGAAACTTTATTTTCTTGTGGGAAACCTGTAGGGGTGGCAATCAACCGTAATAGCACCATTGTATTCCCAACATATTTGGGAACACCACTAGTATTTTTCTGAGAACGCACATCATCCCTCTTAACACTTAGGAGAGTTAGAAATACGACACGTCTTGAAAAGACGTGCAACAGGTGAAAACTTTATTTTTTTGTGGGAAACCTGTAGGAGTGGCAATCAACCGCAATAGCACCATTGTATTACCAACATATTTGGGAACACCACTGGTGTTTTTCTAAGAACGCACATCACCCCTCTTGACACCTAGAAGGGTTAGAAATACGACACGCCTTGAAAAAACGTGCAACAGGTGGAAACTTTATTTTTTTGTGGGAAACCTAAGGGGTGGCAATCAACCGCAATAGCACTATTGTATTCCCAACATATTTGGGAACATCACTGGTATTCTTCTGAGAACGCACATCATCCCTCTTGACACCTAGGATGGTTAGAAATACGACATGCTTTGAAAAAAACGTGCAACATGTGGAAACTGTGTTTTTTTGTGAAAAATCTATGGAGGTGGCAATCAACACCAATGGTGACGTAGATTTAATCCACAATCTACCTCTCTAAATGATTAATAGTAATTATAGGTGTTTACATGTACCTAACTAATACCTAAGTCCTAACTACACTAAGTAAGCACTACTGGGTAAAGCATTTTGCAACTTCGAATCATCTAAATAGTCGAAATAATATAATTTTGTATTAAATATTGTTTGTACAATAGGCTAGAAGAAAGTCGGGAGGCGGCCTGTAACACTGTAGGCCATGCCGTCGCTTCGTGCATCTTCGGAAACTTTATGGCTGGCATTTTATGGATAACTTCACACTAACGGCTTCGTTACCGTGGCAACCGATAAGCAAAATCGCCGTATGACGGCGCCTAATGCGCCTGACAACTGACAGCTTTATTTACCGGTAAATAATCGGCCCTCACGTTGTCATTCCAGACCGCTTATGTTCAATTGTTTTATAAGCAAAACAAGAAAACCTTCTTTACAGTCATTTTGCTGGCCTTTAACGGTCCGTATAGTAGTGGAAAAACATAATTAAACCATATCTATGTATTTGTTATTCTAGATTACCGCATAGTTAGCTAATAATCTCAGCATTGATGTTAGAATTTTTGCAAAGCGATAAAGAACGAGGTGACATTCAAAATCCTGACGGACTTTTTTATGATTTAACATTTTCATGGTTACCGCATTTTTAATTTAAACAAATTATAACCTTTAAATAGGGCTTAAATACGTCTGCCTGCGGCCGTCTTTGGGCTCAAACGGAACGTTCTTAGAAGGTCCCGTTCGCGTTAGTGGAAAGGGCCTATCGACGTCTGCCTCGAGACGTCTTTGGGATCTGGCATTTTGCCTCCGCTGGGACGTCCCCAGGGCGTCAGCCTTAGGTCCTAAATTGGTCAGTTATGTCAGCAGTAGGACTTCAAAAAGCCGTCTTGAGGACGTAACCGTGCTACTTGGGATTAAAGCTTACATAAGCGTTAAGAATTTTTTAATTCATATATTGTTTAATTCATAACTAACTTTAATTCACATTTAATTCATAATTCAGGTACTGCATATTCCTCGAGGAGGCCCTCAAACCCCTAGTTATCCACGGTTTTCTAGATTTGAGATTCATGTTCCCTATCGGGAATGCCATGTTGATTGACCTCAATACGATCTGCCAATCAGATTCACAGCAAAGCCCCACAAACCCCTCACGGTTACGCTTAGTCAGAAATCTAGCTCTCCGCGTCTCGTCCTGAAACCACAGTACACTGCCTCATGATTCGACAAACCAGCACTAATCATACTGCTTAAGACCTCCTTCCGGCCAAAGTAGTTTGAACACATATATTATAATCCAAAAGTATAGATGAATGCGGCGTAAGACGGGTTGAAGTGTCAACATGCATGTGCAGATCACAAGAGCACAACAAATTTGCAATGTACTGTGTATTCGCATCACCAGATCTAAAGTAATCAACATTCAAGTCCCCACACAAGATCAGCCCATATCCAATCGGGAGTTCAAATAGAATAAGCTCGAGCTTAGAAAAAAATTGGTTTTTTTTTTCAAGTGGACTAAAAGTACGTCATTTGTTTTCTCCATACGCACACCTAAAGTGGGCTTTCTAATCCTGAGACCAAAAAAGTAGCCAAAAAGTCCTAGGCAGTAAAAGTAAAGTCAAAAGTCACCGCTACTGCCATGGAGGCGCATATATAAACGATTTTCTAGAGTGCCTGTAATGAGAGTGTGGCCATAAGGACTTGTCCGCCATGTTTTTTCCAAGATTAACATTGTTCTTATGGGCGAAAGCCTTCAAATGTTTTTTTTTTCAGACAAAAGATGAACTATAATTCTTCCTTCGTACTAATAAGTAAACGCTTTAGTTCAAGATACATTATGAGCAATTGAGAATTGTTGAAGAATTCACAAATTCCCACAACAACCCTTTTAAGTACAGGTAATTTTTGAATATTCAGCCACTTTTAGATGACGTTTATCCATCATCGAGTTGACGTACTGAGTACTGACAGCCGACGGAATTCCAAATTGCTTTTAGAGTATTCTTGTGTGTAAATTCATAATGAGGAAACAAAGGACGGGTATATTCCCAGGGCGTAGTAGGGCCATAACCCAAAAATGCATCAAAATTCCATATATGGTCCATTTCAAATAGATATTCATGTAGCAAGCTGAGGAATTGACAGACTCATCCTATTGCATACATGTAAATGTGTCATTTATATGTCAATTCCTCAGCTTACTAGATGAATATCTATTTGAAATGGACTCTACCATATATGTCAATCTCACCATTGACTTCTGACTTTGGAAAAAATATGGCGGCACCAATAGAAAACGATACGACCTTATGGCCACACTGTCATTACAGGCACTCTACG
The DNA here is from genome assembly GCA_951812265.1 of Taphrorychus bicolor. Taxonomy (NCBI): domain Eukaryota; kingdom Metazoa; phylum Arthropoda; class Insecta; order Coleoptera; family Curculionidae; genus Taphrorychus; species Taphrorychus bicolor. The sequence goes on along the minus strand of OX638301.1, from coordinate 42,326,034 downwards.
ATTTTCATTCACCAAAATTATTTGAACACTAGATAGACCGATCTGAGTGTATTGCCATCTTTACAATGTTATTGAAAAAACAAAGGATAGGAATATTCTCAGCGCGCTCGAGAGCACCAGCAGTAACCGTTATTACTCGAAATCGCATAGGTTCTCGAATTATGTGTTTGTCTGTTAAATGTCATGCGCGTCATCATATTTATCTGTCACTGTGACAGATTTTATTAATTTAGTATTGATAATAATGCTACAAATTTTTAATTTACCATAATTTACCTAAACTATCTATACCATTGGTTATGATTTAATACCATTAAACCATTGAATATTGAAAACAATGAAAACCAGCGTTCTAACAAATTTTATTTATTTTACAAATAATACACCACTAATTGGGTAAGTACCTAGATCCGCTTAAAGAGGATGAGAGAAAATTGTAAAACTGAATCACTCTGAAAGAGACTTCTTATTTCCTGCATGCTTGAAAAAAGTAGTTATATGTTCGGTCGTCAATCTCTGGGCTCAGCACGAAGAGACCACTTTTACTCCTAGTGACATAATCTACTATTTCGCTTGCTGCCATGGGCAACGTGCGCAAAAGTAAACTCACAGTCTGATCCTCAAAAAAGGTTAAGTTTTTGTTTGTCTTATGAGAGCGTAAAATGCGTCATTATTGGACGTTTGTAGAAAAAACATGTTTTGGTTAAATGGTAATTTTGGATTAATGATAAACTGTGCAGTGTGATAAAAATGTGTTTGTGGCTCTATATTTTTTAGTACCTGGTTGCAGACTTGCAACACAGCATCTACTCGCCTTGGCATACTATCTGTCAGATTTCTAATAAAATCTTGGGGAATGGCTTCCCAAACATTCAATATCGCTTGCATCAAATCATCAAAATTTTCCCACAAACCTAACTTTAATTTACTACAGATATGCTCTATAGGATTCGTGTCAGGTGACATAGGCGGCCATACCATTCTGTCCATATTGTGTTTCCTTAGTAGCTTAATGACTATCCTACCCCTTTGAGGTCTAGCATTATCATCAACTAAAATAATATTATCCCCAATATGTCTAGCAAAAGAAATGATAACGTCATTTACACACAAATTGTAAGTAATATCTTTTTCTAATTTTGACATATAAAGTGGCACTTTTCAATACTGATGACAGTGAGGTAACGTCCTACTTTTCGTAACTAGTTACGAAAAGTAAAATCTTTCGTAACTAGTAATGAAAAGTTGGTGTCACCACCAGTTGCAGGTTTCGGCTGTGGCACACCGTTGCTATAGTTTTACGGTATTAAGTAGATACAAAGTGGTTTAAAAGTAAATATTGAAGTTTAATAATAATAATTCTCTCTCTAAGTAGGTATTTGTAGTCAAAATTAGAAAAAATCTTGTATGAAACACGTGACGAAAAACCTTTTTTCTAATTTTGACATATAAAGTGGCACTTTTCAATACTGATGACAGTGACGTAACGTCCTACTTTTCGTAACTAGTTACGAAAAGTAAAATCTTTCGTAACTAGTGATGAAAAGTTGGTGTCACCACCAGTTGCAGGTTTCGGCTGTGGCACACCGTTGCTATAGTTTTACGGTATTAAGTAGATACAAAGTGGTTTAAAAGTAAATATTGAAGTTTAATAATAATAATTCTCTCTCTAAGTAGGTATTTGTAGTCAAAATTAGAAAAAATCTTGTATGAAACACGTGACGAAAAACCTTTTTTGTGTATCTCATTCAAATTGCGGGAACTCGCTGCGCTCGTCCCGCAAACATTCATTCGTTACACAAAATTGGACTTTTCGTAACTGGTTACATAAATAGCTATTTTGTGTATCTCATTCAAATTGCGGAAACTCGCGGCGCTCGTCCCGCAAACATTCATTCGTTACACAAAATCGGACTTTTCGTAACTGGTTACATAAATAGCTATTCTCCATTCATATTCTCGTCCATAAGAACAACCAAATCGGTCTTTCAATTTCTATTTATACCACCCCACACAGTAACGTTCCCTCCGCCAAATGCCACTCTTTTTTCCATGTGCTCTTCTCGGTACCTTTTACGGGGCGTGTATTATATGAAAATTTTATATTTATTACCCCTCTGGGGATATCGCGTACCTAATAAAAGTAAACAATAATTTGCATTAAGGTGCGTGTTCCGACTTGCTTCTACGAAATTAATAATAATTTATATTGGGGAATTTTACTTTGGCACACATGGGTTTATTTACACCCGCCGCCGCACTTGGAAGGTCGCGGCGGTCTCCTTTCCTGGATCGTTGTGGTGGTCTGTTGGATAATCTTTTCTTCCATACGCCGCAACGAGAGGAAGTCTGGATAATCTTTTGGAGAAGGCGGTGCGAATAATGAGGTCTAAATGTACAAAGAGCATTAGAAAGCTTCAGTTGAGGCTTAATGTACAGGGTGGCGCTTTTTCGATAGATTTATGGGGTATGGGCAAAACTGTATACAGGGTGTCCCGAATTGTACTTGAAGAATTTTAATCACGCCTTGTACTTAAAAAAATAATGTTAGTTTGTTATATAAACTATACTCGAAAAATGCCTCGTTAAGGAATTACAGGGTGTTAAAGTTTGAAAAAAATAAATTAAATTTATTAATTGTTTCAAAACGGCTAAAGATATTTTAACGAAACTTTGTAAGCGCTAACAGTCATCGAGAAAACACGTTTTGAAATAAAATAAAAAAAAATTCAATTTTGTCAGTCGTCCGTACAAGCACGTCACTGGATGTTTTTAAAGAAAAAGTGAGACGCCACTGGTTTTTCATAAAATGCGAAACAGTTTTGGACTCCCCATTCAATTTAGAAGAAAAAAGCTTCTTTATTTTTTTTTGTACAACACACCGTTTCTCTCCAAACCATAATACGCCCATCAGATTGAACCTTTTTTTTATGAAAGAATTTTATGATTTGGTGCAAGAGATATTGAATGCTTGGGAGGCCATTGCCCAAGACTTTATTAGAAATCTGATAGTTAGATGTAGTGCTGCAAGCTCATATGGCTCTGCAACCAGGTACTACAAAATATAGAGCCACAAACACATCAGATCATCATTCATCCAAAATTACCATTTAACAAAAAATGTTTTTTATTATGGTTTTCACATTTTTAATAATCTGATAATTTTTTTCTTTTGTTATTTTTAATATAATTTTGCTCTTATTAAATTTTATCAGTGACTTTTTATGATATTACAACTATACCTCTTAAAGAGTGGGGATTGCTTTGACTGTCAGCCTAGATGAATGATTTCAAGGATTTGAAATTATTCAAAGAATCTCGAACGCAGTTGAAAGTTTTAAATTCTTAAAAAGCAATTTTAGATTGTTCTAAGTTTTTCCTATTTATTCAACTTAATATCTTTTAGTGTTTTCAAGGCCCACCATTCATCTTTATGTGTGACATTTTTTGTTATTCTTTATATTCGCCATTCTTCAGATTAGCCGTACTTCCTGAAGATATTCAAATTAAAAATTGCGACTATCGATTAATTCTCTCTGATTCTATCAATACAAACAATTTTCGAAGTTCAGTTTTATTCAGTCAGATTTCAGAATGTAAAGCTTAAAAAAATGAGGATTAATGTCAGTTTCGTGGGTCACCCTGTATATCTAAACAATTAAGCATGGCTCTGGTTCTCAGATGACTACGTCCAATTCCAAATTTTTGTAATGCTCATTGAATAGAAGATTTGGTTTTTTTATGGTCTTGAAATGTTACACTTTACGAAAAACCATTTTTTTTTTAAACTAATGGAGATATAAAGGACAGAAAAAGGTCCCGAGGTATCATTAATAACTGCAATAATCAGGCAGCGGAATTCCAAATTAATCCATACGTTTTGTTCCACATCACTTAATTGTGGACATTCGATTATCACTTGTATATTTAAAAACATTTTACTTTCTGTTCGCCACTGTAGATGTGTCCAACTTTATAGCCATTACGCCTGTACGGCTAGCTTGCCCTATGCAGAGTCTTTATATTCCGTATGAAATGTTTATCAGTAAGTATTTGTATTATGGGCCAATTGGAGCCCCAGTGTTAAATGATACCTCTTTTATAGAAAAAACTAAATATCTACGGAACCAGGCAAAATATCAAAAAACACCAAACATGTCCCGAGGTATGACGCGTATAGTCTCGTATCAAAAATTGTTCTGATTTTTTTTCCGCAAAATTATGTGCTAAAAAAGTTTTTACAAAAATGCAACAAGTTTTGTTGAACCCTGTATTAAGAAGCCTGCAAAACATATAACCGAGTACAGAACCAATTAAAGCAGTCTATACATGGATCTTTCTGAAATGGCATCGCCAACAAAAATCGGTTGAGTAGCTTTAGAGATAGGCAGTTTTAAAATTCATTCAAAATTTGGGGTGTATCGCTTCAATTGATTCTTAGTTTACATGGAATTAAGTTACGGGCGATTTGAATCTGGCAATATGGCGGGATACTTTTTTAAGATTGGTTAGTCAGGCCTCTTTTTTTTCTCGGAGCCCTTGACCGAAAAGAAACTTATAGACATGTTGGCCAAGCATTTCTCACCAGATATACAACGAGGTATTGTGACTCAGGGTTTATATGCAATAGACGATGTTGAATTGTATCTGCGCAAAATTGATGAGGCCAATAGTGTCTTATCTTCCACGTATACACGACCGTCAAATTTTAGGGGGCCTATCGGGGGTCGAGTCAGGGGTGATTCCATAAAGCATCCAGACGTCTAGAAGTAAAAGAAGTTTGGGAGAAAGACTATCCCCCCGTACAATACAATCAAGGTCCAAGAATGAAGCACGTTCAAACCTTGCAACTATAAATATATTCTAATATATTTTCTACAAATTTACTTTTATCTCTAGTCACTAATTTAATCTTTTACACTCACACGTTATTCCTTCAGTTTCATTCCCTAAAACCTTTCGATATGGTATGCCATCGTAAAACAATTCATCGTAAGAAACTAACTGTTGAACCTCAAATTTCAATTTTTTACCAATATTTTGTGACTTAAACGTAGTAAAAAGGGCTGTAACAACTTCGGGTCTTGGCTCCAATGGTAGCAGGTCATCATCTAGTGGAGTTTTCACGTTTTGACCCTAAAAAACAGCATCGTCAGCAAGTAGAGTACATTTCAAATAGATATTCATCTAATAGGCTGAAGAATTGACATATATTTCCTACACTATAACTTTGTGAAAGAGGACATAAAGAAAAATAAAAAGAACCATTGAACTTACTCCAATTGGTCCACCTTTTCTAAAGTTACAGGCGGTCAAAGGGGAGAATTGAGAATAAGGAGGAATTACCCCTCTCCCACTTTGGTCAATTTGGAAAAAAATGGTAATCTTTTTGCTGCTTTTGATCGGAATGAGGCGATTTCTATCTCCTACGATGAACTCAACAATTATAATAACAGTGAAACTAGTTCCATTAGTAGACTTTTTTTCTAAAGGCCTCCAAAGAACATTCTAAAAGTACTAAAAATCGACCACCGAAGGGGTCTATCTACAAAAGAATAATCTTCGCGGTTACGGTATATCGCAGCAACTAAAGATATGAGCAACATTTTAAGATACTCAAAATTCTACATTAAAATGGTAAAAGTCAAAAATAAAAGTATCATGTGGCTCTCACAGATGTAGCCTCCACATACAAAACATATATTTTAGATCAAAAAGTTACATGACACTTAAATAAACCTGTTAGTTCAAGTTGTAATCGTATTATTAATTTTCATCCATAACAACCCATCTAACATGCGCATTTAACAACGGCAGTTATTGAGGCCTTCCCAGGCCTTTAAAGAACATTCTAAAAATAACTAAAATTCGACAACCGAAGGGCCCTATCACTCAAACTATTGGAGCTATGGAACCTAAGGAGGCAGCTGAAAGAGGACATCAAGAAGAACAACAAACCGTTGGATTCACTTCAATCGGTCCACTTGTTCTAAAGTTACAGGCGGTCAAACTTGGAAAATGAGAAAAAGGATTACGCCTCCCCCCTTTGGTCAATTTCGAAAGAATGGTGGTAATTTTGTTGCTGCTTTTGATTGAAATGAGGTGATTTCAATTCCCTACGAACTCAACAATTATAATAACAGTGAAACTAGTTGCATTAGTAGACTTTTTTGTAAAGGCCTCCAATGAACATTATAAAAGTAAATAAAGTGCGAAAACCGAAGGGCCCTATCTCCCAAACTATTGCACCTTCGGAACCTAAGGAAGGAGGTGAACGATGACTTCAAGAAGAACAAAAAACTGTTGGATTCACTCCAATCGGTCTACTTTTTCTAAAGTTACAGGCGGTAAAACTTGGGAATTGAGAATAAGGAGGAATCACCCCTCCCCCATTTTCGAAATTGGTTAAAAGTAACTAAAATTCGATAACAGAAGGGTTCTATCTCCCAAGCTCTCCCGAACTTACGGAACCTAAGGAGAGAGAGGTGCAAGAGGACATCAAGAAGAACAACAAACGGTTGGATTGATTCCAATCGATCCACTTGTTCTAAAGTTACAGGAGGTCAAACTTGGGAATTGAGAAAAAGGAAGTATTACCCCTCCCCCATTTGGTAAATTTCGAAAAAACTAAAGTAAAAAACCATTGGTTACTCCAGTTAGTCCTCTTTTTCTAAAGCTACAGGCACATGCGGACAAACTTGGGAATTTGAGAATAAGGAGGAATTACCCCTCCCCCACTTTGGTAAATTTCGAAAAAATGGTGATCCTTTTGCTGCTTTTGATAGGAATGAGGCGATTTCAATCCCCTACTAACTCAACAATTATAGTAACAGTGAAACTAGTTCCATTAGTAGATTTTTTCCTAAAGGCCTTCAAAGAATGTTATAAAAGTAACTAATATTTGACAACCGAAGGGCCCTATCTCTCAAACTATTGAACCTAAGGAGGGAGCTGGAAGAAGACATCAAGAAGAACAACAAACCGTTGGATTTACTCCAATCGGCCAACTTGTTCTAAAGTTACAGGCGGTCAAACTTGGGAATTGAGAAAAAGGAATGATTACCCCTCCCCTCTTTGGTCAATTTCGAAAAAAAATAATAAAAAAGCATTGGTTACTTCAGTTGGTCCACTTTTTCTAAAGCTACAGGCGGTTGAACTTGGGAATTGAGAATAAGGAGGAATTACCCCTCCCCCATTTTGGTCAATTTAGAAAAAATGATAATCCTTTTGCTGCTTTTGATCGGAATGAGGCGATTTCAATCCCCTACGAACTCAACAATTATAATAACAGTAAAACTGCTAGTTCCATTAGTAAACTTTTTTTCCTAAAGGCTTCCAAAGAACATTCTAAAAGTAACTAAAATTCGACAACCGAAGGGCCGTATCTCTCAAACTATTGAACCTACGGAACCTAAGGAGGGAGGTGAAAAAGCACATCAAGAAGAACAACAAACCCTTGGGTTTAATCCAATCGGCGGTCCACTTGTTCTAAAGTTACAAGCGGTCAAACTTGGGAATAAAGAAAAGAGAAGGATTACCTCCCCCCCCCCTTGGTCAATTTCAAAATATATATATAAAAAATCGTTGGTTACTTTAGTTGCTCCACTTTTTCTGAAGTTATATGTGGTCAAACTTAAGAATTGTGAATAAGGAGGAGTAACCCTTCCCCACTTTGGTCAATTTCGAAAAAATGGTAATCCTTTTGCTGCCTTTGATCGGAATAAGGCGATTTCAATCCCCTACGAACTCAACAATAATAATAACAGTGAAACTAGTTCCATTAGTAGACTTTTTTTGTAAAAGCCTCCAAAGAACATTCTAAAAGTACCTAAAATTCGTCATCGGCAGAGCCCTATTTCCCAAACTATTGAACATACGGAACATAAGGAGGAAGATAAAAAAAGAAGAATAACCACAAACCGTTTGATTTACTCCAATCGGTCCACTTGTTCTGGCGCAAGTTACAGGGGGTCGAACTTGGGAATTGAGAAAAAGGAAGGACTACCCGCCGCCCTTTGGTCAATGGAAGGGAGGGAGCTGAACGAGGACATCAAGATGGACAACAAACCGTTGGATTTACTCCAATCGGTCCACTTATTCTAAAGCTACAGGCGGTCAAACTCGGGAATTGAGAAAAAGGAAGGATTACCCCTCTACCCTTTGGTCAATGTCAAAAAGAAATAATTAAAAAAGCATTGGTTACTCCAGTTGTTCCACTTTTTCTAAAGCTACAGGCGGTTGAACTTGGGAATTGAGAATAAGGAGGAATTACCCCTCCCCCACTTTGGTCAATTTAGAAAAAATGATAATCCTTTTGCTGCTTTTGATCGAAATGAGGCGATTTCAATCCCCTACGAACACCCCCTACGAACAACCTCAACAATTATAATAACAGTAAAACTAGTTCCATTAGTAAACTTTTTTTTCTAAAGGCCTCCAAAGAACATTCTAAAAGTAACTAAAATTGGACAACCGAAGGGCCTTATCTCCCAAACTATTGAACCTACGGAACATAAGGAGGGAGGTGAAAGAGGAGATCAAGAAGAACAGCGAACCGTTGGATTCAGTCCAATCGGTCTACTTGTTCTAAAGTTATAGGCGGTCAAACTTGAGAAATGAGAAAAAGGATTCCCTCCCCCTTTGGTCAATTTTGAAAAAATGGTGGTAATCTTTTTGCTGCTTTTGATCAGAATGAGATGATTTTAATCTCCTACGATCACAACAATTATAATAACTGTGAAACTAGTTCCATTAGTAGACTTTTTTTCTAAAGGCCTCCAAAGAACATTCTAAAAGTACTAAAAATCGACCACCGAAGGGGTCTATCTACAAAAGAATAATCTTCGCGGTTACGGTATATCGCAGCAACTAAAGATATGAGCAACATTTTAAGATACTCAAAATTCTACATTAAAATGGTAAAAGTCAAAAATAAAAGTGTCAAAAATAATCATGTGGCTCTCACAGATGTAGCCTCTACATACAAAACATAATTTTTAGATCAAAAAGTTACATGATACTTAAATAAACCTGTTAGTTCAAGTTGTAATCGTATTATTAATTTTCATCCATAACAACCCATCTAACATGCGGCATATAACAAGCATTTAACAACGGCAGTTGTTGAGGCCTTCCCAAGCCATCTTGTTGTCCTGTGGCCTTTTGTCCGAAAGTGCAATACATACCCGTAGATGTACAAGTACCGATATATAGTACTTTATTTTAATTTTAGTTTAGTTTTGAATGACTGGCTACTCTGATCCCTGAGAAAAGCCCCGAGGAAGACCTCAATTATAGGTCGAAACTTTGGCGATTTCTAAAAAGTGAAGTAGCTTTGTTGTACTACACCTGCAATTCAAACGTTCATAATAGTAACTATGAATGTGATCACCGAGAACGAGGTCCTCTTTGAAGAAGATGCGTCTGATGTAAGAGTGAGTTGGGTATATTATCTCAAAGGAGATGAATTGATAATAGAGCTCACTAAGTTTGGACTAGACCTGGTTGGGACCGTGGAGGTCTTAAGAAAGCGACTTACTAGTTTCCTTAGAGATGACAAGACCTGTTCCAGAGGCTTCGACAACTATGGGGAATGTAACGTTGCCGTCATTACATAATAATTGTTGTGTGCTCCGAAATCCGATTGGTTGACGAATCCTGCTGCACCGCTGAAGGTTCATAAGTGGGGTGTGCCATTTCCAGTGAGGTGACCCGGTTGTATTTATTGAACGGTTACAAGAGATATGCGTAACGCAGAGGATAAGTCTGGATAGATTATTACAAGCAGAAGCTGCACTTTGGCACCAAAACAACCGAAACCGTTGGGAACTTTGGTTTGATTTACTAGGAGAGTTCCAAATGATGTATTTCCGCATGAATTATGCCGAGGATTTGGAAGTAGAAATTAGCCGAAGAGTTCAAAGGCCGAACGAGACTATCAGCACTCGTAAGATGTCGCGGTAGTAATGGACGTGAAGAAAAGTTAAGATGGCTATATCCAAATCTATTTCCTGAGTATAGGCAGTCGATTAAAGAGAACCAACTTTGTTGATTTAATAACGTTTCTGCAACGAGTACGCGAAACCGAATCATTGCTAGGGGAACTAAGGCTCTCAGATATATGTCATGATAGAAGACCGCATCACCGTCCAGAACCGTCTAAGATATCCATAACCAAAGCATCGCAACCTCCCGTCTGTGGGAAGAATAAAATAAAGACAGCACACTAAGCCGTTCAACGCTAAGCCGAAAAGCAATGAAAGTTGTATATGCTGGAAGTGTGGAAACAAAGGTCACACCCAGAGGAATTGTCCGGAATTTAAGAAGCTAGAAGCAGTGCAACATAATTTCATGAAATCCTCGAAATATACAGTTAGTATAAAAAGCCAATCGTTCAAGACATCCGGCCCTGTATGATCAGAATAAAAGGCCGTACTTTCACTGCTCTACTTGACACTGGTGCCGCCAGTGACAAGAAAGGAGCATTCGTCCTGTCAATCCTCCCGTCAGCTTGGCTCGTGTAGCCAATGGAACACCATCAGTATAGCCGGAGGTTATGACATACCCATACGATTAAGACCGCTGAAGTTATTCGCCAATTTTCAATATTTTTCCGATCTCACAGTTGAGATGATAATAGGGATGGATATTCTAAGTAAACACCGTTTCCAAGTAGACCTAGGACTAGATCTAGACATTTTGTTTACCTACCTGGATGACATCATCGCGTTGGGAGAAACTTTTGAGGAATACTTGAGAAAAGTAATCCGCCATTTAAGAGAGGCTAACCTGAAGGTGAACTCTGTTAAGTGCCAGTTTGCGCGCAGGTCGCTGAGCTATTTGGGCCACTTGGTTACTTCTGAAAGAATACAAACAGACACAAAGAGAGTGTCTGCTGTTGGAAAATATCTCGCACCTTGTAACGTACGGAGTCTCCGTAGATTCCTGGGAATAGTGTCATGGTACAAACGCTTTGTGCCAGATTTTTTCAAAAATTGCCGCCTCGTTAAACCAATTGCTTAAGAAAGGAATTCGATGGGAATAAACAGATAAACAGCGTCATTTGACCAATTGAAAGGAGGCTTGACCGAAGCCCCAATATTGGCATGTTCGGATTTTTCCAGGCTATTTGTGTTGCAGACCGATGCCTCCGAGAATGGGTTAGGTGCAGCATTAATTCAGCACGGTGTCGATGGTCACCATGTGATCGCATACGCACGAAAAGAGTAAACCCCAGCGAAAAGAAGTTTTCCGTAGCAGAGAAAGAATGCCTAGCTATAGTATGGGGGATAGAGAAAATGAGGGCTTACCTGGAGAATATAATTTCACAGTAATTACCGACCACTAGTAACTAAAATGGCTTCGCTCTATAAAGAGCCCCTCCGGTCGTCTATCCCGCTGGAGCATCTATCTACAACAGCTTGATTTCGAATTTTTTTTTTTTTTTAGAGGATTAGAGAATCTGCTATACAGACATGAGGGCTTGGCACATGGCGATCGAGGTTTCCCACATAGTGTCAGTTTGGCGTCTTCCCTCCAGGAGCACCGACTGACTAAACTCCATCCCTCTCTTCCCGGTACCGCCTTACGGCATTACTTCAGGGTAAATTTTTCTTGTGTTTCTTCTTCCTCTTTTTTTTTTTTTTTAATTTACAATCGTTGGTCCATTTCTTGTTTCTTTTTCACGTCCTCGATTTTTGTTTTCATTGTCACTGTTATGGATTGTTTTATTGCCTCCCAGTTTTTTTTGTTTGACAAGAGTAGTGAAGCGATGTTTTTCAGGCTAATTTGTGTTCCACATTTTACAGTTGTCTTGCGTCGTTCTGTCTCCCATCTTGGGCATTTGAAAAGAGTATGTAGTGAGTTGTCTATTTGTGTAAGGTCGCAGTATTCGCAACCTGGGCTTGTCTTCTTTCCTATTCTGTGAAGGTATTCCGCGAATACTCCGTGTCCTGTAAATATTTGCGTCATGTAATGGTCTGTCTCTGTCCAGTCTGTAGTTATCCATTTTTCTAGGTCTGTGATGAAAGTCTTTGCTGTTCCTTTGTAGTTATTCCATTCATTACTCCACTCTCTGTGTACTTCATCCTTTATTTCAGCTATCTGAGTTTTATTTTTGCTGTTGTGTATTTGCGTCCTTTGCCTTATTTGTAGTTTTATGGGGAGTATCTTTGCTATGGCTAGGAGTGCGGTAGTGGGGGAAGTTCTGTATGCCCTCGTTATTCTTAGAGCTATTTGCCTGTTTGTCTTCTCTAGGAGTGCAGCGTAGTATTTATAGGTTGTTATATTTTCCCAGATCGGTAATCCATAGAGGATGATGGATGTCACGGTGCTCATTAGTGCTTTGCGTTGGGTGAATGTTGGTCCGTTTTTTGTTGGTGTGACCCCCTGAGAGCATGTTTATTACTGTCTTCGCCTTGTTGCATATGGTTCTTATATGTGTGTGGAATTTGAAGTCCTTGTCAATATTGAGGCCCATGTATTTGATATAGTTCTTTGAGACTATTCGCTTGTCGTCTATGTTTAGTTGAAGTTCTGTCAGCTTTCTTCTTCCGTTTAAGATTATTAAGTCTGTCTTTTGTACTGCTACTTCAAGCCCCATTTTGTGTAGTAGGTATTTTGTTGTTGTAACTGCCAATTCTGTTCTTGCCTCTCGTGATTCTTTGGTTTTTGCTACTGTTATTATTGAGAGATCATCGGCGTATGCAATCAAGTGCGTCTCTTCCAGTTGTATTTCCCTGAGTATCCTATTGTAGAAAAGGTTCCACAATAGAGATGCCCTATTATTGACCCCTGCGGGACTCCGCAGCTCATTTTCATTTCCTCGCCGCAGGGGAGAGTAACAGTTCTGTTTTCCAGGTAATCCTGGATAATTTGTTGCAGGTAGCTGCTCACATTTGCCGATTGTAGCGCTTTGATGATGTTTGTCCAGGGGGCTGAGTTAAACGCATTTTTTATATCGATGGTGACCATTGCTGAAAACTTCCTGTTTTTGTACGCTACTTTGTTAACTTCTTGGACAATTTCTTTTACTTTTTGTAGGGCACTTATTGTGCTGCGTCCTTTTCTGAAACCGTATTGGTGTTCGTGGATAAAGTTTTTCTTTTCAAGTTCCGTTTCTAGTCTGTCTTTTACTATTTTTTCCAGAATTTTTCCTAGCATATTTATGAGGCATAGGGGTCTATAAGTTTGGATGTCGTTGGGGTTCTTTTGCGGCTTTTCTATCAAAACTAGTTTTGCTTTTTTCCATATTTCAGGAAAAGTTCCGGTCGTCACGTATGTATTCATTACATTTACCATATTGTCTACAAAGTGTTTATTTTCTATAGCTTTTTTAATTATTTCAGAGGTGATGTTGTCTGGTCCCGGGGCTTTTTTGCTCTTGATGTTTCTTGTTGCTGATATCACTTCCTCTGTAGTTACTATGGGTACTGTGCCATTTTTTAATGTTTTATTGTGCCATCCCCGTGCAGGATGTGAGGGAAACAGTTTCTAAAATTGCTCTATTTGAGTTTCCTTATCTAGAGTTATTTTTGGTTTGATATTTAGTTTAGAGCATGCTATTTTATAGCCCCATCTCCATATGTCTTGTTCCGTTTCGTCCAACAATTTGGTCCAACTTTTTTGTTTTTCACTTTTCATCATTTTTTTCAGTTCTTGCTTAGTTTTTTTGTATAACTTTTTAATTTCCTCTTTTCCGTTTACGTCAGACGGTGTTGCGTTTATTCTTGTGAGGGTTCTTCTGATTTTATTGCACTGTTTTCTTTTCATTGCAATATCTGTTGTCCACCAGTGTGCAGGTCTATAGTTTGAGTTTGGTGATTTTCTTTTTGGGAGTAGTTTATTGCATAAATTTGTTAGGTATTTGGTCAGCTCTTCAGCAGTGTTTAGTTTCGTCTGTGTGTTTTGTTTGACGTAGTTTTCCATCTTTACTTTGCCCATTTCGTCCAATTTCCACCCTTCCAACTTTTCTTTGTTGTTCGTTACTTCTTGTTCGGAAAATGTTAATTCATATGTTATGTAAAAATATCCGCTTAGGCTGTCTATATTGTTGACTACGTGCCAGTTGCTAATTTTATTACATATTCTGCTTGATGAGGCTGTGATGTCTATTAATGAGGTGCCGTTTGCGTTGGAGAACGTGGGTAAGTTTCCAGTATTTATGGCTGTTAGATTATTTGAGATTAGTAGTTCTTCTAATAGCGGTCCTCTAGGGTTCTGCACCGTTGATCCAAATACCTTTGACTTCGCGTTTAGATCCCCTGCGATTAGAATATCCTTACTGCATTTTTTTATAAAGGTGTCTATTTGGCTCAGAAAGTTTTCAAATGCTTGCAGGGTTTTGTATGGAGAGAAGTAGCATGAGATGACAATGACTGTGTCGAGTTCAATAGCTGCAAATCCGTGATGTCGGGTTATTTTCATCAGCTTTAGTTGTTTGAATGTCCATATGAAGCAGTCGTTGTTTAGGTCATATATGAAGATTTCCTTTTTCCGATGTGTTGGTTCTTGTCCTAGTATTATGTCTATGTCTTGTTCGTATGTAAATTGCCTAAGTAGGTCTAAGGCGCTATATTTTCTGTCTATGTTTATCTGTAAAATTTTAATTTTTTTGGTTTCGCGTTCTGCAAACATTTTGGCTTTAAATCATTCTACGAGTTTGCCTCATTTCTAAGAATGCCTTCTTATCGAGCGGGCATTCGTAGCTGTATGTTTTGTGGTTATTATTGTCAGTGCAGTTGAGACATTTCGGTTGTTCTTTGCAGTTTTTTATTTCATGCTGGGTCGAACTACAGTTAAGCCAACTTCGTTCTCTGCGGTCGTTTCTGCAGTTAGGGGTGATGTGTCCAAATTTATAACAGTTTAAGCATATTACTGGCTTGTTTGTTTCCTCTACTCTACAGTTACTCCATCCTATTCGTATTTTTCCCGTATTGATTAGTATGTTGGCTTTTTCAATTGGTAATTTTGCAAAAGCATAGAGGAGTTTATTTTGGTTAGGTTTTATAGCTAGTTGTATTTTAATTTCGCTTTTTTCCTCAGGGGTGATTTTTAGTGTATCGGTAATAGCGTCTTCTACTTCTTGTTGTTCGGTTGTGCTAGTTATATCCTTTATAAACACTGTTTTGTAGTTTTTGGCTATTGATGTGTCCATATCTTTGTCTATGTTTTTTTTTACTTCTTCAAGGAAAGTCTTCTCTTCATGTTCGTTTGCTTGATATTTGATATGTATCTGTCCTTTGTTGTCGTGTCTAATATTGTGCACTCTTACTCCTATGTCTTGGATTTTGATGTTTTTTTCTCATTTTTGACGTAATTTGGGAGTATGTAGCTTCCGAGTTTACTCCTTTTATTATAACTGTGCCTGTTTTCTTGTTTCTAGTTGTTGTCCAATTAAAGGGATCGTTATTTGTAGAAGTACCTGTATTTGTGTTCAGTTTGTGTATACTCCTTGTTCCTGTGTTGTTATTGGTTTGTACGGAGCTCTTGTAGTTGAATATATTGTCATGTTCATGTCGTGATCTTGCAATATTTTTTCCGCCAGTCGTCTTATTTTTACTATGCCTACTTTCGTGTAATTGCAGAATGTGATTTTTTTTGGTTGCTTTTTGTTGTTCTTTTTGTATTAAATTCTTGAGTCTCTGGTGGAGACTCGTTCATTTTTCTAGGGATGTTGAAATGTTCTGCTCAGATTCTGGATTTTTTAATCCAAGGACGTGTAGTGTATTTCCATTTTCTTCTTTGTTGTCTTCATCTGTGGTGATTTTTGGGTCGACGCTAATTACTTTACCTTCATCTGGCTTTCCAGATTTCAGGTAACTGGAGATTTGCGGAAAGGTTTCGCTTTCTTGTAGCCATTATTTCCCTGTTCGTCCGAATCTATGATCACTATGGTGTTATTTTCGATTGAAAGTGGGTTTTCTAGGCCCGGTGTTGTTTTTGGGTAACATTTGTCATTCCATTTTAATTTTATTATCTCCATGATTTTGCTTATGTTATTTGCTTTATGTAATTGTCCTAGTATGTTCTTTTGGTCGTAGTTCGGGTCCGTTTGTGTGTCTGTAGTTTTTGTTTCTGATTTTTCGTTACATGATTCTGTACGAGTTCCTATTTGTAGGGAGTTGATGAGGTCCCACATTTCTGCGGTATTCATCAGGCTCGACTTTGTTCTAAGTTTTTCTGTGATGTCTTTGATTTCTTTTTTGGTGTTTCCATTGTTTCTTACTTGATTCGAAAGTTGCTTTACAGTTTGGTCCATAGTTTTGATTAAGTTTTTCAGTTTCTTTAGTTTCTCCCTGTCTGCTTTCAGATATTCTTCGTCGTTGTTCTCATTCGCACTTCCTATTCATGCAGTTCTTTTACGCTTAACTGATTTGCCTGCTTCATCATCCCAGCGCAGATCAAAGTGGCCGGTTTTACTTTGTGGAGTTGTAGTATTTTTCATATTTTCCTGCTTTTGGTTCGTCCACGGTGGTCAGGTACTCAGACTTAGAGTTTTCTTGTGCGATGTCATTGCCTTCCAAGGAGGAAGTTCTTCGTCATCATCCATGCCCACGCTGTCAGCCGCTTTTTAGTTGTTGCGATGCCTGACTGTCGTAAAAGCGAAAGGAAAGAGAGTTGGGGTGCCGTATTACCGCTCTCGCTTATCGCCGGAGATAACGTATGCAAGTGCGATTTGCCTATGCCGATATTTATCGGTTTTGAGCCTTTAGATTGTTTATCTGATAGGATATTAGCTCAAGAGTCCACTAATATTTACCTTTGGTTTGACAAAACAATGAAAGATATTCCCACAAAAACACTCACACTTTAATAGTTGTACAGCGGTTATTTTTTCGCTTACACTAATATAAAATTCCACTATGAACTTCGCGTTACTTGGTTTAATCCGTCCGTATTTATAGGAGCGATTTCAGACCGTGTTCATCGACCAATGATTTCGAGATTAAGTACCGCAAATGTGTTCTAAATCGAGAGGCTGATGCCTTATTCCAGACCCCGTATCTCCGCAGGGTGAGGCAGATTAGGATGATCCATTGCTAGCGATAGAACATTTTCAGCTTTGCTCAGGGTATGCACCAAAGAAAGCATCTGTTGAGGTAAATCCATCCGCTTTCCGACTACTGCATCAAGAATGATCGTCTATACCGACATTTTCGGGATCTTTCCGATGCAACCGAATGTGAACTAATAAAGTCTTGGAAGCTCAGTATACCAATGAGTATCAAACAAGCAATTCTTGAAGAAAACCACGACCGTCCGACTGCAGGGCATCTAGGCATTGCCTATACCATAGCAAAAATCGCACAAAAATATTATTGGCCTGGAATGTTTAGAGACATCAAATGTGTCAGCGATTCAAAATTCCGCCGCAGAAAATTCTTGCAAAGACGCATGCGTTCCAAAACTCGCAACCAGAGGAAGTTGTTAGCACTAACATAGTCGGTCCTTCACCACGTTCTAGTAAAGGACTAATGTGGTATCATGAGGCATCCAAGGAGTTGTAGATATAAAAACACGCATTTACGACTTGATACCTGAACCTGATCTCCTATACCCATCCTGAGAGTAAGTTACAGGTTAAAGGGGCGAATCAACTTACTTTATAGTTGAGGTTAACCAAATCGGGTGGAGCATTTAGCCTGGTAGACATAACTCCGTCGTCTCTTTCTTTCTTTCTCATATAAGAAAGAAACAGCAGGAATCAGGACCAAAAGCCCCTTTATATTTTCGTCTTCAAACTGATTCGAATATCCTTACCGCCCATTTCCATTTTCGAGGTATCTAGAAGTATATAGTTCATTGATTATAGGGTTTCTTGTAATAACCATTATAACGGTTTAGTATTTGTAAATGAAAATATTGTTAAACAACTTGTTGTTTTTTGTTTTCTGGGTGAAAGATTGAATGCCAACTGTCATACTGTCTAAACTCTCAAAAGCCTAATAGGGATTTTCCAACGAATCGCCCCGTTTACACCACCAGTGGAACTAGAACTTTGTCTCCATCTGTTTAGAAGCTACACTGGAGCAAGTGGGCTTTTCGAAGGGTCCATTTGTTCCAGTGGCCTCTTTTAAAGAAAATTCGAAGGTTGTTGCCCGAGTTAGTCAAGGAAGATCACCGACGCAGCACGAGAGCAACGAAACGGCGCTACAATGGGTTGTAATGGATGAAAATTAAGAATATGATTGCGTCTAGTACTAAGTACCAGTGGTAAGCAAAAAAATGAACAAAAACAAAAGTTACATTTTCAGTTTTAACTGTAAGAAAGAATAATAATTCACTAAAAGTAAGACCTTACCCTATACAGTAATGTTGCTAATTGTACTGAAACCTCAGCTAGCTTATAACCTATACCCCTTTTTGAGAATTCAGGTAAGACTCCGATAAATACTAGCTCGAGTAAACAGTTTGCGTTATTAGGAGTGAATGGGTCCATAGAATCCTCCAGTTGTGCCATTAATTGAAACAAACCTTTTACTTCGGGATATTTGCTTTTTTGAATATATTGCCGAAGCCTCTCTTTAGACGACACAGTTTTTTCCTGAAAATAAGTAAATGGTCTTGAGCAAAATAAAATGAACCAATGTGTGAGTATATGTGGACAAATAATGAGTTGTCATGGAAACGAAACATGTCGTAGGTAACAGGCAACTCAAAAAGTAAACCGCCCTATACGTGAAATCGGTAGTTACCACTGGTTCATTCAAATAATTGTCCTTGTATTAGGATGTATTAAGACAAATGTAGGTTGCAGTGTCTCTTTGTCACTAAAAAATGTACTATTCACTAAAAAATTATTTTAAAGTGGGCCACAAAATGAAGTAATTTACCCTCTACCCTCGTAGCAATGAAATGAACATGCACGGGCGACTAAACCGTCATCTATCTGACACATCAAACGTCGCGCCATCAATTAACGAAACCAGTTGTGGTTTTAAAATTGTGAATTATCTTTGTGGCACCTATAACTTAGGTGTCAAGATTCCTGGTTTTCTCAATCTTATTTGAGAAAACCAGGAATCTTAGTCGTGGATAAAGGATAGTATTCAACTCGCATTTAATGGGCGTTATTTTCTCGGGCATCTTGTGCCACTCGCTTCGCTCGTTGTATAATATACTATTACTAACAATAGCGGAGAGTTCATTTTTTTGCTCTGAGAGGAAAGTTTGCCGCGCCACAAGAATAAGCGGAGAGTATGTAAAAAAATGTAAATTATTCCGTGGACAAGTATAGTATCTCACATTCATATAATAAGCAACCTTACCTCCTTTGTTTATCGCTCCAGTTGATAGGCTCATGGGGGTAAATGAAATCTTCGGGAATGATAGCCTTCAATATTATTCTTGTTGAAAATATACTATTATTCACGGCTTGTTTTATAATTTTTTATATAGTAATTAATTAGGCAAATTGCGCGTGTCTTCAATACGCCTCTTTTTTTATTTCCTCATATTTTGATCGTGTGCGTTTCAAGATCCGATGCGGATTTTGAACAGCATTCGATGGAAAATGTTTCCACTTTTAACACCCAACGACTCCACTTTTATGCTTCGCAATCAATTATATATAGGGTGATTCAGGTTTTAATCCTCAAACTTTAATCACATATTCTACGTCCAAAAATAGCCCTAGTTTGCTATATACCGGGTGTCCAGCACAACCCTGGACATAGGAGGCAAACTTTCTTGGGAAGTCCTCTGGTTGCAAGTTGTTGCGCTGTTGCGTCCGTGTACTTACCTTCTGGTTAACGTCAAAAATACGCAAAATTTGATTATTACTCCTGTTGCGTACCCTGTTGAATACCAATACTCTGCAAATAGTGCGTGTCTTCTATGTGTGTTGATGATCACCTGGATATCTGGAAGACGTCTGTTTCGGTATCTCCTTTGGTATTCACGAACTTCGTGTCGAGCATTCCCATTTCCCATTCTCATTCTCTCTTTCTCGACAACAGGCATTCTAATATTTTAGAAATATGCCAAACCACAAAAATTATACAACGCAAATAAGTAGTGAAAATTGAAAGGGAATGAAATCAATGAAAATGACAATAACCAGAAAATACTATGGGTACAGTAATTATTACGGGTTCTAGTGGTGTGTTCACTGGAAAACTAGAAATTACTTTTTATTGCAACATAAGCGCCGTCTTTATTAGCAATAAGTACCTACAACATTTCATACAAAAATCTATTGGCGTTTTACAGAAATTTATCATTTTGTAATGTTTTAACTAAACTTCGACACCCTGTGTTTTTATAAGGAAGCACATTAAAAATATAGTTTATGTAGCAAACTAGGGTTATTTTGGACGTGGAATATGTGTGAAAACCTGAATCACCTTATATAGGTATAATTACCTACCTGAAGTTTATTTAAAGATACTCCAGCTATTTTTCCAGATATCTTTTCTATTGCAACAATTGACACACCGTGTCTGGCGGTGTCAATTAGCATTTGGTCACATTCTGCTATGGCTTCTGGGTTGGCGGCTAATCCAAGAGCTCTGCACACGTTTTCATTAGGAAAGAAACCTTCCCTAAGCACCTTCATAGCTTCCGGTAATCGATCCGCTGTCACGGAAGTGTATTCGATGGTTCCTATTAAATACATAACACTTTAGGAAATATGCGGACAAAAAAAACATGTATCAAACTGTAGAAAATACACTGGCAGACAACATTGAATTGTGAGTACATATGTGGGGGCCGGATCTTTCAGGTTATAGACCGTAATGAACGTTTCTATATAGGAAACTTAACGAAGATTTCGTATTAATTCAATAACGGTAAACGTCTCGGACGCTACCCCCTATGGGTTTTCTGTGGTAGAGGGGCCACAGAAGTAATGTCTATTGGGTAAGTCTTTAAAAAGTGGATACTAAACGCTAGGTCGCGTTGTTTTATCTTTTAGTGAAAAAAAAATCACACAATCAGCATACGGAAAGATTGGATATTTACGGTACGAAATGGGGTTTTACTTATCAAAGGGCTAAATTACCAATTTTAGATATTCAGATAATCCCGAAAATGCAATGTTGAGGCCTATTACTGCCAGATCCAGCAGATAATGTTAAAGGCGTCTTACTGTTGCCAGACATCCGAGTACCTACGTACTGTCTGTGGGGCCCTACTAGTGCCAAACCTTTATGATGAATGTTATAGGATTCCTACTATTGTCAGGCACGAGCGCGTTTAACGCATGGTGTGTTCATTAGAAAAAGTCATTTAGAAAGCTATGAATTTTTGACAGAAAAGGATGACATAATCAAGTAAATGAAATTTTGTTTATCCATCATTTTCTTTTGACGTTTGTCTGCCAACTAGAAGACGTTTTTAAATGAACATCCCCTATATGGATTTGTACTATTGCCAGACCCTGTGTTAAATGTTATAGGAGTCATACTATTACCTACTATTGCCAGGTCCAGTATAATGTATGTTATCGTAATTCTGGTTTACTATACATGCTTCCTATATAACTTTAGAGGAATCTTTTCGGATCAACGGCTTGCTATCGAATGACATAAGACATCCCCATATAGAACGCAAAGAGATATGTTTTACTACTTATGGCTATTACGCCTTAATACATTTTTTTTGGGTGTTTCTTTTGTTGTTGGAAACCGAATTTCGCACTATTCCCAGTAATATTACTGAGAATACTAATTTATCTTGAAAACTGCTCGGGCGAAAGACCTAATTGACGTTTCGGCAACTTATCTGTTGCCTTCTTCAAACACAAATAACTACAAGAAAAACTTTAGAAATTGAGAATTTAAAATATTACCTATTTAGTTGATCATAAGTTGAGAGTTATAATAATGTTGGAGATTTCTGAAAATTGTTTAGCTTTTGACATAAAATGCCTTTTGATATGAATTGTCATTATTCCGAAAAGTACGTTTAAAATAAATGGTTAATGTATTGTTTAATACCTAATGAAGAGTGCTCATAAAAAAAAAACTAGTAGCAAGCCATGGAATTAAAACTTATGCCTGAGATAAGTTCATAAAAAAATGAAAATCGGAACATTTTATGACATTTTTTACTTTCAATTTTTTTATGAAATCAACTCAGACCTACTGTTCTAATTCCATGGCCTACTTGGGTTTTTTTTAATGAACGCTTGATGCAACTTATTTTATTTGCGTGAATCAAAATTATAATATAAGAGGGTCGTTATTATAATACTTTTGGGGTGCGGTCCTTAAGTGTTCTTCCTTCCTCAAACTTCTATTCGTTTTAAACGTTTCGATGCCCCATAGCATCTTCATCAGTAAAAGGCTTACATTTATATTGTACGTTGGAAATATTTGCCATAATATTAAAATTAAAAATAATACAATCTACATTATCAAAGGGGGGAACGGCTTACCACAACCTCACTCTCACATGGTAGATGTGGCTGATGGACTTTCTCTACTTTTCGTGTGATGTTATTTTTCTCAATAGTTTGGTTAAAATGGATTACTCGTGTTGGTCAGTCTTGGCATCAATTTATGGAAACCAACGCTTGTGGTGCTTCAGAAAGAAGATACGAGCACCCTATTATTGGTAAGCGTGCTGTTTTCCAGTTGTTTTGGAAATGTGGTGGTGAAGTTTGAGTTACATGCCCAGCCCTCGCCGCAACAAACCGTAGATGACCAGCAGTAAAGCCGCGGCCATGAGCCAGTTATTGAGATACGCTTAAATTTAAAAGAAAAGTGAGGAAAGAGGAGTAACATCAGTTGTCACCTGGAGGTTTAGTAATGGAAAGTGGGGCAAGTTCAAAACTCACCAGATCATCTACCGGGTAGATCAGTCACCTGCTTAATCCCTTAAATTACTAGATGGCCTTCACATGACTAGCTTAACCGGTAGATGACCCGGTGAGTTTTGGAATTCGGCCTATGTGTGTGTTAAAATAGAAATATGCATGTCGCTAGTAGTACCAAAGGTTAGGATGTTGTTATTTTATGTACAAATGCTGATTAATGGTCACAGGTCTAGGTTTGTCTTTGTTTTTTTTTATTAATATACAATATTTTGGTTATTTGGTAAACGAAGGAAATTGTGAGAATTGATGTTCAAATACAATAAAAAAAAGAAAAAAGAAACCAACACTTAATTAAAAAAAATATATAGAAAAAGTTGTTATAATAGAGAGAATGTTCTTGACCGCCAAGGTAAAATAGTGTTGAAGTTCTTGGGGGGTTATCGGTCTGGGCGACTAGGTACGAAAACTCCTAAACTTCCAAGTCATCAACAATATGTATTATCTTCATCAGGGCTGTTACATAATAAGATGACAAAAATCATTTTAAACTGTTAGGTACTCAAGGGAGTCAGTTTTTGAGTTTTGTGTAATTCGTGGTTTGTCTTTAGGTTTGCATCTCTTGATTAAACTTGAGTATATGTTAGTGAGGTCCTTAATGTCGGTTCTTTTGTTGATTGACTTGTCGTCCACGGCTATCTCCACCATTTCTAAAAAAAGTCTTTTGTGATATGAAAGGTCCATCACCACAACCTCGTCCAATTTGATGTGATGTCCTGTGTCTATGTGGTGTCGAGTTAATCCACTTGTATTTTTTGCCAATCTGCACTTTTATGTGACGCTATTCTGTTTTGGACTAAATTTTTCGTTTGACCTATGTAGACTTGATCGCAGCCTGAGCAGAAAATATGACACCCGACTGCTTGAATTCCTTATCCTTGTTTTTTAATTTTGTACTTAAGTCTCCTACGATTACTGGATTCTTTGGCGCTAGTTTTATGGAAGGATGGTTGTGAAATAATTTAACTCACTTTGTGGGTGAGTTCCTTAATGTGTGGGAATGAGAAGTATTGGATGGATGGAAGGGGAGTATCAATTGAGACTGATGGGACACTCAATTCTACCATGCTGGAGGTGCTGTCCTCTAGATTAGCGAAGGAAATGTTGCTGTTGTTTTTTTTCTGTTTTGTTTTGTTGTGAACTATTGAATAAGAGTTTGTTAATTACGTTTGGAGGGTAAGAATTTTTCAATAGTATGCGTTTAAGTTTTCTCAGATTGATAAGTTTTAATGACTCGTGAGAAATTATTTCTATTCGTTTTTTAACAGCAAGTACCAAGTTAATTTTGGTTTTCTGGCTATGAGAGGAAAGAAAATTGAGATATCTTCCTGAGTTTGTGAAAGGAACTGCTCTGTTTACTGATTTTTTTTCCGCTGTGGATTGTATGTGGGGATGATAACTATTGATGAACAGCGAGAGGGTGTTGTTTAATTGGTCTTTTGGAGTTACCGTGATGATGTCGTCTACATACTTTTTTAAGATGGGTGGCTTGAAGCTTAGTTTACTCAGACAATGGTCCAACAAATCATCCATCACGTATTGAGAAACGATGGGGGATAGGATCACCCCCATGGGAGTGCCTAATACTTGTTTGTAGAACTGGTTATATTAAATGTGCAATAAGTGGTGTCCCATATGGTTTTTAATATTTCATTGATGATGTTTTGGCTGAGTGTTGTTATTTCACTAATGTCGTTCCAATGTCTGTGAATACTTTCCTTGATAAGAGCGAGAGGAATGTTATTGTACAGGGATGTCACATCGAAGCTGACCCGCTCATAATCTGCGGGTAATTGTAGCCCTTTTGCGAAATCAGCAAATTCAAAACTGTCTCTTATATAATAAGAATTGTCTTTATTATAAGCTTCTGTAAGAATGTAAGTTAGGAAACTTGCTAGTTTACTGTTGGGAGCGTTGATTGAAGAGACAATAGGTCTGAGGGAGATGTCTGGTTTGTGAATTTGTGGGAGTCTTCCATAAAACTTTGGAGAGCGTTGATTGTATATTTTCATACCTCTTGATTCTTCCAACGAAATGAGACCACGGTCTTTAAAATTGGTAATTAGTCTGTTGCAACGGTTTTGGTAGGCATTTGTTGGGTCAGAAAGGTGCTGTATGTAGTGAGTAGTGTCTGACAAGATTTGCAACGGGAGGTGTTAACATTCATTTTTGTTCATAATTACTGTGACGTTACCTTTATCAGCTTTCACTACTATAAGCTTATCGTGATTTTTTAGAAAGGTTTTCGATTTTTCATACATCGTGTTTAACGGGCTGCTGCTGATAGGGCTGTTGAGGTCATTAGTTAGAGTGCTTGTGAATCTAGCTCTAATCGTCTTTGTCTGATGGGATCTGCGTGAGATGTTTTTAGTTGGATGGATGCCGAACTTAATGCCTAGTGACAAAAATTACATTACATCTTCAGGGATAGCAATGTTGGCCACGTTTTTCATCTAGTTTTTTTCCAGTGGTATGTTCTTTGGGAATTGTTTTTCTATAAGTTTGTGAAATTGCTGACATTGCTTTTACTTACTTTGTCGAATTGCTTTTCAGCATATGTCTTTTGTCTTCTAAAAAATTCGTTAGTGACATGATTAGGAAAAAGGGCTGTCAATTGCGTTCGGGTGGAGGAAAGATCTTTTTCCGTTTTTTTGAGGCGCTTAATAGTAATGTCTATTTCTAAATTAATAAGTCTGTTGTGTATTTTGAGTTTAAAATTACTAACCATTTGTCCTGTGTGGACGGTAATTAATTAGCATGTCTATGTTTTTGGTCCCATCGTTGATGTGTTTTGGTGTGAAGCCTTCTCTTCTGCATCGAAGTAAGAATGTTCGTCTGATCCGTAACGCCCTGTTTTGATGTTTAATTTTGCCCATTGTCTGAGAAGATAAACTCCTCTGTCCCCATACTGAACAAGAATGGATTGGTAAACTTATCAATCTGAGAAAACTTAAAGGCATACTATTGAAAAATTCTTACCCTCCAAACGTAATTAACAAACTCTTATTTAATAGTTCACAACAAAACAGAACAGAAAAAAAACATAAGCAACATTCTAGAGGACAGCACCTCCAGCATGGTAGAATTGAATTTCCAATTCACCAACATGGATTTGAGTGGCCCATGAGACTCAATTGATACTCCCCTTCCACCCATCAAATACTTCTCATTCCCACACATTAAGGAACCCACAAAGTGAGCAAATTATTTCACAACCATCCTTCCATAAAACTAGCGCCAAAGAATCCAGTGACCGTGGGAGACTTAAGTACAAAATTAAAAAACAAGGATGAGGAGCTCAAGCAGTCGGGTGTCGTGTATCGTATTCTCCGCTCAGGCTGCGATCAAGTCTAGACTAAAACAGAATAGCGTCACATAAAAGTGACTGCAGATTAGCAAAAAATACAAGTGCATTAACTCAACACCACATAGACAGGACATCACATCAAATTCGACGAGGTTGTGGTGCTGGACAGGGGACAGGGAACCGTGATATTACAAAAGACTTTTTTTAGAAATGGTGGAGATAGCCGTGGACGACAAGTCCATCAACAAAAGAGCCGACATTGAGGACCTCAGTGACATACAGGGTGATTCACGTTATTCGACACGGAAGATTATGGCTAAACTTTTAGATTTAAAAAAAGCTTTGTATATGGAATGGATGGGGGTCTATTGGAAGTACATTTTAAAATTATTGTTATTGTATACAGGTAGTCCCAAAAGTATAAAATTGATTAAAGTTGTTTTTTTTTTAAATGAGACACCTAGTATATTAATGTATTTTCGTTAACTACGAACAAAAGTAAAGGTAGTTTTATTAAGGTTTAGGGCATCTAAACCGTACGTCTAAACCGTTCTTCAGATATTCGTGATTTTGTGAAAATGCAGCATCAAATTAAATGTTTAAAATCTCAACACTTGGTTTCTTTTCAACCACCAAAATTGGCTGGTGGGCTAATAGTACATTGGATTTTTTGCGGTGTGTATTAAATATTAACTACTGTGCACGGAATGTCAATAAATGAAACCAAATTATTGCAAACTTCAAACAGTAATAACTCGTTTAATTTAAATTAGACACCCTATATTTTATAGTATCATTAGATGCAGAATTTAGTTTCCTATCAACACTATTAAACATTCCTATAGCCTGGTCTTTGCGTTTTCTTGGAAAATTGATTTTTTTCTGAATTTGAGCTGACAGACGATTTAAGTAAACTACTTTACCTGTTACAATACCTGATTTTGAGAAAGCAAAATTTATTATCATTAGTACTGGGTGTTCACTAGAAAACTTCATTTAGGAGGCTATAAAATTTTGACAGATAAGGATGGCCTATTGAAAGTAAATGGACTTTTGTTTCTCCATTCTTTTCCTTTGACATTTTACAACCAACTAGACGAAGTTTTCTAATGAACACCCCGTATTTGTCAGATATTAATTTATAAGTTACAAAATTATGATCATGAAGATTATTTAGCAGTCATCTGAATGATAAAGTGTCTTTATTTAGCATAAAATATCAAATAAAATAATGAAACATTATATTACAAGAGTTCTTATAAAATTTAGCATCTCTATTACAAAAAAATTAAGTGCAATAATAGTGGCAATTTGAAATACAATAAATAACAAGTCAACATAAGAGTAAAACAAACAGTTATAAAATTTCTTCAAAATGACGACCGTCTGATTGTAAACACAAACGTATTCTGTTTTTAAATCCTTCACTGACATTGGGTAACATATAGGGAGTTATGCTTCTGAAGGCCTCTCTGATTCGTTCCTTCATATTTTCTTTTATGGTTAGTGGCATATTATACACGATTCCTTTCACATATCCCCATAAAAAGAAATCGGGAGGCGTTATGTCAGGGGACCTTGGTGGCCAATGTTGTGCTCCATTCCTTCCAATCCATCGATTTTGGAAACGAACATTTAAGAACATGGTTGTTCTTATATCTAGAGGAACTTCTTCCAGTAAAATTGGAAAACTGATTTCTCAAAAAATTTAGAAACGACATTCCGTTTAAATGTTCGTCAAAAAAATAAGGCCCAATCACTTAATGTACCGTTATGCCCCCCCCATACATTTACTGACCACCTATATTGATTATTTTTAACACTAAATTTATGAGGGTTAAAATCAGAATTATAATGAAAATTGTGTCGGTTAAAAGAACCATCATTATGATAGTACACTCATCACTAAATAGAACTGATTCAAAAAAATCTTCTTGTTCTCCAACTTTTTCTAACACCCACATACAAAAGTCCACTCGTTGGCCAAAATCGTTATCATGGTCGACATGGGGATTTTCAACTACAGAGCCAATAACGGCCAAAATAAATTCAGTTTCTTGGTTTTCTGTAACCGGTCTCGTTTTGGCAGTCGTTTCATACTGAACACTACCAGTTTGCTTAAATTGAACCAACAGTCTTTCAAAAACAGCTCTATTCGATCGAGTTCGGTTAGGAAACCTTTCAGCATAAACCCTTGATGCTAAAAGACAATTTTGCAAGCATTCTTCTAGAATGAAGATCATATCGACTCGTTCTTCTGTTGTGTAAACCAGCATTTTGATTAAATAAAAAACTTTTAAACGTTTTTAACAGTAAAAAAATATTTAACTTTAAATTAATATGTGACAACTAGAAATGACAATAAATTTTGCTTTGTCAAAAACAGGTAACACCTGAACAGACCTGAACAGGTAGATTAGATTACTACATTCGTTTATGTCAGCGAAAATTCAGAAAAAATCAATTTTCCAAGAAAATGCAACGACCAAGCTATAGGAATGTTTAATAGTTTTTGATAGGAAACTAAATTCTGCATCTAACGCTACTATAAAATACAGGGTGTCTAATTTAAATTAAACGCGTTATTACTGTTTGAAGTTTGCAATAATTTAGTGTTCATTTTTTTACATTTGGTACACAGTAGTTAATATTTGATACATACCGCAAAAAATTCAATGTACTAGCTAATTTCGGTGGTTGAAAAGAAACCAAGTGCTGAGATTTTAAACATTAAATTTGATGCTGCATATTCACAAAATCACGAATATCTAAAGAACGGTACGGTTTAGATGCCATAAACCTTAATAAAACTACCTTACTTTTGTCCGTAGATACCGAAAATACTAGGTGTTTCATTAAAAAAATAAAACTTTAATCAATTTTATACTTTGGGGACCACCTGTATACAATGACAATAATTTTAAAATGTACTTCTAATAGACCCTCATCCATTCCATATACAACACTTTTTTAAAATCTAAAAGTTTAGCCATAATCTTCCGTGTCGAATAACGTGAATCACCCTGTATACTCAAGTTTAATCAAGAGATGCACACCTAAAGACAAACCACAAATTACACAAAACTCAACAACTGAGTACCTCGCATTTTAAAATAACTTTCATTAAACAACAAGCAAAAACCAAACCAATCAGCAACATAACTAATTAACACATTGATCGTCCCAACCAACAAGACGTTTCCTTCCTTCTCTCTCCTAGTTTTTGTATACATGTAAATAAATGGTGAATTTAGATGTCGGGCCTGTCGAGCTTTAGACACCTTTAAAGGTTGACAAATAATCTTAATAATTTTTAACTGTGTTCGTAAAAAAGTTATTTTAGAAAAATGTAATTGTCGTAGTAATGTAAAAAGTTGAATGTTCGGCCTTTGGACCCTGTTTTAATGGGAAACATTAGACGGTAAATCCTCTAATGCCATTGCGACCTCTTGAGTGTAATATTTTTAATTTTTGTCATCTTATTATGTAACAGCCCTGATGAAGACAATAAAAATTGTCGAAAGCTTGGAAGTTTAGGAGTTTTCATATCTAGTCGCCGATAACTCAAGAACCGCAATACTATGTTGTTATAATATTTATATATGAGTATATCTTGAGTTTTTCTTGGTTTGAGGTTTGTGGTGCGAATATGTGTAATAAAACACTAAAGTTTTTTTTGTTTTTTCTTAAGGTTTTGCCTTTATTTTAAGGCTTTTTCAAAAGTTTGTTGTTGAAATATATGAGTAAATTTTGCTTAGGCCGTCGATGTCTGTTTTTGCGTCTATGTTGTTGTTGCTTTTTCTTATGAAGACCATTTCGTGAAATTCCTTTTCTTTTGTTTGGTCGGTTTTCAAGATTTTGCTTTGGTTCAAGTTAAACATGTGCTGATGTTGGTTTGCGTGTAGTGTAAGGGCGGTAGGGTTACTTTTGTTGTGTTTATGGCCGCTAATTCGGTTTCTTATACTGTTACGATTCGCAGTGACGCCCCATGGGAGGCGGGGCAACGCGTGTGTGGTTGGTGGAGCTTCGCGACCTATCCGCGCTGCGTCATGGCTGACACGAGTGATTTATTGCTCTGTTTAATCTAGAAGGCAGTTGTTTACAACCTTTTTTTTTATGCGAGATTATTCAAGAATTCTCATCAAGAACTTTCTAGGTTTTTCTGTAATTTTAGGATTGTGTATAAAAAGGGCATAGGTCGCGCGGTGAAGGGTAGTCTTATTTTAATCGAGCTATAAGTAAGCTAAAGTAACAATCGATAATAGAAGGCTAAACTGGGTCACGTTAAGAGTAACTGCCGTAATAGGGCAAGAAGTCCGTCGCCGTTGTTTAGAAGATCGAGCGGCAACCAGGACCGCCCTAGAATTCAGGAAAGACCAATTCCTGTCAATGTAAGGGAGCAATTGACCGAGCCCGTTAAGACCCCCAGTATCAGTCAAGTCAATCAATCAAGTCAAGTCAATAATTTGGGTGGCAAAAGTCTTACAGAGACCGGACGCATTAAGGAACAGAAGATCCAAATTGAACATCGACCAGGAAGGTCTCACGAAAATGCCGATGCATTGTCCAGACGGCCATGTAAAGAAGATAGTCAGCATCGTCGAAGAACTGAGCAGCGTGAGAGACTTCCTTCTGTAAGAAGAACGTCGGTGGAAATAAACGATGGCTGGACCGCACAGACGTTTCGAGAAGAACAATTGAATGATCCAGATATTGGACCCATCCTCTTGGCAAAGACTGACGACAAGAGACCAGAGTGGCAAGAGATTGCTGGTAAAAGTCCAAACCTGAAGGCGCTATGGGCCCAGTGGCATTCTCTTAGAATAGAAAATGGATTACTGAAGAGAGCGTGGGAGAGTCCGGATGGCAAGACCGTAGTCAGTCAGTTGGTTGTTCCTGGTAGCAGAAAATCGGATGTACTACAGGAAATGCATGACGGAACCAGTGGAGGTCATTTTGGGGTCAATAAAACCTTGGCCAAAATTAAAGAGCAGTGAATTATCATGAAGACGTCGAATCTTGGTGCCGCAACTGCGAAGTTTGTTGTGCCACAAAAGGACCTCGAACAAGATCACGGGGTCGAATGGTGCAGTACACTGTAGGTGTTCCATTCGAGAGGGTAGCAATTGATGTTGCGGGACCATTTCCTCAAACTGAGTCGGGCAACAAATACATCCTGGTCGCCATGGATTATTTCACTAAATGGCCTGAAGCGTACGCCCTGCCTAATCAGGAAGCAACGACTGTGGCAACGGTGCTAGTAAATGAAATGTTCTGCAGGTTTGGAGTCCCTCTCGAACTTCATTCTGATCAGGGCCGAAATTTTGAATCGGCTGTTTTCCAGAAGGTCATGGAACTTCTCGGAATTCGCAAGACCAGGACAACTCCTTTGCATCCACAGTCGGATGGGATGGTGGAGAGATTTAATCGGACCATGGAACATTACCTGTCTAAAATGGTGGCAGATCATCAGCGTGATTGGAATCAACATCTACCTCTCATGTTGATGGCATATCGAGGCTCTACGCATGAAGCCACTGGCTATACTCCGGCGAAAGTGATGTTCGGAAGAGAAATCAGGCTTCCTGCGGATTCGATGTATGGAACACCAGAAAAATAGTCGCTCAACCCTGATAATTTTGTGGAGGAGCTCAAGAAGAGGCTTAACAATGTTCAAGAACAAGTCAGGAATAAACTGCGGATCTCTGGTGATCGAGCCAAAGCAAAATATGACTTACTAGCTAACTCCCGCGGCTTCCAGAATGGTGATTTGGTGTGGCTATACAATCCGCGGCGAAAGGTGGGGAAGTCTCCCAAACTTAGCCAAAATTGGGAAGGACCTTATACAATTATAAAGAAGATTAATGACGTGGTGTATAGGATTCAGCGGACCCCCAGGTCAAAGATGAAGGTCGTTCATTTGGATCGATTAGCACGATACCATGGAACTCTTATCTGTTCGGGACGAACAGCCTTAGGAGGAGGGCAATGTTAGGATGCGCAGCAACGCCGCATGGGAGGCGGGGCAACGCGTGTGTGGTTGGTGGAGCTTCGCGACCTATCCGCGCTGCGTCATGGCTGACACGAGTGCTTTATTGCTCGGTTTAATCTAGAAGGCAGTTGTTTACAACCTTTTTTTTTATGCGAGATTATTCAAGAATTCTTATCAAGAACTTTCTAGGTTTTTCTGTAATTTTAGGATTGTGTATAGAAGGCGCATAGGTCGCGCGATGAAGGGTAGTCTTATTTTAATCGAGCTATAAGTAAGCTAAAGTAACAATCGATAATAGAAGGCTATAAAGTGTTAAATAGCGAGTTATTTAGTAGTCGTGTGTATTTGTGGAATAAATAAATAGTGTTATCGTTTTAAATCATTACACTGGAATTATTGAACCCCGAGTTCGCAACAATACATTGTGATGTTTGGCCAATATATACGGCAGAGCAACCTGTCGGGCATAGTATTTCGTGTACTACATTGCTTTTTTTTTCGGTGGGTGTTTTGGACTTTAGTTGTGCAAAATGTTGTTTAAGTAGGTTGTGCCCTTTAAAGCTGGTGGGAATATTTTCTTTTGTAAAAATATTACAATTTTTTTCACAGAGACCAGATGGTACTGTTAATTAGTTTTTTGTGGGTTTTTTTTTGGTTGTAGTGACCATTATATTGTCGAATTTATATGTTCTTTGTTTGAAGATGGAATTTATTTAATCGTGTCACTTTTTTAATTGACTCGATTCTGACTTCTGAGTCCGATAGGCCTAGGTGGGCTAGACTGGAGATTACTGATTTTTTTTGTGAGAGGAAGTGATTTGAGTTGTAGTTTAGGTATCTGTATTTTATAGGAATTGTAAATGCGATATAGTTGCCGTTGGATGGAATCTTTCTAGGAGTGTGCTACGGGATCATTTTTTAACGTAATTTTATTTCTTTGATTATGGATAATTTTACCTCTGTAATATTTCTACATAGATAATATAATTAATAATTAGTTTATTAGGAGACCATTTTTGTAGTACGTCATTTTTTGTTGTGAAGCGATCCAAAAACCAGTTTTCTGCAATATTGTCACTTCCCACAGACAAATGGCCGAGATTTCGTACCTATATTGTCTGGGGGTGACGTTTAGCAAAGTATCAAACTCATTTATCTATCAGGAAGAGGAACCATAGACCGGTTTCGCTCTTATTAGAGCTCATCAGTATGGTATACCTCGAACCTGACAGAAAAATAAGTTTGTCAATTTTTGTGTTATATTATTTCGGATTTATAGAGCTTAATACATATCTACAGTTCTTGATCCATTGGACATCTAAAAAATGTAATTTCTTCTCTTAAAAGACCTTCGCAGCGATGCACTGAACACAAATTTTTCCCTGCCATTTTTAGAAGACACTGTGCAAATTTGTGCAAATTAAATTTACCGCCGAGCTGGGGGCACTGTGTATTACTAAAGCACCATCGACGCCAAACCGTTTGGTGGTGCACCTTCGGTGGTCGGGCGGACGGGGCAGGGGGGAAAGGAGTTTTAATTTTTCGACGGACTGACGCTACTGATATTAGTCCTTATACTGTGATAGAACTGCCCATATTTGCAAAGTTATTCTAGATTCACTCTCGTTTTAACCTGTTTCGCAAACCTCTTTTAAACTTCTACTTTTCGCTCGCTACTGTATACCTAATTTATTCCCGATTATAATCTAGCCCATGCACTGCTTGCCGTGAACCTACCACACAGATTCAGCATAAAAATTGTAGTAAATTTCTTGTCCAAGTTACATATCAGTGCCAAATGTAGAACAAATTTTTTTTTTAAATGATTTGTCTGTCGAACCAGGTAGAAAATCGAAAATATGCCGAACATGCCCCAAGGTGCAAACCCCCTCTTTAGGTCACCGTAGAGAAGAAGGAACATTTTTACAGAATTATACGTTAATGAATTTTTTCTAAATGTATATCACATTTTTTTTCGTCCTGTAGCAAATATTCTAGGAAATGTATTTTCGACTATACCCGTACGATAGTCTAAGGATGGCCATTTTCAAATGGGTTTTACTTTTGAAAATCCGTCGAGCCGTTTTAGAGAAATTCAAATTTGACATGGACCAAAAACATCGTTTTTTTAAGGTTCAATTGGCACTTAGTGGCAATATAAACATCTAGTGAAATGAAGGTCAATTAGTAAATATTACTATATGTTAAGCTAGATGATGGGGGCAATATGTTATCTTCAGCTAAGAGTGCTTTAAGAAATAATAATTTGGAGAAAAATGTAGTACTTATGTATAAAGCTCATCCATTCATTAAATGTATCTTGTTACGTTTGCATCCTTATTTTCTATTTATTTATATCTAAATTTTCTATATAACAGGCCCTCCTTTAAAATCGACCAAAGAATAAGAGATTTCATTTTCGACCACCCATTATGACTCACTCCATATATCAAGAAGGAAACAAATAGAAACAACTACTTCAAGAGCTAATACCCCTACCGGCAGTGAATTATATCGTTTTATTGAAAGCTTAAATAATAAAGAAAAATGCATAAAAGCAAAGACGAAATAAAATGGGGGGCTCTAGCAAAAAAAAATGACATAAAAAGAAAAATTAATTTATTTTTTGAAATATGGATTTGAAATATGGAAATATGGAGTTATTAAATGCAGGTGCTTGTAAAGTTTATGTCATCTCGATTTTCAAGGCTTTTTCTTTTTTTCTCTCTCAAACCTGACAGTAGGGTTAAAATTATATTTACAGCGATGCCACACGTCGGAGTTTATCATTAAGTGCAATTATATGGTTGCACCTACGAACAAAATAATAGTATATTGTTTAACGAGGGACGAAAATAGCATTTTCTCTCGCAACAGTTTACCAACTGAGGCGAAGTCGAGTTTGATAATGTTTTTGAATGCTTACAATCAGCCTTATGATAGAACGTTCACGTTAACTTAACAGAGACGTTATGTTAGGCTGACAGGGCGGTTGTAACGTAGAGTATATTTAAATTATAACAGAAATAATGTTAAATTTCGAGCTAACGCTTGTGTTGTGGTTGACGTAAACGTTCTATCATAAGGGTGATTAAGTCTTCATTAACTTTAAAAACAACCTCTATAGAGTATTTCTTTCAAAAATTAAGGCGCATCATTCACAAAATGACACCTCGATTGTCGTGAAGTTAGACATAAACATCCACCCATAAACTTTTAAAATTCTTGTAGAATCACCCATGGCTTAGTAAAGTTGTAGGCTATAGTTCAGACAGTGATGAAAGTAATTTATATCAGTCATTAGTTTCGGTGTTAAGATGGTAATGCTCGATTAGGGTAGTTGAGAGATATTAACCTACAGATCGAAAACATTTTTACTATTCGAGGGGATGAAAAATAAATAAAGACTGTCTATTAAGGAGTTCCTATTTTTGGAGTTCCAAAATTATATATTATGTAGGTATAATTCACATTATACCTATTTTACACGTAGATAGAACAGATTATATTAGGTACTAAACAATACATTAGTCAAACATTTTAAACGTACCTTTCGTAATAATGACAATTCTTATCAACTGACATTTTCATATCATTTAATAAGAAGCAACAAAGCAGCAAAAAACGATTTTCAGAATATCATACACTAATACTCAAAGACAAATACATTAATAGGTATAATTTTTTGCATTTCATTATTTCTAAAGCTTTGTTTTTTAGATAGTTCTGAAGAAGGCAGAGGAGAAGTTGACGAAACGTCAAGTAGGTCGATTAGTCCGAGCCCTTTCTAGGGTAAATTATTATTCGCAGTAATTTTACTGTGAGTAGTGCGAAATTCTTTCTCCAACAACGAACGAATCGGGCAAGAAAGTGGATGAGGCTTCACCCAAAAGTAAGTAGTAAAAAAATGTAAATAAGATGCTAGTGTTATTGCACTTCAGGGCGTCCTGGACACTTTTAGTGTCCGCGCTCCAAAACTAGACATGTATAGTACCATTTGGGGAGGATTAAGGGATTTTTTAGTACACACCCCCATAGAATCCTTCACCGTCTGAGGGGTTGAGGGGTGAGGACGCCCTCAACCCCTCAGGAGTCTTGACAATCTTAATTAAGATAAATATAGGGCCTTATAGAAAGTCTTTATTTTTTTTCATCTCCTCGAATGGTAAAACATTCTATAGGATCGGTAGGTTAATATCTCTCAACTACCCTAATCGAGCATTACCAATTTAACACCGAAACTAATGACTGATATTTATATAAATTACTTTTTCTCCAAACGTCACTAAATTGCTACTTTATTTGACACAACAGACAAAGGTAAAACACTTAATTTCCTTACTGTCATCCCGGCGGCAGGTAAAGTTTTTTCCTGCCGCTCGTCGCCGGCAGGTAGTCTTTTACTGCCGCTCAAGAACATTGCGATGCGATATGCGAAGTTTATACTTACTTATATTTATTAATAATAAAATAATAAATTAGCACGCGCCTCTCTGGAAGTAAACTTATTGTTTCAGAATTCAGCCATGGAAACTAATAGTTTCGATTTATTTGTGCGCAAAGCAATTACCTATAATTCCTTTACAGCAGTTAAAAAAATTATTTAATTTTTTATTGAATAGAATATTATAGAGAGACGATGACAATAATTAATTAAAAAATAGCAATAAAATAAACGGAGAATAATAAAATTATAATTTAAAAAAAAAGCCAGCTTGAACCTGATTCGACTCTGGACCGCCATGATAAAAGTCAGTCGCTCTAACCATTGCGTTAAGGAAGACTTTCAGGTTTCCCTGAATGTCCCATACACATAATTATTATTGATATTTAATTGAATATTATTGTTGACATAAAGACCTTCTTGTTTTCTTGAAAACACGTAGGATATACGTAGAAACATAGCTTATCTAATTACAAATATTTAAATATACACAGGCACAGCTGATGATATTTTTGAAAGCGCGTAATTTGACCACGTCAATCAGTGATGTACTTTACTCATAGAATGACATTAAATAAAATGTTTTCACTTGCTTTTGAATTATGTGCAATATTTTTAGCTTTGCTATCGCTATAACACATCGAATATAACCTATAGTTAATTTATTGAAATCAAAAATAGTATATTTAAGCATCTAAAAACAATATAAAATCATCATGAACAACTTAAACTGACTACCCTCGTTACTCGGAAGTGACTGCCCATTGGCTGCATTGACTCCGTATGCCTGCTTGATTTAAACCGACAATACATAGGCGCTGATTTCATTTCACTTTCTATGTTTTGAGTTGAAACTTTTTTAGAATTATTACCAGTAAAGTCCAATATGGTAAGAAATATTTTTATGAAAATAAGTATTGTAGTAGCTAATTTAATATCGAAATGCAATGTATGGTACCTATGGGTATTACCATACGTTTTCGATGATTGAAAGATGATTTGACATTGGTGGCTGTCACTTTACCTGCCGGCGACGGGCGGCAGGTAAATTCTTTACCTGCCGCTGGTAAGATTGTCTACATCTCTATTAGTACTAATTACAATATAATTCAAAGGTTTGGAGAAAAAATAATATGTTTTTTCCACTACTAGCTTTAATACGGACCGTTATAGGCAATTGAACATAAGCGGTCTATAATGACAACGTTATGGCCGATTATTTACCGGTAAATAAAGCCATAAAACAGAGCTAAAATAGAACGTCAACTCCCGTGTTAAAAATTTGGTTGGGGATGCACAATTTTGTCCAAATGAAAATCATCCAAAATAAAAACGTCCAAAGTAAATCGATCCACCGATGATTTTCTCCAAAATAAAAATATCCACCGAAATTCAATCCAAACCAGAAAATGTCCAAAATAAAATCATCCAAAGCATTTTCATCCAAGATCTCCTTGAAATGACCTCTAATCTTTTTATGGTGGTGGCTATTAGCTCGCTTCGGCGGGTTGATATCTAAAGATTATTGATCCGAGTCGGCAGAAACGTAAACAAATCGGATTTCTGCTTTATATAATGTATTGTTTGCTTGAAATTGTTAATTATTAAAATTTTTAAAGCATGAATTAAAAAAAAATACATTAAAATGTATTTCCTGAATATCATTAGATAAAATATCATTCGACACATTATCTCTATGTATGCAAGTAAAAAGAAATAAAACGAAGTGTTTGTATTAATGAAATGACGAAGATGTCTCGAGCCCCACCGTTTATGAGTTTTATGCGGTGGATGGGCCCCAGGAGAAATGCTGAATGGGTAAGAGCCTTTAGACAATGGAACAAATTCCAGGGTGCATTGTTTTATTCATAGCGATGAAAGTCACCCAACATGCATACTATCCCAATCCCAATGAGTCAATAATAAACTCTGTTACTTTTAGGATAAATCTCCAGAAAGTATATCTCTGAAAACTCTGAATAACAAGACAGAGAAAGGGTGTTGATGAGGAAATCAGAGGAGAGATTGGATATTAACCGTAGGTACCTATAGAATGAGGCCCTACCCGTACCATCAAACATTTAAATTACTATAATTCAGATACTCAAGTCACATCAAAAGTGTATCATGGGAGTGATTGTGTTAGTTGCGGGTTGTGGAGGAACTACAACTGGCAGAGCCAGTAGAGAATGTTAAAAGGAGCCATACTGTATTGCCAGACACCAGAGTGCTTAATGTTTCTGAAGCCACAATAGACCACAGGTTGCAGCGAAGGACTGAACAAGTTCACTCACCATAGAATACAATAATCTTTGTGGGGCGCTACTGCTACCAGACTATGTGGTGATTGCGAGGGTGAATGTTATAGAAACCCCATTATTGGCAGACACCAGACTAGTGTATTTAATGTTTGCGGCCCCTCTATTGCTAGGTTCAGTGTAATGTACCTATGTTAGTTCAGGTAGTATACCTATATTAAGTATTGGTAATTCAGTTTTTAACATGTATGTAACCTGAACATACTTTTGTAATTTTAGAAGGTTCATTGCAGTTCAACTGCTAGCAACATTATTATTAAATTTCTCTCCCTCCAGACACCTCCATGCTGTCTATCACGGACTATTAAGAAGGCCCTTTTGTACAATCAGGGCTTCAACTAAATCCAACTTTCTTATATTTGACCTCCATGAGAAACACATTGGTATCAAAAGTAATGTCAACGTGACATTAACGATTTTTTTACGCCCGTTTGCAACAAGCAAATTTAGATAAATTTAACGTTAAGGACCCCTAAACCATACCCAGTCGACCAGGGGCATTATTCTATAGGAAAGAGTGAAAGTGAAAGTGAGAATTTTGATAACCTTGATTGGTCAAAAAATTCTGTTGGCGAATTCCATTGGCCAGCAATTCTCACTTTCACTTTCACTCCTTCCTATAGAATCTTCTTCTTGAAGTGCCTTCTCCATTCAATGAAGATCGGCAACAATTCTGGCAAATTCGGCTCTGTCCTGGGCTCTTCTCAGCAGGGAGTTTGAGTCTAAGCCTGTCCAATCCCTTATGTTTTTCAGCCAAGAGCACTGTCTACGTCCAGGACCACGCTTTCCCTCAATCTCGCCCTCCATAATCAGTTGTAGGAATCTGTATTTGTCCTGTCTCATGACATGGCCAAGGTAAGCAGTCTTTCGCTTTTTTATGGTCTCAAGGATTGTTCGGTCTTTGTTCATCCTATGTAAGACCTCTTGATTAGTGGTACGATCGGTCCATGGAATACGCAGCATTCTGCGGTACACCCACATCTCAAATGCTTCCAGTTTATTAATGCCGCTGACTTTCAGCGTCCAGGCCTCGACTCCATACAGTAACGTGGAATACACATAACATCTAACGAAGTTAAATCTTATGTTTAAGTTGAGTGTTCTGTCCGTTAATAGGTTCCGCATCTTAATAAAGTTAGTTCTCGCTTGCTCTATGCGGGATCTTATTTCTATCTCAGGATCCAACTTCCCAGATATTTAAATTTAGTGACCTGCTCTATAGGTATTCTGTATATATTTATGTTGGGATGGTTGTTTGGGTTGCGGCTTATTTGCATGATCTTCGTTTTTGAGATATTAATCTTCAGTCCCATTTCGTCCCCGGAAACCGATATGCTGTCGATTAGGCGTTGCAGTCCTTCAGGACTGTCCGCAATTATCACTGTATCGTCAGCATATCTTAGATTGTTTATGAGTTTCCCATTGACTTTCAGACCGTCCACTGCCTCGTCCAGAGCGTTTTGGAAAATGATTTCTGAATACATATTAAAAAGCATGACAGAGAGTGCAAACAAGGCCTCTCTGGTACCCATTCCTTCGCGGAAACCCATTTGCACTTTGCTTACATCCTGTTCGCATTTTGCACGTATGCGCCTATGGATGATTTTCAAGAACACCTTTAACACCTGGCTCATCAGGCTGATCAATCGGAATTCTGCACACTTCCGTGCTCCGGGTTTTTTAGGAATAGGAATAGGTATGAAGATTGATTTCAGCCAATCTCAGGGGATGTATCCCGATTTATAGACATCGTTAAAAAGTTGAACCAGGAGGTGTATGTTTTCCTCTCCTATAAGTTTTAGGATCTCTGGGCAAATGTCATCTGGGCCTGCTGCTTTCTTAGTTTTTATCTCTCTTAGTGCTTTTTGGACCTCCGATTGAAGTATTTCCGGTGTCGGCTCCGTCGGATCTTGACTGTGAAAAGGAGGGCTATTGCTTTCAAATGTATTTCCCACATATTCTGCCCATACCTTTTTAAGTTCGCCATCATCTGTGATTATTTTGTTGTCCTGGTTAACTATATGGGACAAGGCTGGGTATTTTCGACTACTTGTAATTTCCTTGACCTTCCTATGTAAATTGATAAATAGATTGATCCTATAGAATAAGCGTCCAGAAAATCACCTATGACGTGAATATAACGTAATTATATGACCATATTTAAACGTCATAAATAACAATAAAAATGAAAAAATATCACATTTATTTTACTTGACATTTTGGTGACAAAAATTCACCTACGCGACTCAATCAAGCCACTGACATTTAATAAACGTACAAAAAACTTTTCCAATTATTCACAAAACTCTGCGCCCCTTTATGTAAAATAACAAATAATGCTAAAGTCTTAATATAATTACGAATAGATAGTACAATTGCGCCCGTAGGATTTTTACAAGTTACAAGTGATGTTTGTGGCTTCAGCGGACAGAAGAATAATAATTTAAATTAAAGAAAAAGTAGGCCTTCAGCCGGATTTGAACCAGCCACCTTCTGCAAGCCAGGCAGATGCTCTGCCAACTGAGCTGAGCTATAAAGGCACGTCTAATTCGTTGGCTTATCGGGATACCGTTTCTTCAACGTAAATCACTATTATCGTTAATTTTATATTTTTTTCAATAATTTAGTTTAAATTGCTATTCTTCTGTCCGCTGAAGCTACAAACATCACTTGCATAATTACGAATAAATCGGGTTTGGTATTCGTATTATGAACAGTTTATTGTATATGTAAGCTTACTGAATATGTATGATATGGTATAATATAACTGAATAAACTGAATATTACAAATTTACAACTATTCAACAAGCGATCATAAAAGAAATAACAATAAACATAGTCGACAGACGACACTCGAA
This sequence comes from Taphrorychus bicolor, assembly GCA_951812265.1. Classification (NCBI taxonomy): domain Eukaryota; kingdom Metazoa; phylum Arthropoda; class Insecta; order Coleoptera; family Curculionidae; genus Taphrorychus; species Taphrorychus bicolor. The sequence goes on along the minus strand of OX638301.1, from coordinate 42,284,296 downwards.
ATATTAAAATACCGGAAAATAGTCGTGTAAGCACTCCCTGTTTGGAGGTCATTTAAGGATACTTTGGATGATTTTTCGTTGGATGAAAATACGGTGGATCAAAAAATTTTGGATGTTAATACTTTGGATATAAATTGGTTTGAATGGAATTTCGGTGGATGTTTTTATTTTGGACAAAATCATCAGTGAACCAAATTAATTTGGACGTTTTTTTTTGGATGTTTTACTTTGGATGATTTTGGGTGGACCCATTTGGTTGGGTATTTGGTTGGGTCGCATCACATCGCCATCTCACGGGAAGGAATAAAAACTCAAGATTGAAGCTAGGGACGAGAGATGGCGTGCTTAACGAATCCTATGTAGATTCCTAATAATTTTGTTAGTTCACTCATACGTCGCTAGATGGCAGAGAATTGTTAAATTTAAATATTTGCCGCCATTGTTCAATATTCTCAAGTGCCAATTTACGAAAATCTCAAATCAGATGATATCTTAGTTTGCCAGGTTCCTACTTACGGCACGCGTTTGGCAAAGAGCATTCAATAAGTATATGTATTATCACCTAAAAGAATTATATCCTCGTTGGTGTTTAGTAAGTAGTTGCTTGACAAACCAAAATGTCGAGTGACTTGAGATTTGTTCATAAATTCGCACCAGTTAGTATTCAGTTAGTGGTGGCTTTAAACAGATTATATTTATTAAATTGAAGTAGGAAGTATATGGTAGGAAAATGCATTAAAACATCACCTATTACAAACCAATCTTCAATAAAATCAATAAATATTTTTCACAGGTACCTAAGTTTATGTCTGCAACATTTTGCCCTATGAGGGCTTTAAAGGCTATGGTGAATAAAATATTATTATAAACATAATATTTCAAAAAATCAGTAATTTATTTCCAGCAATTGGTGTTTAGTGAACATACTGGAAAGTTATTATATACTTTTTGACGCTCTATTGTGAACATCCTCTCACTTCCGACAAGACTTTGTTTTTGTGACCGTATTTTTGTGGATTGGGAAATCGATGTTTCGGTTCAGGGCTTCCCCAACACGTAGAAACGCAACACTTAATCGTAGACGGCATTTCGACAATCTGAAATATCATACAATCAGCTTATGTTGCTTCTTTTTGTAATTTATACAAAAGGTTTACTTTTAGAATATAAAGAATATTAATATAACAATACTCAATGTGACAACTGCCGTACTATGTGGATTGCCGAATTGGCCTTCGCCAAATTATGTAGATATCTCATAAAATATTTAATATTATTAAGGAAATTTTGTGCGCGAGTGATGATAGCGGTACTTTATATTTATGTTCTTTATACTGTATACTTATTCGTACGAGATTGTGGAAAAATGTAATTTTATATACTACGTAAAGCACCTTTTTTCTATTAGAAAAAAGCGAATTAGGTACCCAATGTATGACCAATCCTGTCCGCGTACGAGCAAAACGTATTAACCCAGTAATAATTAATTTATAGCTTACCTTAAATATTTTTTTCTACAAACGTCAAATAATGACGCATTTTACGCTTTCATTTGACAAACGAAAACCTAGCCTTTTTTGAGGATCAGAATGTGAGTGTACTTTTCCGCGCGTTGCCCAGGACAGCAAGCGAAAAAGATTTTTTCGCTTGCTGTCAATAGCAACTACCACCCATATTCCTACTAGTCATATACCACGAGCGTCAATCTTTTGCCATGGATTTGAATTGCAGCGTCGAGTGACCTATGGAAACCGAAATTAGGTCGAATTTTTGCTAATGCGCACATCTTTATGCGCAAGACGTATGACGATGACACAGCCAGCGTCTTGAGATGGCGGTTCTAGAGTGCAATGAGACTATTTCCGTCCTTTGTTTTCTCAATAAAAATACAAAGATGGCAATGACCCTCAGAGTTTTTCAAAATTAAAGGGCGGAGCTTGTCAGCCGGCGCATGCGCATCTGTTCATTTTCGGGCTGGTCTTTTGAGCTGCACTTTCTAATGTTACGTTCATGTTATATTCAATTGTTAATTATATGCTACCACCACTCAACCAATTATTAAAAACGTCATTGTCACTTTGATTTAAATTTTCAGATTGTGTTTTCAGTTATGCTCAGTTGTGATTCACATTATTTGAAATTGATCGTTTGAAGAAAAAACGTTGTATGCATTACGAGCACAAAGTAACTTTTTTGCTCTCGAGTGATTGCCGCTCTCCCCTTCGCGTCGCGCGGCAAACTTCACTCTCCGAGCAAAAAAGTTGTACTTTTCGCTCTTAATACATAAATAACTATTAAACGCAGCACAACACCAACTCACTTTTTATCACTTTTATAAACTTTATTTAACTTTATCGCCTTAAAAACCTACAATACTTCAAAAATTTCAATTACTTCAACAAATTTTGACAGTTCGGTAGCCATTTTGAAGTTGGCCGTCGGGAATGGACGAAATTCATGGGGACGTAACCCAAGCGAATACTGTTGAGATTTATACGAAGAGTCGCCTTTGGTTCCAATGTTCGAAATGTGAACGTTCGAGTAGGCGTTGGAATCCCGACATCAGCCCGGTTGGTCTTAACCGCGCACGCGCAAAATTTATTAAAAGGATTGTGGGTTACTGGGTTCTTTTGTTTACGGTTCCGGCCATTTTGACAATCAAAAATTACGTTTTGCAAATAATTTACAGTAATTTTTAATTTCAGCAAAGTTGGTGTAATAGAATTGCTGTTTTCAATTAGTAAAAGGAATCTTTGTTTAGCAAGAATTGCGCGAGATTCGTTAACGCAACGTGTCAAGTGACGGATTTATTGGATTCTCGTATTTCGAGAAAGCGTCATGCAGGTACACCAGCCGGCACCCAGTTTTCCTGTTTCTGCTCCACTCATTTCTCAATAATAGTTGGTGAAGTTAGCGGGATTAGGACAAATAATGCACCTCTTCTTTATTCGAAAATGGCCGACGTTTCGACTATTTATTTAGTCTTCATCAGGGCTATTCTCACTTAGAGAGGGTAGTCAGTTAAAGTACGATTTAAGATAGTTACGGTAGCAAACTCCATTCGATTGTTCATTCAACAATCGAATGGAGTTTGCTTGCGTTAAAATGGAGTAAGATTAGACTTTTCTTTTATTCAACAGCTCATAAGTATGGCACTCTCCTTTCATTTTGTTCATCACTTATGCCATTTGCATTTGCTAGTATGATTAAGTAGGGCTATCGGCTATCCTTACCCCTAATTTGAAATGATAAACACTGGTTGTGGTAGTAGGCTGAAGTTAAAAATTCTCGTTTTTTAGGAAGGGTTTAGTAAGTCCTACACACTGGAGAGTATATAGAAACTTTGTTTAAAAGAGAAAAAGGATATATTTTAATCAAGTTCCAGCAGATGCTCTATTAGGCCAGTGATCCACTATCCCAGTTAATAATCTATTTATATCCTATTCATATCGAAGCAAAGTGACTCTCGTCTTGCTAGACAATTATGCTATGAGTACATCCACAGTGCAGTTAGGGTTTGTATAAGAATTTTGATACTTGCATTAAAACTACTAGGACCAGAAATAGATTATGCCTATGCCATTTTCAATGTGTGCACAATAAGCTCTCCTCTCATGTTTGACTCAAAAGCAAGTAGCTGGTTTGGCAATTTATGCTGCATTAGCTTTTCTGCATACTTTTGTCTATGTCAGCTACCTTACTAGAAATGTATTTATGAAGGTTTACGGGTGCACTATTTACTAAGAAGCATATTAGAAGGCATACTTTTGTATCAAAAAACTGACAATATAAGGATGCATCTTATGTTAAATGCACTTAAGTTAAATTATTACTTTTCTTTTGCAATGACTAAAGTTCAGAAGCCTGTTACTGTTAAGGTACCAAATTAATTTTTTTTAGTGAGATATGAGGGTAAATAATTACATATTGTGTAAACCCTGTTTTATATCTCTTTTTTTACTTACCTCTTATCTTGTTTTAGGGTTTCAGAATAGTCTTGATAAGAGGTTTTTTTTGTGGAAATGAGATGTGGCAGAGTTTTTTTCCTTATGTAGCACAAACCTAGGATTCAACCATGGAAAGGCGACTTATAAATAGATAATAAAGGTAAAGATTTATGTGTTTCAAAGAAATTCCAGGGTGCCACTAAGGTTTCAAGCATATAAGTTAGCATCAAATTTCATACTTGATTAAACCCTCCTTTTAATCTAAACTAAGAATCAATTGAAATGATACACCTCAAATTTTGAATGAACTTTAAAACTGTCTACCTCTAAAGCCACTCAACCGATTTTCATTGGAGATGCCATTTTGGTAAGATCCGTGTATAAACTGCTTTAAGTGGTTATGTACTCGCTTATATGTTTTGCAGGTTACATAATACAGGGTTCAACAAAACTTGATGCAGTTTTGTAAAACCTTTTTGAGCAGATAATTTTGCGGAAAAAAAATGTTTTGCTACGGGAGTATGTGGAGACGCGTCATACCTTGGGACATATTTGGTGTTTTTTGGATATTTTGCATGGTTCCATAGATATTTAGTTTTTTTCTATAAACGAGGGATCATTTAACAGTGGAGCTCCAATTTGCCCCATAATAATTGATAAAAATTTTATAAGGAATATAAAGACTATGCACAGGGCAAGCTGGATCTTACCAAAATGGCATTTACAACGAAAATCGGTTGAGTGGCTTTAGAGAGAGACAGTTTTAAATTTCATTCAAAATTTGGGGTGTATCGTTTCAATTGATTCTTAGTTTAGTTTATAGATTGCTCACATTGTTAACATTTAACACACTTAATAATTTTCACTCAGTTGATTCCTGATGGTAGTTCCTATTTTTTTGTCTCTTCGTCAAGTCTAGCCAACAAGCTATGAAATGTGTTGCTAGTTTACCAAAAGTCCTTTTTCCACTTGAATGATCATTTTTTTGCCATTGTCTTACTATATGCACATATTCTGCTCAAAAACTCATTTTTTTCTGTGTAATAGTAATCCTGAAAATTGTGATCAAATACTTATTGGTCAATTATGGATTTGCAATACGCTTCATTAATAAAAAATGACGGTTTTGTATTTCACATATTTTATACTTTATTTTCAGTATGAGGAAAAATCATGAAAAAAGTAAAATGTTTAAGTACAAAGATAACGTGCAGTTGAAGAAGTTAGTAATTTCTCTCTATTATATATGCCTTCTACTAATTACTCCTGCTGGAAAGTAAGCAGAGGATCGAAAAATTAATAGGGAGCATATGACTTAATCAATTAATAGGCATTCAGTGATCACAATATTACATTAATTATGATTAAGCAGTCTTTTGATCAAATGTGCTCAAAACAATTAATTTTTATATTAAATTGAGAATTTTATTCGCCAATTCAATTGTTACATATTCAACATTAGAAAAATGTATCGGTGTTTTTCTTTGTTACAGGGTTGATAAACATTGGTCTAAGTGAAGGACAAAGAAAGTCTGTCATACTGGCTTCCAATTTCCTGGGAAGGAAAACGGAAGTAGTTCGGATATGGAGTTTCCATCCTGCATTGAAAATTGAAACCCACAGTTTAAATTTGAAGATGAATGAAGACAAGCGCGTAAAAAAGGTCGCGCCACTTCTGCATGCTGAAGAATTGTACTGCTATGACGTCTATAAAACTCTTGGGTACCACTAGCCTATAAAAAGATATCTTCAATTGAGTAATGGTCAATGAAACAATACAACTATTTTACGGTAATCTGAAAAACAAAAAATGTGGATTTCTTCATTCAGAGGTTTAGGAAACATATGTTGAAGATATGTGATATTAAGGTTTGAAATGTTAGGTAAATTAAAAACACATATTTTATATATGCCATGTTTATTTGTGCACCAAAATCAAAATAAACGACATTGATTTTTTACTTATTTTACTTAAAAAAACGTATAAGTTATGTAATAATAATAATAATAATCATCTTTATTTCAGGATTGTGCATATATAATCACATACATACATAAAATGAAATAACGTCAACATGACGGCACAAGCAATTAGCTAATACAATTAGCTACTGCCGTACCCCTTAAACAACTACCCTACTGCATATTTACAACTCTATCAAAGAACTCCCTAAGACTGTAAGGTTCAATGTCAAGTAACAGTTGATACACAGCTTTTTTGAATTGTTTTGTTGTTGCTAACGTCTTTATGTATTCAACATATAGGTTATTGTAGTGTTATTTACAGTGTATTTCAGAAAGCAATTTTCAGTAATTCCAAAGGATCCTTCGATTAAGTTTTATTTCTTTGTAAAGCTATTAAAGTCAAATAAGGCGATTACATTTATTCTTAATTGAAACTATTTCAAAACATACAAGGCTCAAAAAATATGTAAGGTTAATTTGTTATTATTTTTTTTGTGTCAGTTATTACAAGTCTTGATAAGTATATAAGAATTATAAAAACCATACCTAAATAAAAATAAATTAAAAACTAAAGAGCAAAATAATGTTTTAACATCCTGTATTCAATAACTGATTTTGAGATTTTTTTTTTAAATTATCTATGTTTTAACAATCTGTGCTTTGAAGTAGAGCTAACATGATAATTATTATAAATTATTATTGTCATATTATATAATAAAACAATCTTTCCAGTAGATGATCTATGGATTCATTAGATAGAAGTTCCTTTTTCCTGAGAACTATTAGAAGAGATCTCAAAGATTTTATTCGGGTCTTGGACCATCTTAATTGTTTTGCCTTTGAAAATAATGTGACGCTCTTGCGACGAACATATTTTGCCTTCTGCGGTTCCTCCATGTCAATGGTTGTACACTCAGCAAACTTGAATTTTGGACCTAGAGATTGACAGGAAATAAATATATTAACGGTCATACATTCCGCCAAAGCGATAAGGGCGGTCGGTTAATGAAAACAACTATTAAGACTTAGTGACTATTAACTGTGAAAATGAAACTTAACTATGAAAATAACTATTAAGACTTATCCATGCTGGAGCAAAAAACTGACAGATATATATTATATAATTTTAAATAGAACATAAATAACTGTACTCCCTCATCTGACTGTATTGTCTGTATAAGTACCATATTTTAATTAGAAAGAGCAATGCCTTATTAAGGCACTTGCTCTTTCTAATTAAATTTAAAAATTAATTATTAATTGTTGCGTATTAATTATTGCAGAGTTACAGGGAGATTCAGAATCTGATATAAAAAATACAGGACTGTATCTAAAAAAAATTGAAGCAATGTTGTTTGCATGAAAATGAAACGTCGGATTTTAAATTTGAAAATACCGCGTTGAAGAAAAGCAAAAAGTGGCTATGAAGAAGTGTTAAATTGTTTTTAATTAACTCATTAAATTAAGGCTAGACAAAATAAAAACGTTTTGTGAATATTTCCAAAACCAGCCAAAGTTTTCAAAATTTGAAAACAACTTTTATAGACTTCTAATTGCGCAACTTTGCCCTAATTTAACCTTCGTTGTATCTCTTCAAATAACCAAGATAACCCCATGGTTAAACTCCAAACGATCACCCTGTATTTCTTCCTTTAATGTTACAAAAGTTCATACCAGGTTATAGGAAATTATATACAGGGTCAGAGTCTGGCAATAGGGACTGATAGTTTCCAAAGTCTTATGATGAGGATATCACTCAGAATGTCATCAAAACTTGTGGAAAAAAAGTTACACAGTTTGGACAAGAAAGCCCATGCTGCAATGTATCTTTTGCTTCACATTGTTTTTCCATAGTTGGTCGAAAATCTAACATTTATAAAATCCTTTGAGTTTTGAAAAGATAAAATTCAAAGTTGAAGTGCCAAATTGCATAAATGCTCTGAAGGACACTTGATGTTGCCCAAACTCCATGTTGTTGTTTGTCAATATTTTCTAGTATCCTATCATCCTGTAGGTTGTGTATGTACCTAAATGTTCTAGGTATATAATATCAGTGTTATTGAACCTTTAATTGATACATAGAAGAAAAATATTGTAAGCATGACATGCTCTATAGGGTCTACAGAACAAATTACTTTGTGCTGTTTATACATCAGAATAACAATATGGCCTTAAGTATAAGAATATGGTTTTACTTAGGAATGAGCTTAGGAATAACCTACCTACATTATTATTTAAACATAAAACCATTTAAATTGAAAGATAGCTTAATTCTTAGGTAAGCATTAAGCAATATTTGTTTAATAATCACATGTTTTGATTAATGCGTAACCAACCATTATCTTATTCTTTCCGAGATTCTTTCATTCTTAAACGTTATTCTTTATTCTCATGAATAAACCCACCATTTATAGCTAAAAAAAATAAATCAATGTTTTTTTTTCTCTACATATTGTGTCACTATTTCTGATCTCTATCTAAATCTCTCATCATGTAAGGCTCGGAAAACTATCAGTACCCAACGGTTAAATTTAACAGGTAGTTCTAAATTTAGAAGAAAAACAAAAATTAGTTTTGCATAAAGAATAATTTCTAATTACCTGGACTTAAAATAGTGGGAGCAGCATATTTTCTCAACTTTTTCTTGTGTGATAAAGTGCCATTCGCTTATAAAGTGGCTCCGGATGATGAAGTCAATTTCTCCTAGATGCATAACCCCACAACCATCACTAAAATCTATGCCAGAAATTTTAACCACTGGATCCTATAGAAATCTGAAAAGATTTAAAAAAAAATTATTAGCTACCTCCAATTCTATTAAATAACTCTTATGACAAGCTTCAACACTTCTTAAATTATAATCCTCCTCATCATTTCCTGGGTTGGAATCCATTATTGGTCATATCATGTTCAAAATATGAGTTCAAAGTTTATGGTAGTTGGTAGTATATTACCTACACCAACAATATTTAAGTAAAAATAAAAATAGGTAGTACTTCATATCATATAAGTAGCTACCTAAATACCTAACTAACTACTTTTCCAATACTCATTCAACTAGATACATATGAGAGAAAATTCCTTTTTCTCTCATATTGATTTTAGAAAAATAGTCTTTTTAATAAAGTGGAAAAATGCTAGGTACTGATGTTGCTATAGGACGGCATCTATTTAATTGTGAAGATTTCTTCCAAAGCCTTTAGTTACGCAATATTGCCAATAAAAATGTTATCCCTTAGTTATCTACAGACAAATCTACAAGTATAAAAAAAAAGTAAATACATACTGCATCTACTCACCCCAAGAAAACGCCATCCACTGGAGGTTTTTCAGCATCTCACACTTCTCACACTATGCATTGCACGTTTATAATTTTGTTCTTCTTGGCATCCACGTTTTTTTTTTGGATATTTGGGCTTACTATTTGGGGTTAATAATTGCAAATAGAATAATGTTGAAAGGTTCCGGAATCTTCAGTTTCAAGTTTAAAGTAATCATTTAATAGCACAGAACTTAACAGAACAGCAGAAAAAAGCAAAATAGTACAGCAATAAACTGAAAGGCTATTGAAATAATTTAAATTTGAAATTAAAACAACACCAACACAAACTAAAGCTGCTAAAAAACCAAAATTTACAACCAAAATTGAATTTTTTGGATGCTTACGATTTACAATTTTATAAATTGTACGATGATCAGGAAAAAGGTTCTATAGTCGTTTTCAGGAAGATATTCATATAGCCAGCCATGGAAATATCGGTTTTGTAGTGGCAGCCCTTCTTCCAAAAATTTTTCAACTGATATCTGGGGAAATTCTTATTTTCTGTTGGTATCTAAGACATTCCGTCAAAATTTAAGAAATGGCATGTCGCTTATGTTCTATCCTTGTTTTCTGCCCGTATTTTGAGAAAGAGAGCATAATATTACGTATTACGATTCCTTGGAAGCATATTTGTAAATATTGTGAATGTATTTCTCATATTTCTTTTTTTCTTATTCCAATTTTCGTGAGTTATTATCAAATAACTACACTGCCTATTATCATCAAACAGTCCTTTATGTTTATAGTACTACTTTTCTACTCAACAACTCATATAGTGAAAGCAGAAAGTGAAATAAACCTAGAACCTACCACGGATTTGATCCCTTAGAGAATGAAGCTATTTTTTAACAATTTTCCTCGCAATTTCCTTAACTCCAGTAGCAGAGCTGCAGCTGCATGCATTGTTTGTTTTTGACTTTGTATGAAGACTGTAAGCGAAGTGCTTGATACTTGCGAATTGGAAAATTCACTTGCAGACAATAATAAAACCGAAGAATAAAAAGAATTGCCCAATGTCCAGTATTCAAGTCACATCATCAAGGTGCTACTGAATGATTTTGCATTATCCAAGATAAATGAAGAATGATCTTTTGACCATCTCAATTATCCATGAATGTGCCAAAGGAAGGATGGACGGACTAACCTAAACAAAATATGTGTGTGTTTCTGTTTATAAATTTAAATGCTCTGTTAAGTGATTGTGTGGGATTCAATTTGAGGGTGACCGTTGTGTACTCACTTATACAGAGTGCTATGTAAGTGTTAATCTCTCCTAAGGATGCATAAGTATAACATTTGTCAGAATAACACTAAGTGTTTATATATTATCATACTCCTTATATCATATAAGGTATATTCATTTCTTGCTAATGTGATTGCTAAGGACTGGGCCTCAAAAGGAGCCTCTTGAAATTTACATCCTGGGTTCTAATATTTGAACCACCGTAGATTTTAAGTGTTTTGTATAATATATTACCACAACAACCCTTAGTGTGCCTTTGATGTGGATCTTCCATTCTTACAAGAAAGCTAACGGCATGTGTGTGTAATTATCTTCTTCTGCAAATATAATTTTTAATTATACTTGAGATTTTAACAGAAACCAAGCAGGAACCTTTTATTTTATGTTATGTCATGGTTCTTTCTCATAACTCATTTCACTAAAAATTCCAAAACAATATACAAGTTAGCTTGAAAGTATCACAAACACTCAAGTGCATCTTTTAAGCCCAAGATATGTGCTAGAGCCCACATTGAGAAAAAAATTTATACAAGATGACTTGGACCTGCCCTATACAGTTTCGAAATCATGTTATGGTAGACATCCTATAGTGGAAGGTAAAGTCCTAATGTCAGAAAAGTATCAATGTCTGAGCTATAATTTTTTAAATATCTTCCAAATGTGAAGAGGTTGGTTGTGAAGTTTTCATAGAATAGGATAGAACAATGAAAGTAACTGGTACTTTATTACTCCAGCATTCTTGTCTCCTGACAACTTAATAAGTTTTTCCATTAAACACATTATACTTGTTTTGCTTTGTATATAAAATAAAAAGTTCTTGCAACTTCAATAGCATTTTTATTCCAGGTATAGTAAGTTATTTGCAAAGGGGTTCTTAATTTCAAACTAATAAATAGCCTTTACTTGTTTCTAAAAGTTACTTCAAATTCTATGTTTATACGTAAGTATTATAAGTCGAAACTTTTTGAAGAGAGTTTGTAAGAAATGACCCCTGCTTATGCTATTTAGTTTAAAAGAACTGTAGCTCTTTTTAGTTGAAAATAAGTTGGTTCCATTCGACCAAGAAACCATTCCAGAAGGGTCTATCATTCTTGACAACTCACTAATATGATATCGAAATTGAAATAAACAATGTGCTTGTCCACAGTGGTTCTGCAACCATGTCAAGATAGTTCCTCATTTCAATTTGAAACGTTTGCTGGTGAGTTGGCCAAAATGATTTTTTAAATGTTCTGCAATGGTTCTCTAGCGTGTTGGAACAAACCTAATATTAAATCAGACAATTAATAAACCACCACACAAACATTTTAGTTTCTTGATATTTAGGTAGTTTAAGAAACTAAATGCTCAATTAGGCAAGACTTCTTTTAGTATAATTATAATGTAAAATCATATATATTTAACAAAACAAAAATACACTTCTCTAAATACCTACAAATGAATGAAAGGGTCAATTTTGATCCAACAATGGAGCCAAATGACAACTGAAATGATATAACAGTAAATTCATCGAAATATTATTTTCTTTATCATGGGGGGTAATCTTCAGTAATATTAACTCAAGATCCAAAGTGATCATAATTATGGATGGCATATGGCATATATGAAAAGGCCACTCGGACTCTCATCACAGATCATCACACAATCCAAATCATATGGCAGTACTTAAATTCAGTCTGGTAGAAAACCATCTTTTCTCAGATGCTTTTGCTGTTTGGAACAATTTTTACTTGACTGCAATCTGCATTCAATTTTAAACTTGGAAAGTGGTAGACTATATATTATTATGTAAGGCATAGGCATAAGCATAGTTAAATGTATGGTCTATTCCCAGGGCATCTGGACACTAAAGTAATTTCTGGGCGAGTATATTCGGAACTTTTGGAAATCTTGTTCATGGTTGATGGTCCAGTTCAGTTCTTCCCTCTGCATATGCATACTAATTTAACGCTCGCTTTAGCTGGCAATAATCAATCATCAATACTCACAACTGCTTGAATGTGGTTTTGATGACTCAATTTTTGTATTTGTAACTCTACTCTGGCATCTTATTTTGCAGAAGTTGGAGGTTGCAGATGACTTTTCTGGGTCATGCGATGAATTGTGTTAATAGTTCTGGGTGATAGTTAGTCGTTTATTAAGCCAGTTTACTTTTCCTACATTACAGACGCTGAATAATAATTGGATTTGAGCAAAATTTGAGAAATAAAGTAGTTATGTTTGAAAATTACAAAATTTGAGGTTAAAACCCGACAAATGCGTTCGTTAAGCTCGCTTCGCACCAATCTCCGATCTAGTAACTTTTCTGGTAACTTTTCAATTGTTTTTAAAAGGTGCGTTTACAATGTCATGGGTGGCTAGATGAATATCTTCCTGAAAACGACTATATACTAACACCAAGCGCTTTTGCATTTTACGTCACGAAAATTATGACGATGTTGTTTGGCTGAGAAATTCCTTTAGCCAACGTTGATTGGCTCGACGTCGGCAAAAATGAAGCTTAACTGTTTAGAGGACGCATGCGGATTAGTTAGCAACCGGGCTGATCTTCGGGTTCCAAGCTACATTTTTGAGGCCTTGACTACTTCTATATTCAATTGTTTTCTATTTTACAAAAGCATATTGCAAACCAAGTTGAGTAATAAGAGTGGATAAGGCCTGAATAAAGCTGTCAGTTGTCAGGAGCATTAGGCGCCGTGATATCGTCATAAATACCATTTTGTTTATCGGTTTTTTTATCGGTTTCCACGGTAACGAAGCCTCCATATAGATTGAAGACGCGCCTGTTCTTAGTAATAAAATATGCGGAATGCTATCTTACTAATTTAGGCAATTTTCTGTTGTAGATTTATTGAGTCTAGTAGTGGAAAAAATCGTATATACACCGCGGTTGTGAACTACTTATGACCCTCACGTCTTAGATCCCTCAGCGCTACGCGCTTCGGGATTTAAACTTGACGTTCGGGTCATAATAATGTACTTCACATCTTTGGTTTATAATATACTATTATTCGGAGCTAAATTGACTTTACTGGCTCGTCCGTGTCCAAACTGCACAGCTTCGCCAGAAAAAATTACACCTTCGCTCCTTATGAAACAATATACTATTCATCATTGTCTCTACTACAGCCTATAACTTTACTAGGCCATGGACGATTTTCCGAGAATTTGAAAGTTTATGGCTGGATGTTTATGGCTAACTTCACGAAAACAATTTTAACAGTTTGATTTGTTTTTCTGAGGCCCGGGCAGGCAAAAGATACATGTTTTTGTGTGATATCCCAATTTTCCATGATGTTTTACAGGATTAGACAAGTTGAATCTTTATAGCAGGCGAAACTAGAACAACTTACTTTCGCCGCTAGAAACGAAAGTTAACGCTATGGGATTTTCTCACATTAGAAGCGAAATTTACATTTGCGGGTCTGGCAAGATATGACGAAAGGTGTCTATTTTTTCATGGTCATAGAAAAATAGTAATTTTTCTACAACCGTCAAAATATCACACGGTTCGCGCATTACTGACAGTCTGCAAGCTGACACATATTTTCATTGTTATCTTTCTTGCAGGTCGCCCATAGCAGCGTAAAAAAAAGTTACTGGTTGCCATAGGACACGTGCGACAAAGTCTTTCGCGCACGCCGTCAATACAGGGGTAGCAGAAAAGATCTGTGAAGCTCAATCATTTATAAAATCTTTAAAGATTTTCCATATTAGTGGCAGCTGGACTTTTATACTGTTGTAGAAAAAATGTTGTTCCTAACTCTTGCGCAAAGTGTCTTTGCGCACTTGTTAGGAAAATAACTATTTCCTAACAAGTGCGCAAAGTAACACTTATGTAACATTGTGTACATTGTGTAACAATGATCAAGCTTCACAGTTCTTTTCTGCTACACCTGTATTGACGGCGTGCGCGAAAGACTTTCTTCACGTCTCCTATGGCAACCAGTAACTTTTTTTAAGCTGCTATGGGCGACGTGCGAAAAAGATAACCATGAAAATATGTGTCAGTTTGCATACTGTCAGTAATAGGCGAACCGTGTCATAGGTCTTTTGACGGTTGTAAAAAAAGTAAATTACATAATTAATATTAGAAAAATTTAAAAGAGTTATTAGTGTAACACATAACTTTCGCGAATATGACCAATCACACACTGTGACTGTGTAAGTGGTAACTGAACTAACCTAGGAAAATTAGGAACACTAGAATTGGACTAACCTGAACTAACCTAACCAGGAAAACAAGAACTGAACTAACCTGGAGTAATCAAACCTAACCTGAAGTAACTAAAGTTAACGTGATTTAAGTTTTTAAGTTAACCTGATAATTTAAAAAAAGCGAGCCCTTTTAAGGGCTCGCTTTTTTATAATTCTCTACCCTTAACATAAAGAGTAGAACTGAATTAACTTACGCTAATCCAACTTAAACGTAAAAAGTGCAACTGAACAAATCTAACCAGGAAAAGTAGAAGTGGACTAACCTGAAGTTGCCAGACCTAGCCTGAACTACCGAAGTTTACCTGATCTACAAATAAAAAAAAACCGTGCCTTCACAGGAATCTATTTGAAATGGACTGATAGCAACTGTCGACGGGATATTATCCCCTGACTTATATTTTATAGAGAAATAGAGAAAAAGCAAAAGCTCTAAAATGTGAGGAACAGAAGATAACTGAGATGACATATGTACAAACCAGAATTAATAATAATATTAAAGTTTAAGTTATAATAATTGAAAATCTCCAAGAAAAAGACTTGGCAACCCTCCTTTTAAAGACGTCAACAAACTTCATCATTCATATGCGAGCTGCCACCTCCAACAGTTAGGCGACTAGCAAAATTTTAAGTTCTTAAAATTTGAATTTATGGTAAAAATGACTTTTATAAGATTATAAGAGTAATTTGTGTTGTGGCTACAAGAACAAATTGAGAAAACTAATGTATTTCTATACCTTCATTTACTATTTTTTTTTACAAAACTCGACCATCCAAGAATTTCTTTACTTAAATCGGCTAAGTTTAACACGAGCTTTCTAATGATATCAGAATTAAGGCAATAATCGAGATGACATTTGCATTGGTATCACCTTAACTGTATATGTTAACTGAAAGAACTTACTACTCTTTTTTGGACGGAGTAATTGCGTAACTACTTTCTGGAGGTGACAAATCTCATCCTTAATCGTCAGAATGCTTTAGGGATGTTCGATGATACTTCCCGAAAAAGACACGAACACATTTGAATTTATTTTCTGGGAGGTATGAGATTAACATTTTCAGCCTTTTATAATATTTACAGTTTATTGTAAATATTGCAGTGTTAGATATAAAAATTGCAAACTCTAAAATACCTCGCAGAAAATAAGTTCCTTTAAACTTTTCTTTCTTCACGTTGAAATGTTTTTTTTTCACCTTTTAAACTTTACGTTATACAAAATTGTGAATATTACTTACCATCATTACTTGTTTCCCACAACTTCGGTTGCACCATTTTAACAAGTAATAGCACTGGAGGTACCTAGTTTGCAAATGTCACACTTATTATTTTAAACAACAAAGACTACTATGAAACAACACAGACTAGGGATGCTATTAATGAGTCGGCCCGTTATCTAAATGGTTTACAATAAACATGTACTTATCAATATCTAAAGTAAAAAACAATATGCAGTCAATACCAGTAGTTCTCAGTAGCTTCATAGAAAATTAGCTACTACTTTATTAATATAAAATGCAGTTGTTACAAAACAAAACCCCACGTGGTTATATGACTTGTAGTATAAACGGAGTAAAAATTCAAATTTTGACACGCAAATGAACTATTAAAAGTTGAGTTTCAAGGCACTAGTGTTAAAAATAAGCTATTTTAGGGCATTGAAAGTCAGTGGCAGCTCGTGGTATAAAAAGTAGGGGGTTGCACGTAGAAGGAAACCGCCGCTTGCAAAAATTTTTATTTAAGGTGTCACGTGGTGTCACGCCTTGTTTTTGGTAATTAGCGTACGACAAGCGACAACATTATTTAATAGTTAAATATCATTATAAATAAATGCAAATAACCCATAATGAAATTTAAAAAAAAAATGGGGACCTTCCTTTTGAGTCGATGACTACGAGTATGGCCCTTAAATGCTGGTGGTTTCTCGTTTCTATAAAAATAAAACTATTTATTTTAATGAAATTTTGGTTATTAAATAGTAATAAATAATCACGGAGGTTTTATTTGAACAGAAAGTCCACATTGCAATTAATCTTTCCACCGAATTCATGGTTAAATTTAAATTGGTAAAACTCCACGTCCATCCCGTACAAACGTCACACAAAACCACTGTTTGGTTTAGTTTACGGGAGCGTGCTGGGTGGACGGGCATATTCATCATTTCAAAAAAAAATCATCGGCAGCTCAAAATTTTGGGTGTTGCGCAAATCTGCAAACCTTAAATACTAATAATACTGTTGCGAACTCGGGGTTCAATAATTCCAGTGTAACGATTTAATACGAAAACACTATTTATTAACTCCACAAATACACACGACTACTAAATAACTCACTACTTAACACTTTATAGCCTTCTATTATCGCTTCGTAACTTAGGCTTACTTATAGCTCGATTAAAATACGACTATTACTATTCGGGCGCTCTATGCGCCTTTTATATACAATCCTAAAATTACAGAAAAACCTAGAAAGTTCTTTATAAGAATTCTTGAATAATCTCATATAAAAAAAAACGGTTGTAAACAACTGCCTTCTAGATTAAGCCAGACGAGCAATAAATCACTCGTGTCAGCCATGACGCAGCGCGGATAGGTCGCGAAGCTCCACCAACCAACACGCTCCCATGCGTTGCCCCGCCTCCCATGCGGCGTTGCTGCGATCGTAACATTGCCCTCCTCCTAAGTCTGTTCGTCCCGAACAGATAGAGTTCCATGGTATCGTGCTAATCGATCCAAATGAACGACCTTCATCTTTGACCTAAGGGTCCGCTGGATCCTATACACCACATCATTAATCTTCTTTATAATTGTATAAGGTCCTTCCCAATTTTGGCTAAGTTTGGGCGACTTCCCCACCTTTCGCCTCGGATTGTATAGCCACAACAAATAATCATCCTGGAAGCCGCGGGAGTTAGCTAGTAAGTCATATCTTGCTTTGGCTCGATCACTGGATATCCGCAGTTTATTCCTGACTTGCTCATGAACATTGTTCAGCCTCTCCTTAAGCTCCTCCACAAAATTCTCAGAGCTGAGCGACTCTTTTTCTGGTGTTCCATACATCAAATCCGCAGGAAGCCTCATTTCCCTCCCGAACATCACTTTCGCCGGAGTATAACCAGTGGCTTCATGCGTAGAGCCTCGATATGCCATCAACATGAGAGGTAGATGTTGGTCCCAATCACGCTGAGGATCTGCCACCATTTTAGACAGGTAATGTTCCATGGTCCGATTAAATCTCTCTACCATCCCATCCGACTGTGGATGCAAAGGAGTTGTCCTGGTCTTGCGAATTCCGAGAAGTTCCATGACCTTCTGGAAAACAGCCGATTCAAAATTTCGGCCCTGATCAGAATGAAGTTCGAGAGGGACTCCAAATCTGCAGAACATTTCATTTACTAGCACCGTTGCCACAGTCGTTGCTTCTTGATTAGGCAGGGCGTATGCTTCAGGCCATTTAGTGAAGTAATCCATGGCGACCAAGATGTATTTATTGCCCGACTCAGTCTGAGGAAACGGTCCCGCGACATCAATTGCTACCCTCTCGAATGGACCACCTACAGTGTACTGCACCATTCGGCCGCGTGATCTTGTTCGAGGTCCTTTTGTGGCACAACAAACTTCGCACTTGCGACACCAAGATTCGACGTCTTCATGATAATTCACCCAGTAGAACCGCTCTTTAATTTTGGCCAAGGTTTTATTGACCCCAAAATGACCTCCACTGGTTCCGTCGTGCATTTCCTGTAGTACGTCCGATTTTCTGCTTCCAGGAACAACCAACTGACTGACTACGGTCTTGCCATCCGGACTCTCCCACGCTCTCTTCAGTAATCCATTTTCTATTTTAAGAGAGTGCCACTGGGCCCATAGCGCCTTCAGGTTTGGACTTTTACCAGCAATTTCTTGCCATTTTGGTCTCTTGTCGTCAGTCTTTGCAGAGAGGATGAGTCCAATATCTGGATCATGCATTTGTTCTTCTCGAAGGGTCTGTGTGGTCCAGCCATCGTTTATTTCTACCGACGTTCTCCTTACCAAAGGAAGTCCCTCACGCTGCTCAGTTCTTTGACAATGCCGACAATCTTCTTTACAAGGCCGTCTAGACAATGCATCGGCATTTCCGTGAGACCTTCCTGGTCGATGTTCAATTTGGAAATCGTACTGCTGCAGGCGCTCTATCCATCTGGCTATTTGACCTTCAGAGTTCTTCATCTGTAATAACCATTTCAAGGCTCCATGGTCAGTCCTAATCAGGAACCTTTTTCCATATAAGTAGCGATGGTAATGTTCGACTGCTTTAACGATGGCCAACAGTTCCTTTCTAGTGACGCAATAGTTTCTTTCTGGCTTATTTAAAGTCTTACTGTAGTATTTAATGACCTTCTCTTGCCCGTTTTGTCTTTGAGAGAGTACTGCACCTAGACCACAGTTACTTGCATCCGTGTCCAAAATAAAGAGTCCGTCCTTTATAGGGTAAGCCAAGATCGGACTAGAACAGAGGGCAGCTTTAAGCCTTGCAAACGCCTGACTGCATTCGTGGTTCCACAAGAACGGTGTTTTCTTTTCCGTTAATTTGTGCAGCGGTTTTGCGATGTCGGCAAATCCCTCTACAAATCTCCTGTAGTAAGTACATAGTCCCAAAAAGCTCCTTACTTCGTGTTTGTCTCGGGGAACTGGCCAATCTTTAATGGCAGATATTTTACTATGGCTAGTTTTAATGCCTTGTTCTGAGATAGTATGCCCCAAGTACTCGACTTGCTTCTGGAACAGGCTGCATTTCTTGTAGTTTAACTTCAGGTGAGCATTCCGTAACTTGTTGAAGATTTCTCTTAAATTCTTCAAGTGCTCGTCGAAATCACGTCCCATGACAATTATGTCATCTAAGTATACAAGTCAGCCCAAGAGTTTCCAAGTCAGCCCCCTCAAGACAAGTTCCATTAGTCGCTCGAAAGTTGATGGAGCATTGCACAATCCAAAAGGCATAACAGTGAATTGGTATAGTCCAGAACCAGTAGAAAATGCAGTCTTTTCTTTGTCTTCGGGAGCAATCTTTACTTGCCAGTACCCACTTTTTAAATCTAGAGTGGAAAACCACTTTGATCCCGATAAAGTTGCTAAGGTGTCGTCTATACGTGGCAATGGGTAGCTGTCTTTCTTGGTTACATCATTAAGTTTCCTGTAGTCAACACAGAACCGCGTTGAACCATCTTTCTTCTTAACAAGAACCACAGGCGACGACCATGGACTAGATGATTCTTCTATGACGCCCTCCTTTAACATTTCATTCAGCAAACTGTTAACTTCCTGTTGTTTAGCCAGAGGGACCCTTCGTGGATGTTGTCGTATTGGCTGGGCATCTCCTGTGTTGATCTTATGGACAACTAAATCGGTTTGACTGTCGTTGCTCTTGAAGTTAAACATATCAGATTCATCCATGGCAAATTTTATAGCAGACTGAAGTTGTTCCTTTGACAGGTGACTCCACTGTCGCTTAAAAGCATCAATAACTTCTGGGGAAGCTTGGTTAGAAGATATAATTTTGGATGTCTCTGCTTCGACACAATTGCATACCCATTGTACAGGCTCATAATTGGCAAGAACTGTTCCTTCTTTTAGCTTGATGGTCCTTTCTCCAATATTGGCAACTCGTACTGGCATAGTCTTCTTCGTGTCGGTCAAAGTTCGGGCTACCATGATTTCAGTCGTCAAATCCAGGTTAGGTTCTATAAGTCCTATGGACCACCCAGGATCATTTTCAGAAGTCACTGTGATAATTTGTTCTGAATTTGGAGGAATTTTTACATCTTCCACCACCAGTAGACGGATACTAGTTTCCACATTTCCATTGGTTAATGCAAACTCCTCATCTCCAAACGTGAGAATATTCTGTTTGTGATCATAGGAGAATCCATGTTTCCTGATGAGATCCATTCCCAAAATAAACTCGTCTTTGATCCTGGCAACCAACACTTTATGCCGAACTTCAAGTCTTTCTCCAATAATGATGGTGACATCGGCTTCTCCGTCTATAGGGCAAGATTCTCCAGTGACTGATTTTAACATAATAGAGTTGGGCAATGGTTGTATGGTATATCCGAAAAGTTTATCTGGCCTTACAATGGTCACATCTGCTCCTGTATCGATGGTAATCTGGATCTTCTGTCCTTTAATGCGTCCGGCCACTGTGAGACTTTTGCCACCCAAATTATTAACTTTAAAGATCCTGGGGGTCTTAGCAGCCCCGGTCAATTGCCCCCTTGCATTGACCGGAATTAGTTTTCCTGGGAGCTAGGGCGGTCTTGGTCGCCGCTTGGTCTTCTAAACGACGGCGACGGACTTTTTGCCCTATTACGGCAGTTACTCTTGATGTGACCCAGTCTGCCGCAGTTAAAACATTTTATGCCCCGATTGTCTGTTGATCGAGAAGTTCTTTCTAACAGGGCTTGCATACTGACTGCCATATCTTTCATCGCTTTATGTAAACTGGCCATGGATTCAGCCATAGACGTATTCTCCTCTTCACCGCAAGTTGCCATTCGTACGCGTGGCGATGAATTAGATGACACTCGTGACGCCTCGAATTCCAGGGCCCGAACTAGTGCCTCGCTGATATTCTTGGGCCTTACAAGACGTAAGTGGTATCTCATGTCACTATCGCGAACTCCCTCAATGAATCTTTCGGCGGCAAATTGCATTTGAAAAGATTCAGGGGCCGATGGATATGCCAGGTGAATGAGTCTGTCTATGTCCGCCTCAAATTCTTGTAAGGATTCACCTGACTTTTGCTGTCTCATCCTCAGCTGGGCCTGGAACACGGTTTCTTTGTGCTCATTTCCAAATCGTAGTTGCAGAGTGTGTACTAAGCCGCATAATTACTTTGATCCGCTGCCGACAGAGATTGGAGTAACTCAGCCGCTTTTCCACGAAGTGCTACCACTAATGATGTAGCTTTCTGGTGCTCGGACCAACCATTAGCTTTTGCAGCTGCCTCAAACTGAGTTTTATAAATTTCCCATGCAGTAGTACCGTCGTAATCGGGAGGCTTAATTTTAGCGTTGGCTGTGCTAAAACTCTCTGTAGACACGTTGTCGTCCTCAAGTTGTTCCCGGAATTTCTTTTCTAGCTCGAGAACCTTCTGGTTGACAGCTTCGAGTCCTTCGTTAACGGATTCATTAACGGACTGCATTATTCTTTCTTCCAACTGTTGCTCCCTGACTGCGAGATGGCTCATTAATTCTTCTTTGAATTGTTGATGACGTCGCTCTTGCACTTGATCACGTTTTTTCTGCTCTTCTTTTTGTTCTTTATAACGGCGCTCCTGAATTTGATCACGTTTTTCCAGCTCTTCCTTCTGCTCTTTATAACGTTTTTCCTGCTCTTCTTTTTGTTCTTTATAACGGCGCTCCTGAATTTGATCACGTTTTTCCTGTTCTTCCCTCTGTTGTTGCATAAGGGACAGCAGGTCGGCAAGTTGATCCTCCATTGCTTGATGCTGGCTTCTGGTCACTGGCATAAACACGTAATGTCCGGCAATGAAGCACTCACTTACAGTTCAGCAATATTAGTCCTCAAATTCCCACTGGAATCGCACTTCTGACACCAATTGTTGCGAACTCGGGGTTCAATAATTCTAGTGTAACGATTTAATACGAAAACACTATTTATTAACTCCACAAATACACACGACTACTAAATAACTCACTACTTAACACTTTATAGCCTTCTATTATCGCTTCGTAACTTTAGCTTACTTATAGCTCGATTAAAATACGACTATTACTATTCGGGCGCTCTATGCGCCTTTTATATACAATCCTAAAATTACAGAAAAACCTAGAAAGTTCTTTATAAGAATTCTTGAATAATCTCATATAAAAAAAAACGGTTGTAAACAACTGCCTTCTAGATTAAGCCAGACGAGCAATAAATCACTCGTGTCAGCCATGACGCAGCGCGGATAGGTCGCGAAGCTCCACCAACCAACACGCTCCCATGCGTTGCCCCGCCTCCCATGCGGCGTTGCTGCGATCGTAACAATACTAAGAAACTCATGCAAGTTGCAGAACTCGCTTCGCTTGTGCCCTACAAACTTTTACATGCGTGCCTTAGAATTACCCTTTTAGCACTTACATTCTAAACAGCTCTTTTGGCAATAGCTCTAAGCCACATTACTTCTTATTTAAGTGTGACTTTTACAAGTTCAAGTAAAACTTCAGATTGAAGATAAAACTCCAGATATAACCTACATTGTTGATCTGTCAGGTAAACAATGCAATGTACATCAAGTCTGGTGTTTTATCTTCAATCTGAAGTTTTACTTGAACTTGTAAAAGTCGCCCTAAGCGGACGTTAAAAGCAACTGTTCAAAATACACAGCTCTCAATGTACCATTTTTTTCTAATTTTGTTTGTTTAGCTCGATATTAAAACACTGAAAGCAATACGTTTACATCATCATAAACGCATTGCTATAGTAATTTCTGCTCTGCTGTGGTGGTATTATAGTACATTCTTCAACGAGCCTCTTATGAGAGCAATTAATTATGTACAGTATGAGGTATAGAAAGAAGATTAATACATATACCCTATTCCTTTATTTTTTGCATCTCAGGTGGTGATACAATTTTCACTGTATACTATTGTTAGTTTTTGTCTTCTTTAACGTCGTCAAAACAAATTGATAAAGTTGGTTTTATAACCCAAAGAAGATGCTCATTAAAAAAAACTTCATCTAGCAACCCATGAAATTCATTTGTTATTTTGAAGCACGTCGTGAATTACTTCGTTTTTTATTTGTCCGTCAAATTTAGGCGCGTTTACACTTTGCGAACGTTTTACTGGTTACATTCTCTTACGCGCTCTGACAGTGCTTTCATCCTTTTTTTTCCTCAATAAGAATCTAAGAACGGGAATACTCAAATAAATTTGACAAAATAATGATGAATGGCAATTGACATACCAAACAATCCAGAATGTGGATAATAAATAAGTCGGCCTCAATTTGCTTGATTTTTTTAAATTATTTAAAGATTTTTAAGATTCTATAGGCTTTAAAAAGGCAATTTTCATATTAATCTCTTGACATCTGACGACGACAAGACCCCAATCACCAGCCCCTGCACGGTGTAGCCTTTGGGGAGAGGAGTTTTGAAGGCCTGTCCCTACTAACTTAACTGCACCCAAAAGTATCTACAAACCATTTTGTATTTGAAAAACTGAAAACTACTTTTAAAATTAATAAAACATGTCTATGATTCTAATGTTTTATCCCTGTAAAATCGTAAATGGAGTGGATTTTCAGAGGTATGTAAAATTAAAACTTTAGACCTGAAGACCAAAATACGTTTATAAATATATTGTAGGCTCAATTCCTGAAGCTAAACCTGGAAATTTTGCAGGTCTACCTTCAGTCAGTCAATCGTCAATCTTCAATTCAGCAACAGTCAATCGGTATGGACTGCTATTATTGGGACCTAGAAGAAAAGATGTTTCCAAAAATGTATTTGTGTACGAGTGTAACAGTTTTCTTGCCTCCTCAGCCTGGGAAAGCTATATATAACCGTACTATTGCACACGTGTACAGGGTGACCCAATAAGACTGTTCCTCGGCTATACCTCGGGAACAGTTTGTCGTATGACTTTGGAGTAAAAAAAATTAGTGGGCAAATGGGCCATGAAGTTTAAGAACTATGAAGTCAGAAATTAAGTTGATTTTGAAAGTAAATAATAATTAAAATATTAGCGACATAGACAAAAATAACTTTATAATAATACCTATTATAGCCTTGAATCTTGAAACATATTCCAGAAATCTTGGAACAGATCAATATAGACTTGAGGTATAGATAAAAATAATCACAGATCATCTTCATCAATAAGAGCTGCCAACATTTTAATTATGAGTAAAACAGTCCCGAGATAAAAAGCTGGATGAAGGTTTACATTTATATTATACACTGGAAATATACTATAATAATATTCAAATTAAAAATAAATACAATCTACATTATCAAAAAAGTAGGAAAAAAAGGAGACGGCTTACCACAAAACACTCTCACATGGGAGACGTTACTTATGGATCTTCTTTCTTTTCGTGTGATGTTATTTTTATCCTCAATAGTCTGGTTAAACTGAGATACACGTGTTGGTGAGTCCTGGCATCAAGTTATGGAAACAAGCGCTTGTAGTGCTTCAGCAAGACGTTACGAGCACCCTACTATTGGTAAGCGTGTTGTTTTCCAGTTGTGGAATTGTGATGGTGAAGGTTGAGTGACATGCCTAGCCCTCGTCGCAATAAACCACGGATGCCCAGTAGTAAAACCGCGTCTAGGAGCCAGACATACAGGTACGCTTAAATTTGAAAGAGATGTGAAGAAAGAGAAGTAACATCAGTAGTTGTCACATGGAGGTTTAGTACTGGAAAGTGGGGCAAGTTCAATGGTGATTATGTGTGTGTATTTAAATAGAAAAATGCAGGTCGCCTGCAGTATTCAAAGTTAAGATGTTAATATTTGTAAAAATGCTGATTAATGGTAACAGGTCTAAATTTGTCATTGTTTTTTTATTAATATATTTTGGTTATTTGGTAAACCAGGAAAATTGTGAAAATTGATGTTCAAATAAAAAAGGAAAAAAACCAATACCTAATTGAAATGGGAAGAAATAGGAAATGTTGATATAATAATATAAACTGCTCAACTTAAAGTTGTTCTAGTATACAAGCATTAAAAAAATATGATACCATTATTGTTGATAGTTGTGACTTCTAATAATTAAATAAAATAACCTTTCTAAAGGCAAAGGGAAATTGAGTGTTACCGTCGCAGATAACCAACATCAATATCTCCAAACGTTTTTTGTCATTTTTTGTTTTTAAGGCATTAGAACTTATACAGAGGGAAACAAAATATTTTTAAAAATTTCGTTAGTATTATTTTTAAATCGCCGTAATTCGCGGACAAGTTGACGGATTATTATTTTTATTTCTTTGGATCGACAGCATTATCTACAAATTGTTTCAAATCAAGGCAGTTTTCCAAAAGTGATAACTGGATTACAGGTATGGACTTGATAAAATAAGTATACGGGGGGGAATCATAATGGGTGGCCGAAAATGAAATCTCATATTCTTTGGTCGATTCTAAGGGCGGTCTTTCACGCAATTGTGTTACCTATTGAGCGTCGTTAAAAAGTTACAGGGTGTTGAAATTAGATTTTCAAAATGCATTTGTATTGATTATTCCGAAAGCGTAAGAGGTATTTTATTGACATTTTGGACGTTTTGACTGCTAAGGAAGGCGCACATCATAGATTACCCAAATAGATGTAAGTGTCAAAGTCAATCAACTGAAGTGACGATTATGACAGACCAAATTTTGCTCCCAAACCAAAGCTGCCACAGCTGACAAGTGACACAGCGCATTCGCGTTGCATTTCCATTAGCGCTCAACTTAATCATTTACCCACCCGAATCGTAACAATTGTCCATACATAGGTTTTTTTTTATCCACAGGTAATGTCTATATCAAATAAATATTCATCTAATAGACTGTGCGAATATTACATAATTTTCCAGCCAGTTAGATGAATATCAATTTGAAATGGCCTTAATTTCAAAAACCATTTACCTGCTCTATTAAAAGAATAAACTGTTATGTACGTCAACCCTTTATTAAAACATTAAAATACACGTAATTGAGGCCTTATTATATAAAAGTTACGTTTTTATATAACATAAACATCTAAAAATAACACCTTCTAAAATTACTCTCTGTGTCCGACTGAATTATCAGGAACAAAATGTTTTCCTTTTGGGCTTTTCTAAAAAAAGAAACATACACATTAAGAAGAAATAAATATAAAATATTGTGATTTTGTGATACTAATAGTTTTACACCCCTAACACTTGACTTGGTAGTTACACAATGTGTTTCCATATTGCAAAAAATAAAATGAGTGGATGTTGTTTGACTTTTAGTTCAAAATTATCTACTGTAACGGGCAAAGTCAAGAAGTGTTTATCAATTTTCTGTAATGAAGATGCTGCGGACATATCGAAAAATCTGTTGAGTGCCTCAGATTCAAATTTTGAGGAATGATTTTTATTATCAAAATGCTTAAACTTCACAGTAAAATGTTCCATTTAGGGCCATTTGCACACCTTCCCCATAATGTTGATCTAAGGTGGAACATAAAATTTCCCATATAAAATGCATTGATGTCACTCGATCTGTCACTTACCAAATTTTTAAAGAAAATATGTGCAAATGGCCCTTAACAATGTTTATATCAAGCAAATTTAGGTTAACCTAAAGTTAAGGACCGCTAAACCATAGTTATAAGCATGAGTAACCATGGTGGGGCCTTAAGGGGGCCAATAAAGGAAGCCTTAACTAGACGCACTTAAAAATTACTTGGTGCAAATGGCCCATAAAGCATTATTCTTAAGTAACATAAAGGACACAGACACAATTAAAAACTTAAGCAATAACTTTTATGTTTTAAGTTTTTTCTTAAACTGATTGGCCAAAATATTGCTCTTGACCAACTGAATGAGGAAAATGCATAAAACTTATTACTTAAGTTTTTAATTCTGTCTATGCCCTTAATTTCGACACAATCAAAAAATCTTGACTTTTTGTTATGATGGACTCATCAAGAAAAGATAAAATGATTTGAAATAATAGTAGTCGGTACATTTTTTAAAAGTTTAAGTAATAACAAATAAAGATATGTTGGTCCTTAAGTTAAGGTAGAAGTAGAGTGTTCTACAGCCATTAAGAATCACTTTTACCTCTCAAGGATAAATTTTAAGTAAAGTAAAGTTAAACGAAAGAAAATTTAAGTATTAGACAAGTCAACAACACACGCGAGTCACTTAGAGCCCATGGTGAGATATGATTTAACCATATTCTACACCTCCAGAGCTGTACAAGGGTACAGACTCGAACAGGGTAGCGAGACCCAAAACTCTTTAGGGGGATTGAAATCTTTATCGGTGAGGAGCTCCACTTTGAAAACTCTGCACATTCAGCGTCAAACTGCTGGGCATAAACAAAATTATATCAAGTCCTTCCTTGTAAAAAGTCCCATGGACATATTGTGCATAATGGAACATTGGATGAATGAACAGAAAAATGGGCATTGTATAGCTGTTGTGCCATATGATGACTGCTCACTACTGGCTTAATAACGTAGGTAATAAAGTAATAAAGTAAATTGAGAAAGAAACGATGTAATATTTTCAAACTTGAAATTAAAGTGTGGCCTTTTAAAAATTTAACAAAGGAGAAACAGAAATTAGACATCTAACAGAAGTCCATTTACTTTGGGCATGTTTGTACTGTTTCCAAACTTGATTAACCACCTGGTAAATAACTGATTTGACATTTGATATACGAAGGTTCCTGAAAACCTGGTTATTTTAGGAACAAAATTAATTATCACCACTACCTTCAGTGACCAGCTGTCATACAATCTTAAAGAAAGAGAAAGAAAACAACGGGATACAGGGTTCTCTTTTCAGCAACAAATGGTTTACTCTTGGGTTTACTATTTTTATATTTGAAACCTGATGCCTAATAAACCATGAAAAACAAACCACATTTCATAAACAGTTAAAAAACACACAATGTTGACAGATTAACTGAGAAAACCTGATGAGATGATGAGAAGACTGATGTTTGGTAGCTTCAGAGACACTCTTGACGTACCATTTTTAGAAGCACCATTCCATATATAACTGGTTTTTCAGGATTCACAGGATTACCATAAATAACAGAACAGCTAATCATAACCAAGGTTGCAAATGGTACACCTGTTTTGATTAGGTATATCATCATTTTATGTAAAAATTTCAAAGCTTGCTAGATGAAGTTTTATATTGAACAAACCATACATGTGTGAGACCTATGTAGGACGCGGTCCCTCATTTACGTCGCGGGTGCTTAAATGAACGATGCATTCCTTAGTTTTGTTTAGTCTAGGATCTAGGGCCGATATTATGTTAATATAAACAACTGGCCTAAAGGCATGGGAAAACGGGAAGGGTCGAGATTGAAGTACGAACACTGATAGAGCTTGGTCGATCGGGTTTTAGCTCTGCTTATTTGTTAACTTTATATATGCATACTTGCATATTGTTATTATTATTATAAAGTGTTTCTAAATCAATAGTTGTTTAATTTAGTTACAACAATTGTCAGAAGTGGGATCATTGGGATCTGCTAAAATTCGCGATAACAGCAGTACAAATTAGTTAGTTTTTCTTGTAATTCGTGGAAGTGCATAAACTTTTTTTTAAACTATTCTTGGTGAATTAATGTAAAGTTTAGTGTTGTGCGATTCATCAAAAGCCACCATCGAAGTACCAGATTCAAAAGAAATGGCAGAAAATAACCAAGTCGCTACTATGGGTGCTGGTCCGTCAACTTCATCAACAATGTCCACAACTGGAGATGGACGTTCGCTTACGCCTCCACTCTCAATACCACAGCAGCTGGCTGCTCTTCAAAGAGAAATAGCGGTAATTAGAAGCCAAAACGAGGTCAGTATGAACATTTCTTCTTTTTCGTGGGAGAACGTTCCCGATTTCAATCCAAGTAAAGATGATATAAGCGTAAACAAATGGATACGCTTGGTCGAGGAGCGGGCATATTTTCTACGATGGAATGATGTCTCGACCACTAGTTTTGTTATTTCAAAACTCGTGGGTCGCGCTCGTGATTGGTATTTGGACGGAGAGTTCGCGCACAAAAGTTGGGTCCAGTTGAAAACTGCCCTACGTTCTACTTTTGAAGTGGACGTTTCGAGTACCGGACTTCTCTTTCGCGACGCTGCCGTTTATTCTTCTAACAACAGTAAAAACTTAACGGAGTATTATCAAGAAAAGATAAAGAAAATACAACGCTTACGATGGGATATTCCGGAAAAAGACAAAGTAAATATTATTGTGCATGGACTCCAAAATAAAGACATTCGGCAAATGGCCCTTGCCGCCAATTATTCAAATTGCGATGATTTATTTACTTACTTAAAAAGTTGCCACCTCAATAATAGTTCGTCAACAACTCTATCAGCCTTTAATTACAAACCGGGTAACAGTGGTCAGCAGAAAATTCGCTGCTATAATTGTTCCGAGGTAGGACACCGTAGTTTCAATTGCCCACAGAGTCGCTTCTCCGGGAAAAAAGCGCGTCGTAGTGAACCCGGCGTGTGCAATTTTTGCAAAATTCCGGGACATTTCGCAAAAGACTGTCGAAGAAAGAACCGTATACCGGGGAACCAAAATTTGGCATGACAATTAACCTCAAACAAAAACAATATTCTTTTCGTGGCAAACCGGCTTGTAAATCTGTATTTTAAGGACGTTGTAATTAATAATATTAAAATAAGAGGTCTCATAGATACAGGTAGTGAGTGTTCCCTAATAAAAACCTCTATCGCCTCCAACTTGGGTCTCCAAATAGCAAGTGGTCGATCATACTTCTTAAGGGCTTTTTCGGGCGAAATTTATGAGTCTAAACACATCTGTGTCTGTAAAATTTTTATTGATTCTGTAAGTGCAATAACCGGACTAGTGGTTGTACCTGATGTCATATGCCCCGCAGACGTCTTGGTGGGCAACAATTTTTTGTCACAACCGCAAGTAGTATTTTACAAGAACGGTTATGATATCAAATTCAGCACATTCTCAGAAAGCTCGTTAATAAACGCTCTCACGTTTTTGAAACCTCTGACATGTAGTAATATTAACTGTGAAGAGAAAGATAAACTTTTATTACTCGAACTGTTGAATAAGTATAGACAATGTGTAGCTGTTAGTTTGAGTGAAATAGGTAGAACTGAGTCTGTCACAATGACAATAAATCTTAACACGTCTAATCCAGTGAGCTATAATCCGTATAGACTATCGGATTTGCACAAACAAAAACTTAAAGATATGATCACTGAGCTACTTAAAAATAATATTATTCGCGAATCGACCTCACCCTACGCAAGCCCCGTTATTTTAGTTCCAAAACCAAATGGTGACTTTAGGCTGTGTGTAGACTATAGAAAGCTAAACTCATTAACAGTGAAACAAAAGTGGCCCCTCCCGTTAATTGATGATCAAATAGACAAATTGGCAAATTTTAAATATTTTACCTTGATCGACTTGTTTTCGGGATATTATCAAATACCCATGGCAGCCGATTCTGTACATAAAACAGCTTTTATTACCCCAGATGGCCATTATGAATACCTTCGTATGAGTTTTGGTCTCTGCAATGCACCTTTCGTGTTTCAACATTTAATGCATACGATTGTGAGCGAACTTGATCCAGGAACAGCGTTTCCATATTTAGACGATATATTAATTCCATCTAAAACTCATAATGAGGGGTTTCTTAAGTTGGAAAACGTACTTAAGGCTTTAAAGAAACACGGATTAACGCTTCAACCACTAAAGTGTCAGTTTTTACTTCCTAAAATCTCCTATTTGGGTCATGAAATCTCGGAAGAAGGTGTTCGCCCAAACAAACTAAAAATCCAAGCCATCATAAAGTTAAAACCCCCATCAAGCAAAAAGGAACTTAGACAATTTTGTGGCCTTTCGAATTATTTTAGAAAATTCATACTTAATTATGCCTTTATTATGCAACCCCTTACAAAACTTTTAAAAAAGAATGCTATTTGGTCTTGGACGTCGGACCAAGACGAAGCATTTGATTTAATAAAAAGTATCCTGGCTGACGACCCCGTTTTAAAGATGTTTGATCCACAGCGTTCCATAGAATTACATTGTGACGCAAGCAGCATTGGTGTGGCGGGAGTGCTAATGCAAAAATATTCTGAGAATTGGCACCCTGTCGCCTTTTTCAGTAAACAATGTACCTATGAACAGAGTAGGTATCATTCTTACGAATTAGAGACTATGGCAGTCGTGTTTTCCCTTAGGCACTTTCGCACTTATCTTCTCGGCAACCATTTCAAAATTTACACCGATTGCGCAGCGGTTAGAGCATCGGCAACAAAAAAAGATCTAGTTCCCAGAATTGCTCGCTGGTGGCTTGAGATTCAGGAATTCACATTTGATATCGAATACCGAGCAGGAATTAAAATGGGCCATGTTGATTACCTTAGTAGGCATCCGCTCCCAGAAAGTCACTTAATATCCAATATAGTTAATCTCACAGAGTCAGAATGGATCATAGCTGTACAGTCCCAAGATGAAAAATTAGAAAATATCATAAAAATTCTCCAGACTGAAAAGAACGCCCATAACAAAAATTACTTTGAAAATTACGTTTTCAAAAACAATATTTTATATCGCAAAATTAATCATAACCTTAAGTGGGTAGTTCCAACATCATGTAGATGGCTAATATGTCGACTGAATCATGACGATGCTGGCCACTTTGGTTTCGAAAAGACTTTGGAAAGAATTCGCAGAAATTATTGGTTTAGTAAAATGGCTACTTTTGTAAAAAAGTATGTCTCAGCCTGTCTAAATTGCCTTTACATGAATGACACGTCAGGAAGTAAGCCAGGCTTCCTCCACCCGATTCCCAAAGCCGTGGTACCATTTGAAACAATACATGTTGATCATTTAGGTCCTTTTGTAACATCAAAACGTAAAAATACTCATATTTTCGTGGTGGTAGACGCCTTTAGTAAGTTTGTTTTCATAGAACCTGTTCGTAATACTAGCGTTAGATATGTATTGAGTGCCTTAAATAATTTTATATTTCTTTTTGGACCACCCAGTAGAATTATTTCAGACAGAGGTTCTGCATTTACGTCAAAAAAGATGCAGGATTTTTGCAAAGAGTTTGGAATAAAACATATTAAAAACGCAGTTGCAACACCTAGGGCAAATGGTCAATGCGAACGGTATAACTCTACAATTTTAAACTCGTTAAGGTGTTACAGTGTTAATGACACTAGTGAAACAAATTGGGACTCTCATCTAAAAATGATCCAGTTTAGCATTAACTCTTCAAAAAATAGTACCACAGAAAAATCGGCATACGAAATAATAATGGGTCTGAATCCGAAACCCATAGCAGACGCAAAAATTATTCATGTTATTAGAGATAGTCTAGCTCAAGAAAATTTATCTGTTCTGAGAGCTCAAGTGTCAAATAAGATCAAGGGCAAACAAATTAAAGCTAAACGTCATTTCGATGCAAAACGTAAACCCCCTGGCGTTTTTAAGGACAATGACCTCGTAATGGTACGTAAAACGGATTCTGGGTCAAATGCGGGACCGAAAAAGTTACTACCTAAGTTCAAGGGCCCCTTTAGGATCATAAAATGTTTGACGAATGACAGATACGTTGTACGAGATCTGCGTGGTACCAGAACATCGATTTCTATTGTTGCAATAGACAGTTTAAAGCCCTGGATTGTATTAAATGACCAGGCATCGCAACCTATGTGAGTTTTGATTATGACAATTGGCCCTTAGCTAACATTTCTTTTTCTGCCCCAATATGGTACTTATTCTAGTAGAAAAACCTGAATTTATAAAATTCAGAAGCTCGGTTTGTTTGCGAAAACCGAATGCTCACATGGAAGATGTGAAAGCCAAGATATTTGTAGCTATGAGTATATTCTTCAAATATGCTCATAGGTGCATATTTCTTGAAGCCCGATCTGTTGGAGATGTACAGATCGGATGCCCTCCTTTAATTCATTTTAATTGAGGAGTGGGGAAGAGCGTTTGTTTACGAAAACCGAATGCTCACATGGAAGATGTGAAAGCCAAGATATTTGTAGCTATGAGTATATTCTTCAAATATGCTCATAGGTGCATATTTCTTGAAGCCCGATCTGTTGGAGATGTACAGATCGGATGCCCTCTTTTAATTCATTTTAATTGAGGACTGGGGAAGAGTACTCGTATCCTGAATGGCTATTTCGTGGGTGAGCGCCAATCACCTCAGTTTTTGTCTACAAATGGGGTTCTCTTTAAATAGGGAGGGGTGGTACAGGGTACGAGGGGTTACAATTATTTATTAAAGGGGGTACTTTCGACATTGGCTGTGTGATTGTGTTCACTGGCGAACCTGACATTCAGAAGCTTGGTTAATGGTGCAGGAATTGGCGTTTGCTAATTGGAGATGGCCGTGACCAAATGCCCGTGTGTGATCGGAAGCCTATTACCTTGCAATGTAATAGATGCCCACTATTGATCATGTGTTGATGGTAATAGTGGAAGCCTATCATGTTGATAGATGTAGAGGTATGTGAATTTGCATATAGCTGGCCTCATGTGTTAGTGAGTTGAAGCTTATGATATGTTAGTATAAACGAGAACAAGGAGGGTTTAAAAGAGAAAAAGAAATGTTGGCAACAAAAAAAAAAATAAAAAAAAAAAAAAAAAAAAAAAAAAAAAAAAAAAAAAAAAAAAAAAAAAAAAAAGGATAGCTACTATGTGTTTGATCTAATATTATGTTCTTTCTCTTTCTTCCAAAGCTCCACACCTGCAAGCGACAACGAAGGCCTGGACTTGGAGTCCACTTAGGTCAAAGGGCATCTGATGTGGTTAAGACGTTGCTGATACAACCACCTTGGATCCCCGTCGGACGGCTCGGACATCTACACGATGGCTTCTGCAGAACATCAGGTGGATTCGAGGACGAACTTCTGTCAGGATGGCCGAACTGTGAGACCTATGTAGGACGCGGTCCCTCATTTACGTCGCGGGTGCTTAAATGAACGATGCATTCCTTAGTTTTGTTTAGTCTAGGATCTAGGGCCGATATTATGTTAATATAAACAACTGGCCTAAAGGCATGGGAAAACGGGAAGGGTCGAGATTGAAGTACGAACACTGATAGAGCTTGGTCGATCGGGTTTTAGCTCTGCTTATTTGTTAACTTTATATATGCATACTTGCATATTGTTATTATTATTATAAAGTGTTTCTAAATCAATAGTTGTTTAATTTAGTTACAACACATGTGGGAACAATTTTAAAGAGTAGGAATTTTTTTTGTTTTTTATTAAAATTTGCTGATTGAGGTTGGGACACAAAAAAGAGGTTTCCTACTTATGTACCTAAACATATTTGAACTTTGTTATTTTTAATTAAAACAAACTGATTTTTTTGCAAATTTTATAGTATTTGAAGTCATGTATAATAGGATTACTTTCATATTTCATTACCTATATGAAATTATAACATGATTTTTAATAGCAATTTTGATTAGAAAAATGAGTGTTGCACTGAGACAACAACAGTGCACTTCCAGTTTCTTCAAATAATAGCCCCAGTACCTACATTCTCATTAAAACATGAGATTGCACTACCAATCTAGCCAAAACCCACTGCATCACTTTCCCAATAAAACATACCAAACTGCACAAATGTTACAATCATCAGACATAAAAATTGCTCTAGTTTTGCAATAGGGTCTTTAATATTTGAAAAAGCTATAATAGCTGTGGCTGTTATAGTTATGTACTGTATATAGGAAGTCATCTTTATGTTCTATAAAAATAATTATTTTTCCACTACGAGCTTTAATACGAACCGTTAAAGGCCAGCAAAATGACTGTAAAGTAGGTTTCTTGTTTTGCTTATAAAACAAACAGGCGCCGTGATAAGGCGATTTTGTTTATCGGTTGCCACGATAACGAAGCCTTCATATGGATTGAAGACGCGCCTGTTCTTAGTAATAAAATATGCGGAGCGCTATCTTACTAATTTAGGCAATTTTCTTTTGTAGATTTATCGAGTCTAGTGGTGGAAAAAATCGTGTCAACACCGCGGTTGTGAACTACTTATGTAGCATCATACTTCTGAAACATTTTGTAGCGTATTTCGCTTCTGAAAAATATTTGTAAAACCCAAATTTTAAAGTCGGGTTAAAATGGAAAATGTCAGGAATTTCAATCATTAAGATTGTGGAGGCGGTCTTTACTTCTATATGATTTATTTGGTAATATTTCAATTAAAGATTTAGAAGCCAATATCGTTAATAAGTAAAAAAGAAATAATAAGTAAAAAAAAGAAAGAACAAAATAAAATAAAATACACGACGAACCGAGTATTGTGCAGGACCAGGACCGCAAGCCAGGTGAAATGCATCTGAAATGAAAGTAAAAGGGTGTTGAGTTACCCTGTTCAACACTAGTTGATTCTATATGAATTATTAAGCTATTAAAGTTACGCTCAATTAAGAAACTGCGTCAAGCTCATTTTATAAGCTTTGATTAAACAAGGTCACTTGACATATTTATTACCAGTTAAAATAACAAAACCCTCGAGACATCGGGTTCTGCTTAAATTTCGGTTCTTAGAAACGCTTATTACGTGTGTTGGGGAGTGTTGTGCCGAAATATTATATTATAACAAAAATTTGGTTCTTACACTTATGACCCTCACGTCTTAGATCACTCAGCACTACGCGCTTCGGGATTTAAACTTGACGTTCGGATCATAATAATGTACTTCACAACCTTGGTTTATAATATACTATTAGAAGTGACTTTGCCCCAAGTCTTAGCAGAACATTGGAGTATTATACTTTGCCTTATACATGTAAAGCCTAATGAAGAAGACATAACTTATTATAGGAACGGAGTCAGGGACAAAGTTATAGCAAATTTAATCTCCACATTTGCATTCAAACTGTGGACCTTTTTTCATGCATCTTTTTAATAAATAGCCTAGGTAGACTCAGCCTACCACAAAAAAGCATTCCATGTTTTTTTTTTTTAAGAAAGTAACGTGTCGGAGGTTTTAGGAAAGTAACTAAATTCTCCGACAAATTGCATGGAAAGTAAGTAGAAATTTCTATAATTATGTGATAAAGTTGCAGTTACTAAAAGAAAAAAAAATCATCTATTGTACTTACTTTAATCTTGCCTCTGGATTTTCGTGAAGAGTCCAACCCTTTGAGAAACAGCAGGGCAGAGATAACCAATTTTTAAAGTGGACTATTCTGTTTGCTATTGACTTATCAATCCATGTTAATTATAGCTTTGCAGTCCCTTCTTGGTTGCATAGAAGTAGCTCTTTGAATCACAATCACCAATACCTACACAAAACAAAACTGTTTTTTCAAATTACAATTATGCATTCCTAATATTATGCATGAGATTAGCTTTAGTGGTTACTGCTTCAAACCTACTTACATTGCTACACGGGACATTGCTTTGACGTTTTTTTAATTCTTAAGGAGGATCTGGGTTACTGTGGCGGGATCCCCCGCCAAATTTGATTTTTGTGCCTTGTTAAAATCAATGTTTCAATCAACCAAGTAACGGCTTCGCTTAGGGCCCCTTATAGGCTGCATAGCGGGCCCCCGCCGTCGCGGGGCTTGGCGGTATGGTTGATTAGCCACTGCCTCTGCCCCTCTTATTTTCTAGGTAGGAACATCACCATTACCCACATATCACAGCAAACCACTTAATAACGTATTTCACCCGAAAATTTTATATTAAATTTATATTTAAAACCAGAAATAAACTAAAAGATTATTCATGAATACAAAAACGACGCCATTTTTGCGATACAAACAAATCGAATCGAGTTCGGCATTTCGGCTGTTTCCGCGTAGAAATCGGCCAACACCGGGACTTTTTAGATGGGGTGGGGGCTTGGGAGCTTTTTTTGAAATGTCAAATTTTCTCCTTCAGAGCCCCCTATGTCAGTCTTTTATCTATTTGGGTAATCTATGGCGCACATTTTCCAATAAAAAATTATTTTTATTTCCGCCAGTGGCGCGCTTACTAGCACGCCAAACAAAAGAATGCGCACACTTTGAAAAACTCCTGTATTTTTTTTTTGTAGCGAACAAGGCCATTATAATGAAATTTTTGAGAGCTTTAGATTAGGTACGCTAGCTACCAAATGCAGTGCGTTGAAATGCAACCATTTTGTAGTGGCTTTGCCTTTACCCTGCATATCCATAAAAAAAAAAACTTTTTTTTTCAGGCAGACAAAAAGTACGTCATTTGTTTTCTCCAGGCGCACACCTAAAGTGGGCTTTCTAATCCTGAAACCAAAAAAGTAGCACAAAAGTCCTAGGCAGTAAAAGTAAAGTTAAAAGTCACCGCTAGTGTCATGGTGGCGCATATATACACGATTTTCAATCACCAAAATTATTTGAACACTAGAGGATAACAGATAGACCGATCTGAGTGTATTGCCATCTTTACATTCTTATGAAAAAACAAAGGATAGGATTACTTTCAGAGCGCTCGAGAGCACCACCCGAAACCGTTATTAGTCGAAATCGCAATGGTTCTTGAATTCTGTTAAATGTCATTGGTTGTTAAATGTCGCGTCATCATATTTATCTGTCAATGTGACTTTTATTGATTTAGTTTGATAATAATGATACAAAATTTTAGTTTACCGTAATTTACCTAAACCACTTAAACCATTGCGTACGTTCCGCCGACGGCAGCAACTTAGAAGTTTAGTCAACTAACCATTAAAACCATTCAACATTGAAAACCACCGTTCTAACACATTCTATTTATTTTACAAATAATATACACCATTAATTGGGTAAGTACCTAGACCCGCTCAAAGAGGATGAGAGAAAATTGCAAAACTGAATCACTCTGAAATAGACTTCTTATTTCTTGCAGGCTTGAAAAAAAATAGTATATGTTACTCGGAAGCCTCACTCTAGGAGGCACCACATTTCAAAATCTCATTAAGTTACAAATCTCAGGTACCGCATTTCTAAGATACGACCTTAAAAAATGACTCAAAATTCTGCTGTATTACATCTATGTATTAGGTGGATTTCGCTTCCGTTAAAACCATCAAATGCAAACTAAGCATTTCCACTTCCACGTTTCCTATTCAAGCTCCAAACAGCGGCAATTGAACATTAATGACATTA
Source organism: Taphrorychus bicolor (assembly GCA_951812265.1). Taxonomy (NCBI): domain Eukaryota; kingdom Metazoa; phylum Arthropoda; class Insecta; order Coleoptera; family Curculionidae; genus Taphrorychus; species Taphrorychus bicolor. Next base: position 42,245,756 of record OX638301.1, on the reverse strand, counting down.
CAAGAATGGGAAACATTTCCATCAAGGGTAAAGATAACAAACAATTTTTTGGCTGAACATTAGACCAGTTAGGGACTTTAGGAGATAATTTGTATTTAAATATATCACAAGATTCTTAAATCAAACAAGAACTTTCATCAAACAATCTTAAAACAAAAGATCAAGTTTTAAGTTACGTCTGATTTTAATAAGGTTGGTCAGCCATATTACCTGAGGGGCAGGCGTCAAATGACGTAATTCTGGAATGGTCAATTCTTGGCTTGAACCCTGAGGGCGACGTCACATACGGCGGAATTTGGTTAAAAGCGGAACGGAGCGTAATTTGACAGTTGAATTTAAACCAATCAGATAAAAGCTAAAATAGGAATTGACATGTGTAATGACGTTATTTACACGTGTAATGACGTTATTGACATTTCTGCTCCGTTCCGCTCCGTTCCGCTCCGTTCCGTTCCACTGTATGTGACGGCGGCCTCAGGGCGATGCACAGTGGTCTACATGTAAAAATTACGGAACACTCATTTTTTTAAATAAAGTAATTGATTCTTTTTTATATTATTTTTACGTAAAATTATTCTGATCGCAATAGTTATTTACGTTATAATTCTCGTAGATACATTTTTACACTAGGAGTAAAATGTTGCCGGACGAAGCGATAGCCAACTATTGTAAAAAACTTTACCGGATACATGTCGTACAACATTTTATTTCATACGTTTTAAAACCAAGAAAAATGAATTAAAAATGAGAATGGTATTCACGGCGCGGCATATTTTTGAAAAAATTGGTATAATTTCATAACGGTCCTGAGTACCGTAATGAAACTTCGCTTCGCTACGGTACTCAGTAAAGTAATGAAAATTCATTACGGTACTCAACTCAATACTGTAAAATTTCATTACGGTACTCAATACCGTAAAAATCTATTTACTTCATACTGTGTCATTTAGGGCACTTTTACGTACTTGATTTTAGTCCGGTAAATAGCTTTTTACAGGACTGGATATCGTAAAGAAATTTTACAGTATGGCTGTCGCCTCGTCCGGAAACATCTTACTCCTACTGTAAAACTCTATTTACCGGACTTATAACATAAATAACTATTACCCTACTAAAATCAGGTACGCAAAGGTGTGTTTTACGGGACAGTATGAAATAAAGATCATTTACATTTTTACCTTCCTACTTCAAAAATAAATGGGGATAGGACCTAGTTAGCACACTATGTCGTATTGACGTCCAAATGACGAGATGAGATTGAGCCAAAAGACGTCCAAATGACGGCTACATGTCACATCCACAAGACGTCTATTTATTGACGCCTCTATATTTACTTTAATAAATCAAGCTGTGCATTTTTTCATAAAAAAATTCCATACATATTTTAAACATGCTTTATGGGAAATATAATACTGGTGGTTAGCAGGGTTAGATCAAATAATACTCTTCTTTATCAGAACATTGCCAACGTTTCGACTATTTATTTAGTCTTCCTCAGAGCTGAAACGCAAGAAAAGCTATGTGTAACGTGTCCCTAGGCTCAGGATATAATTGAAATATATGCTAAAAGATAAATACGAAAGTATAAACACTATACAAGGATTTAACATTTCAAATAATAAACAAAATGTAAAAACGAGTGAGTACTTACCTACCTCATGGAAGCAGAAATTTACATTTCTGTTTCCACCGCTGGTACGTCTCACACTTGTTGAATTTTTGTTTAGCATTCTGAAATCTTAAATCCTTATAGTGTTAACACTTTTCTATTTATCATATATGAATTTAGTTAGACAATAATCGATGGAAATGGCTTGCTTTCCATCATCTTAAATAAGCATGTATTTCTATTATATACCTACCTACTAGTCAGAAGTATGAGCCGAAAAAATGATTAGTTTATTTTGCTCGTTATACTATGATTTATGATCTTATAATTGATAGATGATGATTGATGACTTATGATGATATTATAATATGATATGACGACCAAGAATGGGCGACCATTCTTGGTAGTCCACTGGACGTCCATCTGTTGCTGCCTATTGGACGTCAAAAAGTTGACGTTTCCGAGACGTCCTGCTCAGGTCAATTGACGTATTGACCAAAAATGACTTAAAGACGACGTCCAGCAGACGTCCAACTGGTCAGTTGTGCTACCTGGGGAATGTGCTAAAACGTTGACAATGATATTGTGTTACTTGGGTGTCTTAACTAAAAGCATAATATAGGTACCCACCAAAATGGGCAACACAGCAGTTAAGGGTTCAAGTAATAATTTTGTTAAGCGGCAGTATATTTGACGGGAAATGCCAATTCTTTAGTAGAATATATAAAAAAATGTTTAAATTTTTCAATTTTTACAATTTTTACCTATAAAATGTGTACCATTATACCATCAACAAAACATAAAAGTACGGGCTATATGCCTCCCAATAATTTTTAAATCGAAGTTTAATCATGAGTTGGCTTTTGTTTGCTAACTCGGCATATAAAAAAATAATTTGTAAATACACATTTTTTGGGTAATAAAATTAATCAATTAAACCATAAAGTGTGATACATGGTTGAATGTAGATTAATAAGCTCGGATTTGAAAAACCAAAGTTGATGATGGTTACTCAAAAACGAAACGTGGGATTTCAATTTTTTCCATTCCATGTGAAAAACTGTTAAAAAGTGCCTCTATGAGGTGTTCTTACTTTTTATGTAACATTAACTACAAAGCTACTATTTGTTAAAAATAAAATCGTTAAAATTTGCTCTTCTTTTCCCCTAACTTCGGAACGACCCAAAATATCGCAAGTGTCGTCATAAATTTTTCTTTCATTTGACCGAAATCGTGTCTCTTATCGTTTACGAAATCCCTATGTTGGACATCTTTATCTTGAACACCCTGTATATATTTTTTTTTTTTCATTTCTTTTAGGCAGTTTACTAAAGAACTGGCACTTCTTAAGTAATCTACTAAAGAATTGACACTTCCCATCCAGCCATAATTATTTTAGAGTCGCGCACGAAATAGTAATTAAAGAAAAAAATAAGAAATGACTGCACTTATCTGCAGCTCAATATGCTGTCTTTAGTTTAAGTTAGGCAAAAGTACCACCTTTAAAATAGATTGAGTTTCACGATGAAGAAACGTGACGTTTTTTTTTATGGGTCTTCTATTCTTGAAACTTTAATAAAAGTGCGAATATTACTTTGACTATTAATTATATCAAAATTAGTGGTACGAAGGAAGTAACTAAACCTATGTAACGAATGAGCAGACACGTTTGAATACTATAAAAAAAACACGACATTATAAACTCAACACAACTACCGAAACGAACTCCAAAAGTATCGAGAACAATTCTTATATAAATAAACATTTTAATTTTTGTTTACTTTGTTCTCGATTTTCTCGCATTCTGATCCATCAAACCATACATAATATTCAAATTCCTTGAAGACAAGTTTGTCACTTAATGTCCCCGTAATTATTACATTTAGACCACTGGGCGACGTCACATACAGCGGAATTTGGTTAAAAGCGGAACGGAGCGTAATTTGAGAGTTGAATTTAAACCAATCAGATAAAATCTCAAATAGGAATTGACATGTGTAATGACGTGATTGACATGTGTAATGACGTTATTGACATGTGCAATGACGTTATTGATATTTCTGCTCCGGTCCGCTCCGTTCCGTTCCGCTGTATGTGACATCGCCATGAATTTGCATTGACTACGTTTATCTCGGGCAGATTAAATTCGCCTCTTAATCGGATTGAAGAGCAAGATTACTTAGAGAAAGAATTGTAAAGTTAGGGTTTTTTTAATGGGAGACCATATATATTAAATGATAATTTGATAGCCCTTTTTTAGCTGATTCGATTGATGTATGATTTTATACCTTTATCTTTCTTTAACCTCTCACTCTTTAATAAAAAAACAATTTTTTTCCATAAGAGGTAATGTGTTAAAAAGATTTGGGATGTGCAGGCTCTTTAGCACATTACTCCTTATGAGAAAAATTAGTTTGCGATCGAAATTTTTAGCTTTCTCGCAGAAAACTCTAGTTTAAAATATGCAAAAAGGCAATATTTACTATTTGGAAATTGAAAACTTATCTGCTTTCAATATCTCCAAAAATATTGCAGCTGTTAAGTAGAAAATAAATTTCTTTCAACTTTCATAATTATTCCAAATTATTAATTATTCGAAAACCACTAGAGATAAAGATATGAAACTTTACATAATTCGAAGCAGCTACCAGATAAACTAATAATACACAGTGTGTCCCAAATTGGTCTTCCATGTATTGGGATCTCGGAAACTATAGGAGCTGCGAAGTCGGTTAAATGGGGAAAGTTCTAGAGAATTATGTTAGTAATGTAAACCTGCTGTAACCAATCGGGTTTGTGAGAAATTGTGGGAATACCAAAATGGTGTAATATCTCCAAAAATATTGCAGCTGTTAAGTAGAAAATAAATTTCTTTCAACTTTCATAATTATTCCAAATTATTAATTATTCGAAAACCACTAGAGATAAAGATATGAAACTTTACATCATTCGAAGCAGCTACCAGATAAACTAATAATACACAGTGTGTCCCAAATTGGTCTTCCATGTATTGGGATCTCGGAAACTATAGGAGCTGCGAAGTCGGTTAAATGGGGAAAGTTCTAGAGAATTATGTTAGTAATGTAAACCTGCTGTAACCAATCGGGTTTGTGAGAAATTGTGGGAAAACCAAAATGGTGCATTTTAAAAAACCATAAGTCCTTTATTTTAAAAGATAATCAAAATTTGTGAAATCACTTCTGAAGCAACTTTTACACTTGTTTACAGGGGTCGCATTAAAAAAAAAACATAATTCTATATTATAACCTGAAAAAACTAAATTTTTTCTATTTGACTCCAATAATAACTAAAATCCAGCGCCATGTCAAAAGTGCATTTTTTTTTTAATATCAAGCTATCAATCAAAAAATGGAAAACGAATCAAACTGGCCCAGAAATAATGATACTATTATATACAGCGAGTGGCAAATGTATAGCATATGATTATTTAAAAATTAGATGTTTATTTTTCGAAAAATTGCCATCGATTTTTGTTTTTAATTGCGTATTATCTGAACATTTTTATTTATATAGGGTGACCCAAAGCTATGATATCAAGGCCAACTTTTTTAAATAGAAACCCCTCTTTGTTTTGATTTTATTCAGTTATTTTCTACAAAATGTTAATAATTTTTTTATGTAGCATGCCCAAACGTGTATAGGTGCTCACCAATTTGTCAATCAACCCATCTGAATACTAGTTTCGAGGACTACCCCCCATCAGTACAGCTTTGGCTGGTCGACAAATTGGGAACCTCGATTCAACGGTTTAAAACCGGAAATGTACGGAGTACCGGTGAGATGTTGTACAGAGCAGGAGCAGACGACATCCATCAGTGTATTTTAGATCAAATACTGCATAGAAGATGGCTTTCAGTTCGAGAGGCAGCCCATATTGCTCTGTACCTTGCTGGTCACCAATTTGTCGATCAACCTATCTGGATACTAGTTTCGAGGTTTAACTCTAATCAGTACAGCTACAATATGGGCTGCTTCTCGAACTGAGAGCCATCTGCCATGCAGTATTTGATCTAAATTACGCTGGTGGATGTCGTCTGCTCCTGCTCTGTACAATATCTCACCGGTACTCCGTACATTTCCGACTAAAGCTGTACTGATGAGGGGTAGACCTCGAAACTAGTATGCAGATGGGTTGATCGACAAATTGGTGACCACCTATACTCTTTTCACTTTGTTCTGGTTCCGATAACCAGCGAGGTATAGAGCAATATGGGCTGCTTCCCGAACTGAGAGCCATCTGCCATGCAGTATTTGATCTAAAATACGCTGGTGGAAGTCTGCTCCTGCTCTGTACAACATCTCACCGATACCCTAAACGTATCTTTAACGGTTTTCGAGAAAATGGCGTCTGGAAATCCTAAACAAAATTACAGCCCAAATTAGTAAACTAATTAAAATTAAAACTAACAAAGCTAAATTAAGTGTTCAAACTGCCATTCATTGGTTTCCTGACAATTGCATGACAATTGTACATTATGGAGTGTGTTTCTGTCAATATTCCTAATTTCTTGCCTAATTTTGGCTTTTTTGCGGTTGATTTACATAAACTTTGGATTTTAAATAACCCCATAAGAAGTAATCCAAGGGTGTGATATCAGGTGACCTTGGAGGCCACTCTAATAATCTTGGACTTGTCGAGAAAAATTAGGTGTCGCCCCATCTTGTTGAAAATATAAAGTTTCGCTTGAAATATCTGGGTTATTTTCATTTGGAAAAAGTTGAGGGAGAGCAGGAATTAGGTCAAACTGAAGAAAATCTAAATATTGTTGCGAACTAGGGTTCAAAAATTCCAGTGCAACGATTTAACACGAAAACACTATTTATTTATTCCACAAATATACTCGACTACTAAATAACTCACTACTTAACACTTACCTAACACACTATAGCCTTCTATTATCGCTTCGTAACTTTAGCTTACTTATAGCTCGCTTAAAATAATACTACTTCCCTGCGCGCTCTATACGCTTTTTATATACAATCCTAAAATTACAGAAAAACCTAGAAAGTTCTTTATAAGAATTCTTGAATAATCTCACATAAAGAAACGGTTGTAAACAACTGCCTTCTAGATTAAGCCAGACGAGCAATAAATCACGTGTCAGCCATGACGCAGCGCGGATAGGTCGCGAAGCTCCACCAACCAACACGCTCCCATGCGTTGCCCCGCCTCCCATGCGGCGTTGCTGCGAATCGTAACAATATATTTGTCCCGTGAGGGTATCATTGAAAAAAAAAGGGCCAAGAATCTGGTCAATAATGCCTGGTCAAACATTCACCTTCTGTGAGTACTGTGTATGTTCCTCCGTCGTCCAATGAGCATTGTCTTGACTCCAGTACCTGCAGTTTTGACGATTAACAGTCCCATTTAAATAGAATGTTAAATGGCACTGTTAATCGTCATATGTTTATTTTGGAACGGCCTATTTTGGGAATGTCTTTTATGTGACAAGAATTTCGAAAAAACTAAATAAAAAGGGTGATCGAAAAAATATTGACAACTCTAGACCCATATCCCATGTCATCAGTTTTTTCTAAAATTTTGAAAAAAATTTTTCAAAATGAATCATTAGCTTCTTGGAATGACATAAAATGTTTCCGGAATCTTAACATGGTTTTTGCGAAAAAAGAACAACAAATGCTCTTGCAAGTTTTATCGACAATATCTACAAAAACATTGGGTCTAGATCTAATGTCATAGCCCTATTGGTTGATTTAACAAAGGCTTGATGAAATTGACTGATCATAATCTTTTTTTCGCTAAACTTGAACTATATGGTCTGAGAGGAAGCTACTATTACCCCATTAGTTCATATCTTTTAAACCGCAAAGAGTATGTCAAACATCAGGGTGCTGAAATTAGTCAAGGTGATATTCAGGTAGGGATATCTCAGGGTAGTGCTTTGAGAGCTGTTTTATTTCTTTTGTACACACAGGACTTAAAAAATACTCTTTGCTGATTCCATTGTGAATTTGCAGATGATTTGACACTGCTTTCTTCACAGCCAGATGATGAACTTCGTCTATCTTGTACTAGACTAGCTCTTGAGTCTAGACTTGCAACTGTATCACTGCTACGTACTGAAATAAAACTCCTGGAAGGAAGCTGGAAAGCTTGTATTGTATCAACAAACAGCAATTTTAAACAGGACCTAGAGGAGGCTTTCTTTAGGAACCTCTTGACATCTACCTTTTTTTTTACTTCTAGCTACTCTTATCCTTTTTATGAGATACGAGCTATAAACCAGTTACCTTTTAAAGGCTCAAAACACAAAATTGAATATATTTTAAGAAAAAGCCTTAACATACCCCCAGACTAAAAGAAGCTCTCTTACACTAGTTAAACCGAACTTAAAAAAAAATTAGTTGACTATAACTCAATTCTCTTGACTAATTAGTAAAAGACATATCTTAGTAACCGATTGTTTGATTTCTCCACCTAGTACCCGTAAACTAACAACGTGCACGATACCGTCCTTTCCCGGATAGAACTTGTATTGTATTCAATGTGAGTGGACATATACAGTCCTCCACCGCGACCTGCGGGCTGTTCTGGTTCACGCGAAGTGTTGCCAGTAAGGTTTGCCCCTGCTAGTTAGTTCAGGTTAGTTCAGGTTAGTTCAGGTGAGTTCAGGTTCCCCCCTGAGGTGTCTCCACTTTGTCGAAGTACGCACGCGTACGAGTGGGGGGGCTTGTGTGCTCCTGCGATCCGAAGAGCCATGCCGGCGGTAGCATAGTTACTGGCAGGTGTAACCATGCTGGACGGGTCGAAGGGGAGGAGTCAGACTAAGAGAGACACACACAAAAAGCCTAGCAGAAGGCAAAAATATCTACACATAATGAATATGAGTGATGCAGAAAACTTTGTACCTCAGGTGGGTAAAAATCCCATCACCGGTTCCGATCGGGTAAAAGCCTCGGTGGCCGGTGCCGACCCCATGGAATCTGGGGGGCCCAAGCACACTCTTTTTTAAAAAAAGAAGAAGCTAAGGAGCGCCAAAAGGTTTCCAACAGGCGCGGAAGCGCATCAAAAAATATCGAGACCATAAATTTGTTATGGGATGATAACGCGGGAAAGTCCAGGGACTCCCCAGTTACCCAAACATCAAAATCGAGTTCCAAACATAGCAGACTGAACTTCCATAGTGTTCTTACCAGATGCGACTCACTAAATGAAGGGAACAAAAAACGAAAGATATGGGAGAACTCGCCAGATGCCCACAAATCAGAGATGGTAGTCAAAAAAATACCATGCCCTGTTACCACAGACGTCATTGAGGCAATACACATGTTAACAAAGCAACTAACTATGCTAGATCGGGAAATAGAGCAAAATAAAAACACCAAGAGGGATACAAACTCTAAATAGAAACACGACGAAGGATTGGCTAAACAGAGCCAAATTCATAACCCCAGAGGTGCCTACTTTTGACGCTAGTACACAAACAGAAGCACGAAAAAAAGTACAGGACATCAGTAGCTTAGCCGACGTAGACACAGTTGAGAAATGGAGCATTATCTCGAATAAAAAATGGAAAGAAGAAGTGTACTTAAACACTGAAATCAAAGTGGGAAATCCCATTAACACAAAAGATTCTGTACTGAAGGTGGTGCTAGTCGAACCAACGGACAGGGAAATGGACACTAGTATTCAACGGTTGTACAAGGAAAGGTTTCGGGAACTAGCAAGTATTAAAAACGAAATAGACATAATAGAGCAGTAAACGAAAACGCGCTGTGGTGATATCACCACAGTGGTAAACAGAAAAATTGCTAAAGTATCTCTTACTGGAGATACTAAAGACCTATGGGACAAACTCACCAAACTCAAAGAGTTGTCCGCTGAAACGGATATGATGGCAATACACCACGTCACGTTTGTGAGCCCTGAAAAACTAAAAAAAATGATTCAATGTATTTACACCAACTCAGACACCATGGTAACCATATACACCACAAAGGCATCTTTGGCCAGGCAAACCTCATCAAGTACCGCCAAGCAAAAACAAGTCAAAACATATGCATTAATCGTGGACCAAAAAGGAAAAGAATTCAAAGATATACTATCCAACGTTAAACACTGCATCAACGAAAGCAAAGTTACCACATCCAGCATAAAAGGATTTAGAAGTACCAAAGATGGAAAGCTAATAATTACTACCGAAAAAGACGAAAACGCTTTTGAGACGATAAGGACTGCCATCACTTCTGGGAACAAAGATGTGTCCACAAGACGACTAGGAAAGGACAATAGTGTGGAGGTTATACACATCAGGGGACTAGACGCGTTATCAAACAAAGATGATGTAATAAATGCCATTGAGCAGAAAATCGGCTCACTACAAGGCAAAACTTTTAAAATAAGCGAATTGAGGCGAAACGTAAGAGGTACGCAAGCGGTCACTGTTACCATTAATAAGGAAGACGCAGAAAAAATTATAGCACAACCTCTAAGAATAGGGCTAGTCAGATGTACAGCAGAAAAAAGGATAAATGTAGGTAGATGCTATAAGTGCTGGTCTTATGACCACACATCGCAAACATGCAATGGACCGGACTGAACTTCACTTTGCTATAAGTGTGGAATGAGCGGTCATGAAAGAAACAAATGCGAAAATGAAGAGTCTTCTCCGATATGCAAGAAAAAAGGGCATGTCGTTTCTTCAAATTTCCGGGTACAGAGGGAGGAAACCCTAAGTAACGAAATAATCCGTTAGAATCCTGCTCCTAAAATGGCGACTAAATAAAGAAGTAAAAGTAGAAAAAGAAATAAGAGTGATGCAATTAAACTTTAACCGGTGTAAGGCGGCACATGACATAATGACAAAAACAATTATTGAAGAGAAGGTAGATTTACTAATCGGCTGTGAACCAAATTTAAAGACGGATACCAAAGAATATTGTGATCTCAACTGTGATAGCTTCATTAATGTATATACTGACTTTTATGTAACAAGTAGTTTTAGAGGAAAAGGTTTTGTGTGTGTAGAATTGAGAGGCCTGGTCATCTGCTCATGTTACTTCTCTCCGCACGGCTCGCAGGAAGATTTCGAACAACTTTTAGAAAATATTACAGACCAAATAAAATTCTGCAAAAAGGAAGTAATAATGGGTGGGGATTTAAATGCGAAAACACCCGCAATCGGGTCTCAAGTTACCAACAGGAGAGGCATCACGCTGGAAGGTTGGATATCCTCGAATCGCTTAACGGTCTTAAACAGTGGAAACGAGCCTACTTTGGCTCTGGACCAAATGGCACATTAATAATAGATTTTACAGTGGCCACCGAGCGATTAGCCAGCCGGCTAGCAAAGTGGAAAGTGGAGACAGAAATGGAAAATCTCAGCGATCATCGCACTATTAGCTTCGAAATCTATGCATCCGCAAGGAATGAACGGAAACGAGAATCAGACCACGTAAGCTGGAAAGTGTCCGCAAAGGCGATGGAGGCTTTTAACAGGGATATCCCCAACTTGTTTCTAGCGACAATGCAACCTATAGCCGAGAACATAATGGGCGAAATAGGAAACCTAGGCAATAAGCATTTTTTTAACCCAAAAAACCCTGCATTTAATCGTCCAGGAGTGTACTGGTGGAACAAGAAAATAATGGAAAAAAGAAAAAAGTGCATTTATGTCAGAAGAAAGCTAACGCGTTTAAAGGCGAAAAATTCGGGACAAGCCGAGCGGAACGAAATGGAAGCTTCGTACAAAAAAGCAAAACAGGATCTTAAACAGGAGATTCATAAAAGCAAACTTGAGAAATGGAAGGATCTTTGTAATGAATTGGAGGAAAATGTTTGGGGCAAGGCGTACCAGATTGTTACAAAAAGACTGAAACTGGGAAAGCGACAACAACAATGTGACGAAACGATCAGGAGAGAAATTGTCAAGCTCTTTCCAATAAGACAGAGAATAGTATGGCCCGATCAAGTACAGGCCTGGAAGAATGAGGACGAGTTCAAGGCGCAAGAGTTAAATCTTTCACTGTCGATGATAAAAAGAAAAAAGGCTCCAGGACCGGATAAAATCACCCCGGAAATGTTGATAAATTGTGCTAAACGGCACCGCGGCATCTTTCTTGATATGTTTAATATGTACCTAAAGAGCGGACACTTTCCTTCATGCTGGAAAATAGCCAAGCTTGTGTTAATTGAAAAACCGAAGAAAGCACCAAACGATGTAATCTCTTACAGGCCAATATGCTTGATTGACACTGCAGGGAAACTTTTTGAACGTCTGATTGGAGAGCGCTTACAAGGAGAACTAAATGAAAAAGTCGATTTCCGACGACCAGTACGGTTTTAAAACGCAAAAGGTAAATCTACATTGGATGCACTACAGAGGGTCAAGAGTATAGCGGAGGAAATAAAAACCAAAGCTGTCAAAAATCAGGACTTTTGTACCATGGTAATTCTCGACATAAAGAACGCTTTTAACAGCGCTCCGTGGGATGGAATCGTGAACTCTCTGAAGGCAAAGGGCATAAGCCATTATATTGTGCAGCTCGTGCAGTCCTACCTCACTGATAGGAAAATAATCTCAGAAAACGGAAGTACTTACCAAGTGTCTTGCGGCGTCCCCCAGGGTTCCGTCTTAGGGCCAATATTGTGGAATGTCTTTTACGATGGAGTTCTCCGGATTAACGTAGAAAAAGGAGTAAATCTCATCGCGTATGTCGATGACCTGGCAATTGTTATAAGAGCCAAAACAAAACAGGCGCTTGAAGATACGGCTACTTATGCGGTAAAGACTGTCATATACACTTTGGAGCACATGAGACTTGCAGTGGCCAAACAAAAAACAGAAATGGTTTTACTGGCGGGAAGGAGTTAAATACCGGCAATGGAAATCAAACTGGGTTCCGAATATATCGCTAGCCAAAGTATGGTCAGATATCTTGGTGTATACTTAGATAGAAACCTCAGAATGTCTTCACACATAGATCAAATCTGTCAAAAGGCAAACCGCATGATCAATGTATATATGAGGTTGATGCCAAACATAGGCGGATGTTCATCAACTAAAAGGCGTCTACTGGCTTACGCAGTTATATCGGCTGTTTTGTATGCAGCGCCGGTATGGGAGCACATCTTCAACCATAAGGCTCATCTAAAAAAGTTGGAAAGAATAAACCGAAGGTTTTTATACCGGATGTCAAGAAATGGGTAACGAGAAGTTTTGGAGGTGTAGACTATTACATCTCACAAGCCATATGCGGCCATGGAATCTTTTCAACCTACTTGAAAAGAATTCAAAAATTAGAGACCGAAGCATGTTGGCATTGCAGCCAAGTGGATGACCCGGAACATACAATATTTGCATGTCCAAAGTATGCGGATCTTAGGAGGCAAGTGAAATTAACAGGCAGTCGTGAAACGATGACAAAGGAAAACATTGCGGAACATCTATTGGGGGACGAAAAAAATTGGCATAGCATAACCAGTAGGCTCAGAGAAATCATGAAGGATAAAGAAGCTGAGGAGCGGAATAGAAACAGACTTCACGTACCCTAAAGATCTGGGACCAAAAGAATCCCACCCCCCACCTGACGAAATGCCTAGCGGCGGATTCCGGAGTGGACGAGGGGTGAAGAGAGGAAAAGGTTTTTAGTGGGTATTGCGCAAGTCGCTGCCGAGTCCCACACTCCCAGGTCGCTAACAACTCCAACAACGACCTGGGGTGCATAAATGCATTATCCCAACCTCGTAAAAAAAAAGGTGAGTTCAGGTTAGTTCAGAAAAGTTAAAAAAAAATAGCTCCTGGCCTACGAATGCAGAGCCCGCCGCTCTCCTAGCTAGAGAGTTGGCCCTCTCATTGCCTTCGTGACCACGATGGCCCGGCGGGATCCATACCAGAGTGACGCTGTTGACCTGCGATAGGGTTTTCAGAGTCCTGTGGAAGTTCCAACAAGTTTTGGAATTGCAACGCAAAGACATAAGCACTAGAAGCGTTGCCCGACTATCCGAGCAGATCTTTATTGATCTGTTCTGTCCTCCCTCCTCTAATAGGTATCGGGCACACAATTCAATGACATGTATCTCTTCCTGAAATACTGTGGTGAATCAGCCCAGGTTCTCTGCTATGCAGTTGCCATCCTCTCCCGTACACTCCGAAGCCAGTCTCTTCGCCGGTTTTGGATCCGTCCGTGTACCAGGTACTTCCTGCCAGTTGTAGATTTTCGCCTCCTTCGTCCCAGTCTGCCCGTGAGGGAACCCTGACGACGTAACGGGTGTCCAATGTACGTTTTGATGCCATTAGGTCGGAGACCATGTTCAATACCTCAAGGCCTTCCAAGCCAGACTGAGCATTGTTGGTCCCACCATCGAATGGCTGCGGTGCTATGTTCGTCACTTGTTGCAGCCGGTATGTCGCCTTCACTACCTCTCGCTCCAGGAGTATTGGAAGTGGAAGAAGGTCGAGCATGCGCTCCATGGCTAACGTGGGCGTCGTTCTCATTGCCCTCGCGATGCAGCGACAAATTTGTCTTTGCAGAGAAGACAGTTTACCTTTAATTTTGATGGAGCTCTGTCTGCTCTTTTGATACCAAACTATGGGTCCTCCTAACGGTTGGGAGACACATGTGGAGTCCATGTGAGGGATTTGTCCAGGATGACTCCTAGAAATTTTACTTCGTTGGTAAACGGTATGGTCGCCCCGAACAAAAATGGCGCTTTCAAGAAGTCCAACCTCTTCCTAGAGTTTATTGCTAGGTTCTCCTTTGAATACCAGCTGTGTACAACATCCAGTACCTCTTGCAACGTGCTGGAGATTTGTTAGTATGGGTGGTTGCTTATAAGGATAACGATGTCGTCCGAGTATGCTTGAACCTCGACTCCCCATAGTTCCAAAGTAGCCAGAAGGTCGTCCACTAGTAAGGACCACAGGAGTGGTGAAAGAACTCCGCCCTGCGGGCAACCTCCCGCTGTTGTTAATCTGACGTTACGAGAGACGTTACGACTAAACGAGGTTAAACTGATTGGCCTGAGCGATTTAGGATCTTTTTCCCTAAATTCCATCTTTGGTTAGTAGACGACCCTCACCCTGGACCAGAGGTTTGGTATAAAGTTCCATCCAAAGCTCGCTCTGAAGAGCTTTGTTAGTAAAGGTGCGAGTTGATCCAGGCCTTGTTGTAGTAGTGCCGGGAACACTACAAGTCTTCGGTCTGAACAGGCTAGTCCGTATGAACGGGTTTCTGTTATTGAAGCTGCCTCCAAACACTCCTAAAGTATGGACCGACTGCCATTCAGTACGGTTTCTTTCTCGTAAATCCTGATATTTTGCTGCTCACTAAGCTTTCCAACCTTGGACTTGCATTCTGCCCTCAGATGCGGCTCGAAGGACCAAAATATGTACCGAACTTCGTCTATCTTGTATTAGACTAGCTCTTGAGTGGACTGTCTTGTAGCTGTATCTCTGATTTGTACTGAAATTAAACTGGAAAGCTTGTATTGTATCAACGAACAGCAATTTTAAACAGGACTTAGATGAGAGCTTTTTTTAGGAACCCCCTGACATCTTTCTTTTTTTTTTACTTCTAGCTACTCTGGTCTTTTTACTTTTTTACTTTTTACTCTACTCTTACTTTTTACTTTTTACCTTACAAGGCACGATCTATAAGCAAGTTACCTTTTTAAGGCTCAAAACACAAAATTGAATATAAACTAAGAATCAATTGAAACGATACACCCCAAATTTTGAATGCATTTTAAAACTGTCTATCTCTGAAGACACTCAACCGATTTTCGTTGGAGATGCCATTTTGGTAAGATCTATGTATGCTTTAAGTGCCTATGTACTCGGTTATATGTTTTGCATGTTTTCTAATACGGGGTTCAAAAAAGCTTGATGCATTTTTGTAAAAACTATGTGGAGACGCGTCATACCTGGGACGTATTTGTTTTTTTTTTTGGATATTTTGCCTGGTTCCATAGATATTTATCAGATGAGTTTTTATAGATATCTCCAGTTTGCTTCATAATACAAATAGTGACAAGCATCTGAATACTCCAGCGGTGATAACGATGTTCGCAAATGTCAGAAAGTTAAAAAAAAATGTAATAGTTGTATGAGAGCCAATATTAAATACAAATTAAGTCACGATATTAACTACGAAGCAAGCCATCCTCAATGCCCTTCTTACCTTTACTTACTAAAAAGAATAAAGAGCAAGATTGATTACAGTTTCTAATCGGTAAAATCGACGGGAACAGTAATGATCTATTCTATTGTTGATACTCTCTGCGGTTTTGGGATGTGGATGGGCTCCTCAGTCTCGTTTACCCCTTCACCGGTTCTCGATAATATATAATAATATAAAATAATATAATAACTCCCCATGCAACTATAGTCAGGTTTTTATTCCCTGGACAGCAAGTTAACCTGCGATTTTCATTCCCATAGATGAAATCATTCCTGTACAACTTGACGTGGGGGAGGATGTTTCTGGAGGTCTGCTGGTAGATGAGTATCGCTTGAGATGGGAAATATTTGTGGAAGGTAAGTCATTTAGTTTGTTGCACCTGAATATCAGAAGTATAAATAAAAATTTTGATCAGTTCCGATTGTTCGTGGCACAGTACGGTCAGGATTTTTGTGACGTCATCGTTCTGAGAAAGAACTTTCAAATCCACTCGATTGATGATTATAACATCACAGGGTATTCAGTATTTTATAATCAAGGAAATTTAAATGAAAATGACGGTCTTGTAATATATGTTAAATACGAACTGAACGCGAATGTTCAACACATCTCTCTTCCTGAGTGCAAAATGAAAATTAGTAGAATTAGGATTATGCTAGATAACATCGGATTAAATATAACTGCCGCTTATAAATCTCCTACAGTCTCAGACAATATTTTCATTAATGACTTGGAGGAATATTTGGAAAGTAACCTAAGCGATAACATTGAAATCTTGACGGGCAACTTGAATATTAATATTCGAAATAAGGAATCTCATGTCGTCAACAGCTTTTTATCCTTGATGGAACGACGTGGATTTTGTCCATATATTAGTCTACCTGCTAGTTAGTTCAGGTGAGTTCAGGTTAGTTCAGGAAAAAAAATCGACACAGAACATATAGTCAAGAAGAGAATACCCAAAAACAAATAATGCCTAAACCAAACTATAGTATATATAAACACCAAGAGCAAAATGTTAAAACTATTCAATTAAATTTTAACAGATGCAAGGCTGCACATGATCTTATGGCAAAAAGAATAATAGAGGATAATATAGATATTCTAATAGGCTGCGAGCCAAACATAAAAATTGCATAAGATTTCTGCGATACAAATTGTGAAAGTTTTATAAATACAAGCAGTAAAATAAAGGTAACAAATAGCTTTAAAGATAAGGGGTATGTTGGCGTTGAACTAAGCAACATGTTTATATTGTCGTGCTACTTCGCACCAAATGGTACACAGGTGGACTTCGAGCAACTCCTGGATAAGATGTCAAATACAATAAAAAATACTAAAAAAGCGACAATTATAGAGGGTGATTTAAATGCCAAAACATCTGCACTCGGATCACAGACCACAAATAAAAGAGGCACAATTATAGAAAGCTGGATAGCTTCAAACCGGCTAATAATTCAAAATAACGGCAAAGAACCGACCTTCTGCGGACCAAACGGATCATCGGTAATAGACTTTTCACTATGTATAGAAAATATAACTAAAAAAGTAAAACAATGGACTGTTGATACTAAAACCGAAAACCTAAGCGACCATCGAACCATCAAATTCACAATATCAGCTTTGAGAACTGAGCTAGGAGAACGAAACCAAAACAACAATCGCTGGAAATCTTCTCAAAAAAATCTGGAAAAATTTAATAGGGACATTCCTAACCTCTTTACTGAAAAGATGGAGTATACTGCTGAAAGCATCATCCGAGAACTAACAAATAAATGTGATAAACACCTTAAAAATGGAAGTAGGTGCTCCCACGCAAAGCAAGAAGTATATTGGTGGAACAGCAAAATCTTCGAGAAGAGAAAAGGGTGTAATAAGGCTAGAAGAAAACTCACCAGCGCAAAGGCCAAGAATTCAACAAACATTGAAAAAATGTGCTGGAGACTGAATACAAGATGGCAAAAAGGGACTTAAAACAAGAAATTTACAACAGTAAACTGGAGAAGTGGAGGCAACTTTGTGGTGAACTGGAAGAAAACGTCTGGAGTAAGGCGTACCAGGTAGTAACTGGAAAAGTGAAACTCCAAAAGAGACAGAAACCAACCGATGAAGTAACAAAAAAAGAAATTACAAAACTATTTCCACACAAGCCCACAGTGACGTGGATAGACGAACTATACGATCCAAAGCAAGTACCAGAGATTACTGCAGAAGAACTGAAAATAGCGGTATCAAAAATTAAAGCAAAAAAAGCTCTAGGCCCCGATGGAATATTCCCAGAGATTATAATAAACTGCGCAAACCAACGGAGTGAAATCTTTCTGCGAATGTACAATAGATACTTAAAAAGAGACATTTTCCCACAATCTGGAAATCTGCTAGACTTGTGCTAATAGAAAAACCAAAAAAGTTTGAAATTGAAGCAATTTTGTATAGACCAATATTCATGATAGACTCGGCTGGAAAACTTTTGGAAAGGATAATTGGAGATCGTCTGCAAAAAGAACTAGACGAAAGAAACCTGCTAACCAAAAACCAGTATGGACTTCGAAAAGGTAAGTCTACAAATGATGCACTGCAAAGAGTAAAAGATATCACTGAGGAATTCAAAACGAAAGCAGTAAAAAAACAAGATTTCTGTGTAATGATACTTCTAGATGTACAAAATGCTTTTAACAGCACACCTTGGGATGAAATTATGAAAGGTCTAAAAGCAAAAAGTATAAGTCCATATATCATCCAAATTATAAAACCGTATCTAAGAGAGCGAAAAATTATCACGGAAAATGGAAACATTCATCAGGTTACCTGCGGGGTCCCTCAAGGATCGGTCCTTGGCCCTATATTATGGAATATATTTTACGATAATATCTTGCGAATACCCTCGGAACAAGGAGTAGACCTTGTCGCGTATGCCGATGACCTGGCGATTGTCGTAAGAGCAAAAACCAGATAAACGCTAGAGGACAAAGCGAGCCACTCAACCAAAAAAGTCATATACGAATTGACACAAATAGGCCTTACAGTTGCAAGCAATAAAACTGAAATGGTTTTCCTGGCAGGAAGAAGGAAAATAAAAAGCATCGAAATAAAAATCAGCAACGGCATCATTGCTAAGCAAGAACACGTGAAGTATTTGGGGGTGAACATTGACAGAAACTTTAGAATGACCGTGCATATAGAGAAAATCACAACAAAGAGCAAACAAAATGATAAGCACACTAATGAGGATAATTCCAAACATTGGAGTATGCTCTTCTAATAAAAGGAAACTTCTGGCCAGCACAGTTACATCTGCTATTTTGTATGCATCACCCATATGGGAGCAGATCTGCAAATTTAAACTTCATACAGATAAAATCGAAAGAGTTAACAGAAGGTTGGCAATAGGAATAGCCTCAGCCTACAGAACCGTGCCCACACAGGCAATAATGGTTATATCTGGGATCACTCCTATAGATCTGGCAGTGGAAAAAAGAAACACCATATATAAACAGGGTAGAGAGAGTAGAATGAAAGCTAAGCAGTAGCTGTTTACAAGGTGGCAAGCAAGATGGGAACAATATGAGGGATGGTCTACCGTATTTATAAAACAGGTTGCAAAGTGGGTAAACTGAAAATTTGGAACAATTGACTTTTACATTACTCAGGCAATCACAGGACATGGAGTTTTCAACTTCAAACTGAATGGAAGAAGTGTTACAGAGGAAAACATAGCTGAAATTCTTCTTACCGATAGATATTGCCTTCGAGATATCCTCGAAGGCAACTACAGATATGCTTCCGGAAATAATGAAAAGGAAAGAGATAGAGGAAAGAAGAAGAAACCAGGTCGAGCTTTTGAGACTCCCGTGAAAACAAGAAATATAGTTGAGTTTGTCGCTGCTACAGTAGTCTGTACCGCCCTCCGCCTGATATAATGCTAATTGCGGTTCCGGGGGGACAAAGGGCGAAGAGCGGAAAGGGTGTTTAGTGGCGTATTCCCACACCATTGTAGGGTGAGTCCCACACTTGGAGGCCGAATGAGATCCACAATATCAATGGGGTCCAGCCAGTGCGTAAATGCATTCACCTAAACCGCTATATAAATAAAAAAAAAGGTTAGTTCAGGAAAGTTAAAAAAAATAGCTCCGCGCTTAGAATGCAGAGCCCGCCGCCCTCCTAGTTAGAGAATTGGCCCTCTCATTGCCTTCGTGACCACAACGTTCCGGCGGGATTCATACCAGAATGACGCTGTTGTCCTGCGATAGGGTGTTCAGAGACCTGTGGAAGTTTCAAACAGTTTTGGAATTGCACAATCCAAGACTGGACTCGTGTCTAGACCATATCTTTTTTCGTAACAAACTTAAACTAAACAACACTTTTAAATACAAATCCTTTCGCCAAAGTGCGGACATTACTGATCACTCACCGGTCATGATACAAATAAATCTCAACAAAACCCAGACAAGCAAAACTAAACAAGTATTCTATAAGGGCACCAACTACACTGAATTGAAACAAATAATAGAAGGGGTTAATTGGCATAACGTTCTAAGTAATGGCAATGCTGAAGAAGTTACAAATAATTTCATACAGACAATATCTGACTCTCTAGACACATGCACTACATATAAATTAAATCATTACTCTAAACATTATAAAATTAAAAGCTGGATCACAGAGGGTCTGAGTGTCTCAATTAAACATCGAGGTAAATTAAAGAAACAACTTCTTACTTAAGGCACATACTCCGGAGTTGGAAGTTGAATATAAACAATATCGTAATTACTTAAACAGACTAATTAAAACACATAAATTTTCCTACTATAAAAACGAAATTGACAGAAACAAAAATGACATGAAACGTATCTACAAAACTATTAATGACGTCACTAATGGTAAAACAGTAAAAAGAAATCTTATAAAAATAGAGGATACCCATAATGAAATTTTTAGGGATGATAAGACTACGGCCGACTACTGCAATAAATATTTTATCAACATAGGAGCTGAGATGCAAAAAAGCATTTCCAGGCCTATATCTTCTTGTGACCATAAGTCAAAGAAGTGTTGCAATGACAATATCTATATTCTTCCAGTCACAAAAAATGAGATTATAAACCAGATTGCTTCATTAAAAAAAATAATGGTGCTCCGGGCAGAGATGGCATAAGTTCCTTCATTGTGAAATTGTTACATGTGGAAATAGCACAACCACTAACGCATATACTAAACATAGTTTTCACTACGGGCCTAGTTCCTTCATATTTTAAGCAATCGGTAATAATCCCTGTGCCCGTGCATAAGTCAGGGTGCCAGAGCAAAACTGAAAATTACAGGCCCATAAGCTTGATCAATAAATTTGTGAAAATCTTTGAACAGCGTTTGAAGGATAGACTAACCAAGTTTCTTAATGTCAATAAAATTAATTCGGAAAATCAATTTGGGTTCCAAGAGGGGGTTGGTACCACAGACGCAATATATGCACTTACATCAAATATTGTTCATAACTTGAAAGAACATAAAAGTCCTAGCATTTTTTGTTGATTTGGCCAAAGCTTTTGATACGGTCTCTCATGAAAAATTGCTTGAGGTATTGGAGGGGTGCCTTCGTGATAGACAGCAGATGCTGAGAATAAATGACAGCCTCAGTTCGCCGTTGAGCGTGCTGATGGGTGTTCCACATGGTACTATTTTCGGCCCAGTACTCTTTATTACGTATATAAACTCGTTGCTACTACTAAGTGACGATTTTCGAATTTTATCCTATGCGGATGATACTGTCCTTATTTTCACTGGCTCTACTTGGTCTGAAGTTGGGGAAATAGATAATCTAAAACTTTCTATAAATATGAAGAAAACAACGTTTATAGCGTTTTTTCTAACCCTGGCTTCGAAGCCTAATTTTGATACTTTGTTGCTGGGTGGGAATCGCGGATTTGAGATTCAGGCTGCTGAAAGAGTCAAGTACCTGGGAGTGATCATTGACCAGCACCTGAAATGGTCGCTTCACACTGAATATCTTTCTGAGAATTTTTGAGCACTACACCATTTTCACATGTAGTTTAGAAAGAATCATTTGTATTTTAGAAAACGTCACTTAGATTTCAGATTTATCACTTGTATTTCAGAAATCATCACTTGTATTTCAGAATAGCCAGTTGAATTTTAGAAAGTGTCATTTGAAATTTAGAAGCGTCACGTGTATTTTAGAAGACATCAGTTGGAATTTAGAATAATCATTTGTATTTCAGAAAACTTCAGATGTATTTCAGAATTCGTCATTTAAATTTCAGAAAATGAATGAATTACATACTATCTTCAGAATCGTATTGAAAAACATGTGATGCGGCTACAACAGAGTTTCCTTTTTTTTACATTGTATAAATTATACTTGATGTACACGTACAATTTAACAATGACAACAATTTACTCTTGGCAAATATAAAATTTAGTCCAACTGGTATATCTTCCATTGCTAAGAGGGCAGCATTAATAGCTAAGTTGTGCGGTAAAGTCCAATTTTTGTAGAAAATATATCGTGTTGAAGTGGTTTTTGAGTCCTTCACTTTTGCACTGTACTTACCTTTTTGACGAACTCCACACAAATCCAAATAACAACATTTGTTTCCAAACAATTTTCTGAAATTCAAGTGATATCTTCTAAACTACAAATGACGCCTTCTGAAATACAAGTGATATATTCTAAAATCTAAATGATTGTTCTGAAATTCAAGTGTAGTTTTCTGAAATACAAGTGACTATTCTGAAATAAAACTGACGATTTCTAAAATCAAAATAACTATTCTGAAATACAAGTGATATATTCGGAAATCCAAGTGACTGTTCTAAAATACAAATGATACTTTCTAAACTGTAGTACTTCTAAATTCTCTTGAGTGTTACGTCATCGTTTACTACGTAACCACAATTTTAGGGTATGTCTTAACTTGATACATGTGATTAAAGTCAAATTGACGCTTTTTTATAGGTAAGTGCACGTATTTTCTTAATCGGTGTTAATGGATAAGATATGTCCAGTATATTTTTCAGAAAGACCAGTATATTTTTTATTTTTAATAAGTGGTTTATTAGTATATTATTTGAACTCAACTAAATAAATTACCTGCCATATGTAAGTAATAATAAATTAAGAATCATTTATTTATTTGGTTTTTTTTATCACGTCAGGACTTAGTAGATATGAAACTAACCAAACTGGGAATACTACGTTTCACTTTATTTTTGTTAAAAATCACAAGCAACTTAAACAAAGCTTCAAAGAAATTTCGATTATTAACATTTTTATTTAATGTGATATACAACACATTTACAATAAATGTTGCTTTACAGCAATCTGTATTAAAAGGTGGGTAATACATTTTTGACGCAGCACAGAGACTTTTAAGAAGCAAGTACACAGTTGAAATAAAACAAGAAACAAGTGGGTCTCAAAAATACGAAAATAGTGGTCAAAAATACAAAAAAATAAGTTTCTAGTGGCGTACTAATTGTTTTTGAGCACTGTAGATAACGCAGAAGCAGCCCATTTGCTGTGTGTATGGCGAGTAGCAGAGAAATAATTAAAACAGATTTGGGAGAAAAATAAGATACGTTGATGTAATCTTTTAAAAAACTCCCAATTATTTTAAACAAAGCACAAACGTTCTAACGGAGAACAAATAGCTAGAAGCAAACAAAGAAGTAAGCAACATTGCGAAAAATCGCTGTAGAAATAAATATTATTAATTATCGAATTCTTCCTCGGATTCACTGTCTTCATGTCGAACATAGTTTTTCCATAACTCAGGAGTAACCTGCAAAAAGAGTGTTATTAGTAATTTTTTTTAATTGAAAAATGATGCTATTTCTAAAGCCTCGTTCCATAAATTTAAAACGCTCTCGTTTGTGATTCGCTGATCATCATTGATTTTCGAATCACAATATCGCTTACACTGAGACCATTTCTCATACCCATACCATTTCGATGGGGTTAAAATGACAATGGTAAGGAGGTAATCTTAATACACGATGGCCATTTTGAAGTTCTAGTTCGTCTATTCTGAAGGAAAAAAAAACACCAAAACTAAATTTACTAATTGTCACTATAAAAGAGCGATTTTGGACATCCTACAATTATTATAATGTAAAATACCAACCGATATATTTTCTCCAGCATGTTCTTTTTTGCTATACCTAAAAGCTCAGCTTTCATTGCAAAAGGAGGAAATGTAATGTGATGCTGCTGCAACCATTCTATTAGGCAAGGTTTGGACCAGGTTTGATTGGGTAACTTTTCTACTTGCATGGAGTGGTAAGAAGCATTGTCCATAATTATCAGTGAGGGTTCCTCCAAATTAGGCAAAAGCTGTTCACAAAGCCATTTTTCGAAATTTGCAGAGTTCATCGAGTCATGGTAGTCGCCTGATTTACTTCGTGCTATGAACCAGCATGCAAAACTCTGTATCGTGTTCTTTCTGAGGAAACCTTTTCTCTTACACTGTCTATCGTGCCATCTTGCCAACTTGTCCTAAATGCTCCTTTGAATGATGCTTAAGAAATAGATTAACAGTAATTAATAGCGCTTATATACCTTTACTAAAAAACCATGTTTCATCTATAAAAACCGGTACTCTCTCAAAAACCTTATCCTTTTATGTATAATATTTGGTTGTTCCATTCGATAAAGTCGGTTAGATATTATACACTTCATCCACTTAAAGTTAAGTTTTTTCAAGCACAAAGCCAGGGAACTGCAAGGAATTATAACTTGATCTATATTTTGGAGGTGGTTATGCAAAGACTGGAGTTTAACATGTTCGCCTGTAATAAAAAATTTAACTCAATAATCTTCGATATCTGTCGTGAAGATTGATGTACTGTACCTGCAGCATAAATTCGTCCCCTTATTATATGCTCGCAGACTTGATGTGGTGTTTTCTTATACAATGTAGACTCTTCAACAGCGTGATCTTTACTCGCTCCATTAGTTACAATTCTCTGAATTGTTGCTAGGGACACACCTAATGCCTCTGCTACCCTCTAGAAAAATGATCAGATTTATTTAAGTATTAATATTTGTAAGTACTTATATCACATATGCTTACATACATTTATTACTCTGCATTTGAATAAGTAGAATAAATGGTGTTAAGCATTTTGCGTTTCTTGATTCGATTTAACAAGAATCGCCGCGTCCGTTTTGGCGGACTAAATGGGAGCAAAGCGGTAACTTATAGCAAAATCTATGAAGCTGCCTATCGGGAATATTTAGGCATATGCATATTATACCTGTTTTTTACCCCTCCGTGGTCGTTTTGCCCCCATAATTCAACCACACTGCTTAGATTTGTCTCACAAAGAAAATATGCCGTAACTAGTCTTTAATTTTAACGATAATAGGTACCTACTTACGTTATGTACTGCATTTAAAGGTATTAAACTCTCTCCCGTCTCTTCTTCTCGTTGGAATTATTGAACTCATTTCAATATTAACACTTGTTCACCCTCGGAGAATGTTTTTCCCGGCATTTTTCGATTTAAGAGCAGATTTGATATTGCTAGTGACAATGTCAATGTCACGTTTCAATATTGTTATCAGACACATGTCAGTGACGCAAAACTTTTGTCTCATACGTTTAACGTGAGATAAAGTAATATGAAAGAGTAATGACGTAACACTCAAGAGAAATTAGAAGGACTTTACATGTGAAAATGGTGTAGACTTCTTGTGATGATATACCGATCGCTTGTCGAGTCTCTCTCGACTTATGCTATAGTTGTGTGGGGTGGTGTATATGGGAATACTCTACATCCTTTGGTTACAATACAAAAGTATACACTTAAAATAATGTATAAAAGAAACAGGATGTACCCCTCACAACTTTTATTTGACAAGAATATATGTAGCCTTAAAAGTTTATATATACACTCTATATGCTGTTACTATCACAAAGTGGATAAATTGAGGATATATGCTAACCACAATTACCTTACTACACCATTTTCACATGTAGTTTAGAAAGTATCATTTGTATTTTAGAACAGTCACTTGGATTTCAGAATATATCACTTGTATTTCAGAATAGTGATTTTGATTTTAGAAATCGTCAGTTGTATTTCAAAATAGTCACTTGTATTTCAGAAAACTACACTTGAATTTCAGAACAATCATTTAGATTTTAGAATATATCACTTGAATTTCAGAAAATTGTTTTGGAAGCAAAGTTTGTTATTTGCATTTGTGTCGAGTTCTTCAAAAAGGTAAGTACGGTGCTAAAGTGAAGGACTCAAAAACCACTTCAACACAATATATTTTCTAAAAAATTGGACTTTTTTTGCACAACTTAGCTCTTATGCTATATGCTGCTGTCTTAGTAATGGAAGATATACCAGTTGGAATAAATTTTATATTTGCCAAGAGTAAATTGTTGTGTTTGGTAAATTTAATGTGTATATCAAGTATAATTTATACAATATAACAAAATGAAACTCTGTTGTAGCTGCATCGCATGCTTTTTCAATCCAATTCTGAAGATAATATGTAATTAATTCTATCATTTTCTGAAATTTAAATGACGATTTCTGAAATACATCTGAACTTTTCTGAAATACAAATCACTAATCTAAATTTCAACTGATGGTTTCCGAAATACATGTGATGCTTCTAAATTTCAAATGATACTTTCTAAAATTCAACTGACTATTCTGAAATACAAGTGATACTTTCTAAACTACATGTGAAAATGGTGTAGAGGAAAATCCAATAGAAATTTGTTAATACCTTTCAATAGAACAACATCTAACTTAAAGTTTATAGACTATCTAGCGCCGAAATGTTACAACCTGTTGCTTGGTGAAATAAGACACATAAAATAGTTATTTATGTATTAAGAGCGAAAAGTACAACTTTTTTGCTCGGAGAGTGAAGTTTGCCGCTCGACGCGAAGCGGAGAGCGGCATCACTCGAGAGCAAAAAAGTTACTTTTTGCTCGTAATGCATACAACATTTTTTCTGCAAACGATCAATTTCAAATAATGTGAATCAACACTGAGCATAACTGAAGACACAATCTGAAAATTTAAATCAAAGTGACAATGACTTTTTAAATAAATGTTTGAGTGGTGGTAGTTACTATTGACAGCAAGCGAAATAGTTATTTTCCTAACAAGTGCGGAAAGTGATGCTTTTCCGCACACGACTGCAGTTGCCATGAAGTCGAGTGCGGAAAAGATACTTTCCGCAAGTGTTAGGAACAATATTTTTTCTACGAGTAAGGACGACTTTTAAAATTATCAGTAAAACTTCAGTTTGAAGTTAAAACACCAGACATGACGTACATTGCATTGTTTACCTGACAAACTGAAACAATGCAATGTACGTCATATCTGGTATTTTAATTTCAAAGTGAAGTTTTACTGATAGTTGTAAAAGTCGTCCTAAAACTCTGTCAATATATTGGTATTTATTGCCTCAGCTGCGCTATGAATGATATTTGCTTACTTTTATCGCACATAGCAGTAATTGAAGAAATCAACCTTTTCATTTAAAAAATGCTAGATCGATATCCAGCTTTTTTTGCGAAACTAAAATTAAAGATGCAGTACAGGTATAAGTATAAGATGGTATACCAAGCACCTAATGCCACCATTCCTGACAATTATAAATCATGGTAGTTTTACTGGTTCTTATTACGTTCTTCCATACCAACAATAGTAAACAAACAGGTTTTTTACTTTTCGCATGCGCAAAAGTAAACTTTCGCGCACGCGAGTAGAAAAAAATATTTTTCGCTTGCTGTCGCTGATCCTCAAAAAAGATCAGGTTTTCGTTTGTCTAATGCAAGCGTAAAATGCGTCATTATTTGAGGTTTGTAGAAAAAAATTATTTCTGTATAACATAAAATGTAGAGAGTTTATTGCTGAGAAAGTTAGGCTTTTTGGCAAGATTTATTCCTAAAGTGGTTAACTATTTTTAGAATGTACAATTTTATTTTCCTTTTTCAAACATGAGTGTTAACTTTTTAGTTATTCTTCTTTAATGGTCTTATGTACTCTCTCCCGACATAGTGTAGGTCTAGGAGTTGTATAATTTTGTTTGCTTTGTTATTTTTTTTTGTTTGTTCTGCTTGGTCTGGCTGTGTAGGCACATACAGATGCTTCAGCACCTAGGTGCACTGCAGCCTGATTACCGGGATCATTTCTGATTATGTTAGTTCTATAATTTGTTTTCTGTATGTTCCTGTATTTTGATGATGATAATAAATAATAATTTCATATTGAATATAAAGACTGTACATAGGGCAAGCTGGACGTATAGGCGTAATGGCTATAAAGTTTGACCCATCTACAGTGGCGAACAGAAAGTAAAATTTTTTCAAATATCGAATTGATAATCGAATGTCCACAATTAAGTGATGTAGAACAAAATGTATGGATAATTTTGGAATTCCGCTGCCTGACTATTGCAGCTATTAATGATGCCTCGGGACCTTTTTCTGTCCTTCTTTATATCTACAATAGTTTAAAAAAAAACAGGTTTTTCTAAACGTGTAACATTTCAAGACCATAAGAAAAATAAGTCTCCTATTCCATGAGCATTAGAAAAAATTGGAATTGGTCGTAGTGATGTGAATCAGAGCTATGCCTAGTTGTTTAGATGTACAGGGTGAGCCACGAAACTGACAGTAATCCTCAATTTTTTAATCCTTACATTCTGAATTTTGACTGAATGAAACTCAACTTCGAAAATTGTTTGTGTTAATAGAAAGAGAGCGAATTAACCGATAGTCGCAATTTTTAATTTGAATATGTTCAGAAAGTACGGCTAATCTGAAGAAGTACGTATAACAAGATGTCACACGTAAAGATGAATAACATGAGGGCCTTGAAAACACTAAAAGATAGTAAGTGGAATAAATAAGAAAATCTTAGAACAATCTAAAGCTTAACAAAATTGTTTTTAAAAACTTAAAAACTTTCAACTAGGTTGGAGAGTCTTTGAATAAATCCAAATCCTTGAGAACAATTAATTCATCTAGGCTGACAGTCAAAGCGATGATTTTATACTCTTTTAGAGGTCTAGTCATAAAAAGTCACTGATAAAATTTTAATGAGAGCAAAATTAACAGCTTAACAAAAATATACAGAAACAATAATAAAAAACATTTTTTTGTTAAATGGTAATTTTCGATGAATGATGATCTGATGTGTTTGTGGCTCTATATTTTTTAGTACCTTATTGCAGCAGCACGAACTTGCAGCACTGCATCAACTAAAGTGTCTGAAAATGCAAATTTAAAAAAAAAATTGTTAGCATTAAAGCTAGAATCGGGTTAAACACGACCGGCATTGTATAAACATGCAAACTTTTTTGTTTTTGGAGAAATTATTTTTTTTATCAAAATAAGCGAAATGTGACTAAAAATGCTATGACGCTGTGACTATTAAAAAAAGATTTCGTGTTTTTCGAGAATGTGAGGTTAGGATTATTATCGAAACTCGATAAAAAAATTACTCAACATGTGTAAAAATTAAAATTTTCAGGTAAAAATGCAAATTTCGATTTTGTGCAAATACTCGAGGGAAGACTAGAATAAAAATGAGGAGTGACTGTTCAAAAGGCATTACATCCACTAAAACGTTTTTTTTTTGCAAGGAACAAAAAACGAATATTTGTGTTCCCCGTTCTTTTTAAACCTGCATAGTAAGGTGTTTCCATATATAATGGTTAATACTTCTAGCAAGTATTTTCAGTGAAATTAAAACTGTCATAGATTGTACAAAAAAGTGAATAAATAGTTGGACATAATGCGTTTTGATCTATCACTGTGTATATTATGCGTTTTGTTGTGGTCGATATTGGACATAAGGCTATATGTTGTAAACATGTAGCAAGATTAAACCCATCATGAGCGGCTTTTTCATTTACTACAAAATAAAACGCATAAAACCATGGTCCAAAAAAACTTTAATGGAAAAAACCACTTAAACATATTTCTTTAAAAAAAATATTAGGAATTAAATATAGTCAACTTGATCTTCCTCTAAGCATTCGCAGAAGTTTTTTTCCTCGTCAAAGTCTCGAACTCCTTCTGGATATTGTGACGCAACATTTAAGGCATGGTCAAAGAAAGTTAAAGAAGATAATCTTGCTTGGAGCGACTTTTTAACATCTTTCTTCTTATCTTCTTTGATTAAATTCACAAGTGGCACGTCCGATGACTTTTGTACGTTTTTCAGATTCCGACCACGCTTCACTATGGGTGTAAAGAGTTTAGATTGATCGTTAAAATAATACGACGGTTCAAGTTTGATTTTTACATCGAAATATTCATTTTTTCTTACTTTCTGTAAAAATATTCTTTTCATAAAGCTTATGCCTTCAATTTGTTTTAATGTATTTGCTAACGAGAAGTTTTTAATCGACCACTCTTTTCCCGGAATTCTAACGTTTAGAGAGAACGATAATATACAGCTTAACAAAAATATTAAAATATTGAGAGGTGTACTAAAATCAAACAATCAAAGAACTAACGACAGAATTTTACAAAATTTAACTGATTCGCGCGATGCCAAGCGTATCAACCGCCTTCTAGTGGCCAAGTAGGTACCATAATGCGTCTTGATGTAACAATTCTTGTGGACATAATGCATTTCGATGTGAACTTCATATTTTGCACTCAAATTAGATAGGGACATAACGGTATTTGATTCATTTTAGGTTTACAGAAGTATGAAAGAGATGAAAATAAGTCCAAAACCGAAGGAAACTGAATTTCGTTCTCGAGTGGACATAATGCGTTTTGATAAGTTGCTCCTCAAATCGTTTAAAACTTACACAAAGTGTATTAAAATGCAATTGTTTAAAATTTGTGTTGGAATTAAAGCTAAAATCGGATTAAAGACGACCTACATGGTCTAAACATGCAAGGTTTGTGTTTCTGGAGAAATTCATTTTTTTTATCAAAATAAGGGAAATTTAACCAAAAACGCTTCAAAAGAAATATTTCGTGTTTTTCGAGAATGTCAGGTTATTATTAGTACCAAAATTCGATAAAAATGACTCAACATGGGTAAAAATGAGAAAATTTTTAGTTAATGCGTAAATTCAAATTTTGACCAAAATCGGTTGAGAATGCAAATTTGGATTTTGTGCAAATACTCAAGTGAGGAGTAGACTATAAATCGTTATAAACTTACAACATAAAGCACCTAGAAAGCAAATTTGTAAAAATGTATGTTAAAATTAAAGCTAAAATTGTTTGCAGAAAATTCAATTTTTGGAACAAAATCAGGATGATTCAAACTTAATGTTTTTGACAAAGTATGTTTTTGGTCTAAAATAAGTGAAATTTGTCTTAAAAAGCTTCAAAATTAAAATTTGGTGTTTTTTACTCTCTTTGATCGTAATGACGTAATAAGACTGAAATTAGTCCCATAAATAATTTTTTTTTAAATGCCAAAGCACGTTCTAAGGGTGTCTAAAATTCAACCTTCTAAGGGCGATATCTCTCAAAGTATCATCATTATGTCTAATTCCAAATCTTTCTAATGGTCATGGAATAGGAGATTTGTTTTTCTTATGGTCTTGAAATGTTACACTTGTAAAAAAAAACCTACTTTTTTTTTTAAACTAATGGTAAAACCGAAGTATCATTAATAGCTGCAATAATCAGGCAGAGCAATTCCATAATTATCCATACATTTTATTCCACGTCACTTAATTGTGTATATTCGATTATCTCTTCGATATTTGAAAAAATTTTAGTTTCTGTTCGCCACTGTAGATGTGTCAAACTTTGTAGCCACTACGCCTATACGTCTAGCTTGCCCTATGCACAGTCTTTATATTCCATATGAAATGTTTATCAATATTTGTATTAGAGGGCAAAAAAACCCAGTGTTAAATGATACCCCTTTTATAGAAAAAACAAAATATTTATGGAACCAGGCAAAATAACCAAAAAACACCAAATTTGTCCCGCGGTGACGCGTCTTCATATAGTCTCGTAGCAAAAAATGTTTTTCCGCAAAATTATCTGCTCAAAAAGTTTTGTTGAACCCTGTATTAGGAAACCTGCAAAACATATAACCGAGTGCATAGCCACTTAAAGCGGTCTATGGCTTTTATCAAAATGGCATCTCCAACGAAAATCGGTTGTGTGACTTCAGAGATAGACCGTTTTAAAGTTCATTCAAAATTTGGGGTGTATCGTTTCAATTGATTCTTAGTTTATTTTAGGGAAAAGCCTTAACAATAATGTTCACTTGTCTATGTTTAATAGTTTTATGCACGTCAAAGCAACCACACTAGAAGTTAGTTAATAAAACTAAACGGTAAAATAATCCAACAAGTCACATATTTTAAAATGTTCGGGATACATATAGATATTACTCTAAATCTGAGGGAATATGTTGATTTGGTTTGTTCAAAGAGTGCAAACTGCATTGCTTTGCATTGCAGAAATTAAAGCTTTAATTCTGCTCTATCGACCACTTTTGTTAGTAGTTTTTTTTTTATAAAAAAACAGGATTGGAAACTAGGAACAATAGAAATAATAATTATCTATTTATTTTTCTTAATAACATAATAATTCCCTCTGCTTATTCTGCTTGCGCTTCAAGAAGAATACAAGCTCGATGACGATATACTGACGAGCGAATCTATTATCATTTTCCAAATGTGACAATATATTTGTGTTGATACATAAAATTTTTATGACACGACATCATTTAGGTGAATTTTATATGTAGTTTGTGATGACTGTAGTAATTAAAGATAATGCTTTTTCAGGATCGTGTTACTTACACCAAAGAACTGACGAAATATAACTTTTACTGTCTAATTATTCATAGCCTCACATTTTTCTATATTAATTCTAATACCAATCCTCACGATTATAAGTATCCGCATTTTTTGAACAAATTTACAAATTCGATTTTTTCTTTTCTTAATTTATATCACTTCTTGATAACATATAGTAGAATAATTATCAAATAGTTAAAATTAATACCTACTAGTACACCTATGATTTTGTGATTTTAAAACCATCGACTAATTGCCAAAAGCCGACTAATGTGTGAGTCTTAAATATTCGCAATAAGTACTTTACTTCATTATTGAAAAAGTATTATAAATATCAAATGATCAGAGCAAACAATTAGATCGTGTTATAAACCCACTAATAGTCATGATCGGTTTTGCCGTGAAACTATTCTCAAATTTTGTACTAGGGTGCCTCTTATTCTCTATAATATATAATGTATTTATAGTCGTTTCAAAATACCGAATTGTACGATTTGCGTGGAATAACAGTAAGATGTTTTTCGTGCCTATGATACCATTCATAGGAAATCTGATCACATTGATGTTTCTAGGATTAAAGGGTAAGTGTTCCAGACACCTTAAATACGATTTATCACATTCTTACGCTATATTGCTTTAATCCTTTATTACTACAAGTTAACTTCTCAAATGATTGAGTCAGTGAAGTCAGTAAAAGTAAAAGTATGATATATGTTATTTTTTTATATTTTGAATGTCTAAATTTTCTTTCATTTAATTTTAGTTTGCTTATAGAAAAGTTAATATGTAATATCTGGATTGCACTTTTAAATTAACAATTATAGTACATTTTTATTTAATAATAATAATAATGTTTATATATTAGAAAATCTACTACGCACAGAAAACATACAAATATAAAGAAATAAAATAAGAATAACTATTACACAAGAAAATCATTAAATTTTAGACATAACATGCACTCTTATCCTTTTTAAAATTTAAAAGTTATTACAATCTTTTATATAATTTGGCAGTTGGGTAATATCTTGGAGGCCTTTATATCCCACTGAATTCAGCTTTTGATTACTATTATATTTCTCCACTATTATAAAATCTCTACAATGTCTTGTTTGATAGTCATAAACATCGTTAAAAAATTTTACCTTCTCACGCATGTGTGGTGGTAACAAACCGTTTTTCATTTTGAATAAAAATACATAAACGTTATACATAATTTTCTGTTTAACAGATAAAATACTCAATACTCTAAGCATTGTTGCAATAGGTGTTGTTGGTGCAAAACTAATATATTTTGTAGAAATAGCTGGTTACATGAGTAGTTAACAGGCTATGAATTCTTTTATATACAGGGTGGTCCTCCGAGAAATGCATCGATCCATTATGGAAAACTACCTAATCATACGATAAAAATCTGAAAAATCCATAAAAAATATTTTCACGATAGCACTCTGGGTTATACCGGAAGGAATCTTTATCTTTTCGAATAGAACCAATTTGTAAATTTCGATTCTACCCTCAGTTCTGAAACAAAAATCAGCTTAAAATTTTTACTTTTCAACTTAAAAGGTAAAAGTTAAAGGGTTGGAGTTCAAGATACTTTATACTTCCTGCCTTACGCCTTACGTTTTTTTATTCCTTTTTCTACGGTGATAGCTTTGTTTTATTTTGAACAAGATGTTTTTTGACAATAAGCCAAATTTTGTTGGATTAATCATAAATAATTTTAACACTATTAAGGAATCTTTGAGTGCAAGCCATTTTGTTTATCTTCAACAGCTTCAAAAATGTTGAATAATTCGATTTTCAGGCTGCACATTTTTGAGAATTGTTACCTTTAAGTACCTTCGATTTATGTGACAAAAATGACTCAGTAGGATCGAAATTCGCAATCCAAATTTCACACCAATTCAATTATCGATTTTTTTGAAGTCGTTTTTCTTCTTCCGAATTAACACTTGTTTATTTTTGTTTGTCCTACAGAGTCTCATTTTCTTCTTGATTTTTTTTTTACTTTGCCGATTTTTTTTTTTGCTATTAAAAATGTTTACACTTTTCTATTTCTTATGTCTAAGCACTTTTAAACTTTACTCTTAATCTTTTATTTGTTTGTTTTAATTCTTATTTTTCAACGATGAACAAGTTTTATTTTTTTATTCTTTGCCTTTATTTTCTAAACATTTTTTTTTCTTTCTTCTACTTTTTATTTTTTACCCTTTTTTGGTTCTTTTCTTCTTTCCATTTCTAACGCTTTTTTCTCCGTCTATTTTCTTTAGAGGTAACTTCATTCTTTTCTTCCTTCATCAGGTATTCTCTTTTCCTAGTATAATTAGGTCAGAACTCGGGTCAATGTAAACCTTGTTTTCAATAATCTGAGCAAAAATTGCGTTTTTAACATTATTTACACAAGTTGGGGTTTTAAACAAATGTAAACCATTTCGCTTCCAATTTAAATATTAAGGTATATAAATTTTTAGAAAGTAAACTTGAGGTCCTCCCTAGCTTCCTATCTGAAAATTAAAATTTTTCCGACTCAATTTGATTTTCCTAATTTAGTAAATTTAAATTTCTTGGCTTCATCATTTGTTATCGATAATTTTAAGTTTACTTCCTTCTTTATTTTTGTAATTTGCTGCTAGTATTTACTTATACAAGTCAATTAGTTTTCGCTTTGGGTTGAGCCTCGACTGAATCTAACCATTTTCCTTTGGTTTTTCCTCTTCTTAATTTCTCTTTCTTTTCCCACAAATGAAAGTTTTCTCTGAGATAAGTTGTGTTAATCGATCCAAATGAACGACCTTCATCTTTGACCTAGGGGTCCGCTGGATCCTATACACCACATCATTAATCTTCTTTATAATTGTATAAGGTCCTTCCCAATTTTGGCTAAGTTTGGGCGACTTTCGCCGCGGATTGTATAGCCACACCAAATCACCATCCTGGAAGCCGCGGGAGTTAGCTAGTAAGTCATATCTTGCTTTGGCTCGATCACTGGATATCCGCAGTTTATTCCTGACTTGCTCATGAACATTGTTCAGCCTCTCCTTAAGCTCCTCCACAAAATTCTCAGAGCTGAGCGACTCTTTTTCTGGTGTTCTTTCTCATTTCCCTCCCGAACATCACTTTCGCCGTAGTATAACCAGTGGCTTCATGCGTAGAGCCTCGATATGCCATCAACATGAGAGGTAGATGTTGGTCCCAATCACGCTGATGATCTGCCAATATTTTAGACAGGTAATGTTCCATGGTCCGATTAAACCTCTCTACCATCCCATCCGACTGTGGATGCACAGGAGTTGTCCTGGTCTTGCGAATTCCGAGAAGTTCCATGACCTTCTGGAAAACAGCCGATTAAAAATTTCGGCCCTGATCAGAATGAAGTTCGAGAGGGACCCCAATTCTGCAGAACATTTTATTTACTAGCACCGTTGCCACAGTCGTTGCTTCTTGATTAGGCAGGGCGTATGCTTCAGGCCATTTAGTGAAGTAATCCATGGCGACAAAGATGTATT
Organism: Taphrorychus bicolor; assembly: GCA_951812265.1. Taxonomy (NCBI): domain Eukaryota; kingdom Metazoa; phylum Arthropoda; class Insecta; order Coleoptera; family Curculionidae; genus Taphrorychus; species Taphrorychus bicolor. The sequence goes on along the minus strand of OX638301.1, from coordinate 42,209,683 downwards.
TATTGCCCGACTCAGTCTGAGGAAACGGTCCCGCGACATCAATTGCTACTCTCTCGAATGGAGCACCTACAGTGTACTGCACCATTCGGCCGCGTGATCTTGTTCGAGGTCCTTTTGTGGCACAACAAACTTCACACTTGCGGCACCAAGATTCGACGTCTTCATGATAATTCACCCAGTAGAACCGCTCTTTAATTTTGGCCAAGGTTTTATTGATCCCAAAATGACCACCACTTGTTCCGTTGTGCATTTCCTGTAGTACATCTGATTTTCTGCTATCAGGAACAACCAACTGACTGACTACGGACTTGCCGTCCGGACTCTCCCACGCTCTCTTCAGTAGTCCATTTTCTATTTTAAGAGAGTGCCACTGGGCCCATAGCGCCTTCAAGTTTGGACTTTTACCAGCGATTTCTTGCCATTCTGGTCTCTTGTCGTCAGTCTTTGCAGAGAGGATGGGTCCAATATCTGGATCGTTCATTTGTTCTTCTCGAAGCGTCTGTGTGGTCCAGCCATCGTTTATTTCTACCGACGTTCTCCTTACAGAAGGAAGTCCCTCACGCTGCTCAGTTCTTTGACAATGCCGACAATTCACTTTACACGGCCGTCTAGACAATGCATCCGCATTTCCGTGAGACCTCCCTGGTCGATGCTCAATTTGGAAATCGTACTGCTGCAAGCACTCGCTCCATCTGGCTATTTGGCCTTCAGAGTTTTTCATCTGTAATAGCCATTTCAAGGCTCCATGGTCAGTTCTAATCAGGAACCTTTTTCCATATAAGTAGCGATGGTAATGTTCGACTGCTTTAACGATGGCCAACAGTTCCTTTCTAGTGACGCAATAGTTTCTTTCTGGCTTACTTAAAGTCTTACTGTAGTACTCAATGACCTTCTCTTGCCCATTTTGTCTTTGAGAGAGTACTGCACCTAGACCACAGTTACTTGCATCCGTGTCCAAAATAAAGAGTCCGTCTTTTATAGGGTAAGCCAAGATTGGACTAGAGCAGAGGGCAGCTTTAAGCCTTGCAAACGCCTGACTGCAATCGTGGTTCCACAAGAAAGGTGTTTTCTTTTCCGTTAATTTGTGCAGCGGTTTTGCGATGTCGGCAAATCCCTCTACAAATCTCCTATAGTAAGTACATAGTCCCAAAAAGCTCCTTACTTCGTGTTTGTCTCGGAGAACTGGCCAATCTTTAATGGCAGATATTTTACTTTAGCTAGTTTTAATGCCTTGTTCTGAGATAGTATGCCCCAAGTACTCGACTTGGTTTTGGAATAGGCTGCATTTCTTGTAGTTTAACTTCAGGTGAGCTCGAAAATTGATGGAGCATTGCACAATCCAAAAGGCATAACAGTGAATTGGTATAGTCCAGAACCAGTAGAAAATTCAGTCTTTTCTTTGTCTTCGGGAGCAATTTTTACTTGCCAGTACCCACTTTTTAAATCTAGAGTGGAAAACCACTTTGATCCCGATAAAGTTGCTAACGTGTCGTCTATACGTGGCAATGGGTAGCTGTCTTTCTTGGTCACATCATTAAGTTTCTTGTAGTCAACACAGAAGCGCGTTGAACCATCTTTCTACTTAACAAGAACCACAGGCGACGACCATGGACTAGATGATTCTTCTATGACGCCCTCCTTTAACATTTCATTCAGCAAACTGTTAACTTCTTGTTGTTTAGCCAGAGGGACCCTTCGTGGGTGTTGTCGTATTGGCTGGGCATCGCCTGTGTGGATCTTATGGACAACTAAATCAGTTTGACTGTCCTTGCTCTTGAAGTTGAACATATCAGATTCATCCATAGCAAATTTTATGGCAGATTGAAGTTGTTCCCTTGACAGATGACTCCAATGTCGTTTGAAAGCATCAACAACCTCTGGGGAAGCTTGGTTAGAAGATTTAACTTTGAATGTCTCTGCTTCGACACAATTGCATACCCATTGCACAGGCTCATAATTGGCAAGAACTGTTCCTTCTTTGAGCTTGATGGTCCTTTCTCCAATATTTGCAACTCGTACTGGCATAGTCTTCTTCGTGTCCGTCAAAGTTCGTGCTACCATGATTTCAGTCGTCAAATCCAGGTTAGGTTCTATAAGTCCTATGAACCACCCAGGATCATTTTCAGAAGTCACTGTGATAATTTGTTCTGAATTTGGAGGAATTTTTACATCTTCCACCACCAGTAGACGGACACTAGTTTCCACATTTCCATTGGTTAATGCGAACTCCTCATCTCCAAATGTGAGAATATTCCGGTTGTGATCATAGGAGAATCCATGTTTCCTGATGAGATCCATTCCCAAAATAAACTCGTCTTTGATCCTGGCAACCAACACTTTATGCCGAACTTCGAGTCTTTCTCCAATAATGATGGTGACATCGGCTTCTCCGTCTATAGGACAAGACTCTCCAGTGACTGATTTTAACATAATAGTGTTGGGCAATGGTTGTGTGGTATATCCGACAAGTTTATCTGGCCTAACAATGGTCACATCTGCCCCTGTATCGATGGTAATCTGGATCTTCTGTCTCTTAATGTGTCCGGCCACTGTAAAACTTTCTCCACCCAAACTATTGACTTTAAAGATCCTGGGGGTCTTAACGGGCCCGGTCAATTGCCCCCTTGCATTGACCGGAATTAGTTTTCCTGGGACCTAGGGCGTTCTTGGTCGCCGCTCGGTCTTCTAAACGACGGCGACGGACTTCTTGCCCTATTACGGCAGTTACTCTTGATGTGACCCAGTCTGCCGCAGTTAAAACATTTTATGCCCCGATTGTCTGTTGATCGAGGATTTCTTCCCAACAGGGCTTGTATATTGACTGCCTTATCCTTAATCGTTTTATGTAAACTTGCCATGGATTCAGTCCTTGACGTATCCTCCTCGTCATCGCAAGTTGCCTTTCGTACACGTGGAGATGAACTCGATGACACTCGTGACGCCTCGAATTCCAGGGCCCGAACTAGTGCCTCGCTGATATCCTTGGGCCTTACTAGACGTAACTGGTATCTCACGTCACTATCGCGAACTCCCTCAATGAACCTTTCGGCGGCAAATTGCATTTGAAAACATTCAGGGGCCGATGGATATGCCAGGTGAATGAGTCTGTCTATGTCCGCCTCAAATTCTTGTAAGGATTCACCTGACTTTTGCTGCCTAATCCTCAGCTGGGCCTGGAACACGGTTTCTTTGTGCTCATTTCCAAATCGTAGTTGCAGAGTGTGTACTAAAGCCTCATAATTACTTTGATCCGCTGCCGACAGAGATTGGAGTAACTCAGCCGCTTTTCCACGAAGTGCTACCACTAATGATGTAGCTTTGTGTGGCTCGGACCAACCATTAGCTTTTGCAGCTGCCTCAAACTGAGTTTTATAAATTTCCCATGCAGTAGTACAGTCATAATCGGGAGGCTTAATTTTAGCGTTGGCTGTGCTAAAACTCTCTGTAGACACGTTGTCGTCCTCAAGTTGTTCCCGGAATTTCTTTTCTAGCTCGAGAACCCTCTGGTTGACAGCTTCGAGTCCTTCGTTAACGCCGTTAACGGATTCGTTAACGGACTGCATTATTCTTTCTTCCAATTGTTGCTCCCTAGCTGCGAGATGGTTCACTAATTCTTCTTTAAACTGTTTCTGTTCTTCCTTTTGTTCTTGATAACGTCGCTCCTGTATTTGATCACGATTTCCAGCTCTTCTTTCTGTTCTAGATAACGTCTTTCCTGTACATGATCACGTTTTTCCTGTTCTTCTTTTTGTTCTTTATAACGTTTTTCCTGCTCTTCTTTTTGTTCTACATAACGTCTTTCTTGCTCTTCCTTCTGTTGTTGCATAAGGGACAGCAGGGCGGCAAGTTGATCCTCCATCGCTTGATGCTGGCTTCTGGTCACTGGCATAAACACGTAATGTCCGGCAATGAAGCACTCACTTACAGTTCAGCAATATTAGTCCTCAAATTCCCACTGGAATCGCACTTCTGACACCAATTGTTGCGAACTCAGGGTTCAAAAATTCCAGTGCAACGATTTAACACGAAAACACCATTTATTTATTCCACAAATACACTCGACTACTAAATAACTCACTACTTAACACTTTATAGCCTTCTATTATCGCTTCGTAACTTTAGCTTACTTACAGCTCGACCAAAATACGACTATTCCCTTCTGCGCGCTCTATGCGCATTTATATACAATCCTAAAATTACAGAAAAACCTAGAAAGTTCTTTATAAGAATTCTTGAATAATCTCACGTAAAAAAAAGGTTGTAAACAACTGCCTTCTAGATTAAGCCAGCCGAGCAATAAATCACTCGTGTCAGCCATGACGCAGCGCGGATAGGTCGCGAAGCTCCACCAACCAACACGCTCCCATGCGTTGCCCCGCCTCCCATGCGGCGTTGCTGCGAATCGTAACAATATTAAACAAAGAAATAAGGTTACTTTGCAGTGGCTACCAAAAGCTTAATTTGAAAACATAGTGCAATTATTGATGTATCAGTTGCTGGGACAAAGATTGACTTCTATTCTTCTTTTACGCAAACTTTATGAAAAAAGAAACAAAGATTTTGGTAGCTCCGATCAAACCATCATTGGAAAAAAGTACAAATTTCTTTCAAGCTGACAGTAAATTCCTAAATCTCTGTCAAACTGTCAGTTCTAAAATTACTTTACGCAATCTACTTTCAAAATCATAAAAATCAAAATGCATTTTTACATCTAAAGACAAAAAAAAATGCTATTAAATCTAATCAATTATTTCAAAATTCCTGAAGAAAATGGTAACTTTACAAGAAATACCAACAAAAGAGTTTTAGAAGCTTTAGGAATCAGTGTGTGTTCGGCGCGGAAAGTAATTAGGGAAAAAAACTGAAATATACAAGCAAGAAAAATCGAAAGGAAACCTAAAATTAAAGATTTGCGCAAAAATAAAAAAATGGGTAAAGGCGTGGTAATTTATTACCCAATAACTTAGAAGCTATGACCTAGAAGATATGGACAAAACCAACGGTTGCCGATATTTCCTTAAAAATAGTCCCACTTTTTGGCCGGAAGTCCGGTACTCTTAAGGTATCCATGACGTAATGTTGTCGTCAGCGCACGTCATACCAGCCTGACCGGATATTGATTGTGACGAGTGTTTTTGGTCTTTGTTAGGTTAGAAGTTTTAGAAAACCTTGAAGTTAGGTCGGCTAAAGGCTAAAAGCTCTAGCGCTCTAGCTAGAAGATGAATATAAGTTCGATATTCGATTGGATTGGATTGGAAATAAGAAGTAACAAAAATAATGACAGTGAAAACCGTTTTGCAAAAATTTTATGTTAGACGTCATCCTAAACTGTAGACAGGAGGGGTCTCCAGATTAGCTCGATGTTATTACCTATATTCACAAGTGTATGTCTACTACCTGATAACTCAGATGAGATTTAAAAGATAGACCTAAACTTTTGCAGTCAATAAGGAAAAGAATATATAGAATGAAGACGAATTATTGGCTGAATAAAATCATCCTGTTCTTTTGATCACTCTTATACAGGGTGTCCGGAAATGCCTATGCCAAATTTCAGGGTATGATTCTACATTAAAAAATAAGAAAAAAGTTGCATATAAATGTGTGTCCGGAAATGTCTCTATAATGCGCTAGAGCATTTTAAAGATGGCGCCTAAAAAGTGGTTTTTATTTTTTATCTTAAAAACTGATTTATGAAAATTGTTTCTGTTTTGGTACTTCAACTACTATTAATTAGGGGATATTTTGCGTGTTAATGGCCAATAGAATTTCAAATCAGGCGCGTGGCTATGGGGGCACCTATTAATATTTATTAATTTTTTTAATGTTACACAATATTTGTATAATTTTTAGTTAATTTTTCTATTTTGTCGGTTAATTCTACGTAAAAAAGGTATTCTTCAAAAAATGTGTAGTATTTCATGAAGTCACGGTCATGAAGTGACAATATGACACTTGAATACGGTTAATTTTGTTGACTGCAGTACTGTCAGTTTGACTTTTGCTAAAGGAATAATTTCACCGTAAATAAAGTTATTATTTACTTGAGTAATATTACCGTCACAGTATGGAAGGCTACACATTTTCGGAAATGGCTTATATTCATTTTATGTATGGTAGGGCAAATGGTTGCAGTCGTAAAGCTCTAAGGCTATATCAAGAAAAATACCCCCGACGACGAATTCTTTCCAAAAACATATTTGCTCGTTTGCACCAACGACTAAGAGAAAACGGCACATTTGTTCCAGATAGACGCAACTGTGGTAGACAACGGACTCCCGAAATCCAGATGTAGAAGAACGGGTGTTGGATGCTGTATCGACAAATCCAAAAGTTAGCACCAGGAAGTTGGCGGTGATAAAAAATGTTCCTAAAAGTTCCGTTTTGGAATTTTTACATAAACAGTCACCAAAACCGTATCATTTGCAACGTGCCCAGGCCTTGAAATTACAGGATTTTCAGCCGCGCTTAGAATTTTGTCAGTGGTTGCAAATGAAATGTCGAGCAGATCGTTACTTTCTTCATAACATTTTATTTTCTGATGAAGCAGGCTTTACGCAAGAAAAAATTGAAAATCTTCATAACAATCATGTTTGGGCAAATGAAAATCCTCATGCTTATTTTGAAGCCGGATTTCAAAACAAATTTATGATCAGTCTGTGGGCGGGAATACTTGGCGATCATTTGGTCGGACCTTTTGTGATGCCACGCCGATTAAATGGTGAACTGTATTTAGAGTTTTTGCAAGACACCCTTTCTAACCTACTTGATGCAGTGCCGTATGCACAAAGACTAGACAGTTGGTTTATGCATGATGGAGCTCCGCCTCATTTCAGTGTTCAGGTACGTGAATATTTAAACCGGGTGTATCAAAAAAAGTGGATAGGACGAGGTGGTCCAGTTGCGTGGCATCCGCGATCCCTCAACCTGAACCCACTGGATTACTTTTTTGCGGACATTTCAAATCTCAAGTCTACTCTGTGCCAGTAGAAAATGAAGTGCATCTTCAACAAAGAGTGACAGAGCAATGCGAAGTAATTCGAAACACCCCAGGCATATTTGAATGCGTAAGATTATCTATGCGGAACCGGTTGACGAGCTGTATTCAAATGAATGGTGGTCATTTCGAACATTTGTTATAAACCATAGTTTTCTTTTTTCTTGACATTTTAATAAAATTCTGATTAAGAAATGTCCTATGACACGACTACCTCTATCGTCGTTTTTTTCACAAACTAGTAATGCTACACATTTTTGGAAGAATACGAATACGTTAGAATTACGTTACGTAGAATTAACCGACAACATTGAAAAATTAACTAAGAATTATAAAAAAATTGTGTACTATTAAAAAAAATGAACAAATATTAATAGGTACCAAAACTGAAACAATTTCATAAATCAGTTTTTAAGATACTGCTTTTTGGTCGCCATCTTTAAAATGCTTTAGAGCATTATAGAGACATTTCTGGACGCAGGTTTTTATGAAACATTCTTCTTATTTTTTTATGTAGAATCATACCCTGAAATTTGGCATAGGAATTTCCGGACACCCTGTATAGTGCCATTCTAGTGCTAGATGGCTCTTCGTAAACATCCGCCCGGAAAGTGGAAGATTTGTATTATACTTTACTGAATTTTTACGGTTTGGGTACTGGGGCTTACATTACCTCCAGCGAAGGGTCCCATGGTGATTTTTTTTTAAAGAAAATGGGGCGTTTCAGGCTTTGGGGCTAGCATTAGAATTAACGAGATGAGAATCTACATGAACTTCTATTTCACATGACCTTAAAAGTAACCTACTCTAGCAAATTTGCGACAACGAAAATAAAAAAAAACCGTTCATACCTAATTTTTTCTGGTTTATTAGGCCCACATCTTGCCCCTCATTTAAGGGGTGCCTCCGCCCTTTTCTTTACTTTGGAAACCAAGCTTGGCTGTACGCTTCTACTGGTGATCTCGACTGGTGATCGTTCGTCCATATGGCGCAACGACATTCCTTCTAGGCTCCTTTTCTCCAATCCCCCAAAACAACTCCTTTTTCTACTTTTTCTACTACTCCTTTTTCAACTTTTAAACATTGGGCTGGTACCTGATGGTGGTCGTGCGACCTTCCGGAGTACTATCGGCCTCCAATCAGCCCAAACGCGGCTCCCCGCACGACTTCTCGTGAACCCCTCCAAAACCGGAGTTCTTTCATGAACACCCAGGCTAAAACTTCTCCTTGTCGGCTTTCTGCACGACTTTTCGGAAGTCCTCCAAAACCGGATTCCCTTCATGAACCCCAAGCCAAAACTTCTCCTTGTGAGATCCCAAAAAACGACCCCTTTCGCGAGTCTCCCAAACAACTCTTTTTTTCTATTTTTACAAAGTGGGCTGGTACCTGATGGTTGTCGTTCGTCCTTCCGGCGTAATGTCGACCTCCAACCAGGCCAAACGCGGCTTTCCGCACGACTCCTCGTGAGTCCCCCCCAAAACCCGACTCCCTTCATGAACCCCCAGGCTAAAACGTCTCCTTGTCTGCTTCCTAAACGAATCCTCGTGAGTCCCGAAAAACCAGACTCCCTTCGTGAACACCCAGGCTAGAATTTCTTCTCGTGAGACCCCAAAAAACGACTCCTTTCGCGAGTCTCCCAAACAACTCACTTTTTTCTATTTTTAAACAGGGGACCGGACTCCCTTCATGAACCCCCAGGATAACACTTCACCTCGTCGGCTTATTGCACGACTCCTCCTGAGTCACCTCAAAACCGGACTCCTTTCATGAACCTCCAGGCTACAACTTCTCCTCGTCGGCTCCCTGCACGATTCTTTGTGAGTCCCCCAAAATCGAACTCCCTTTGTGAACCCTTAGGCTAAAACTTCTCCTCGTGAGACCCCAAAAAATGACTCCTTTTGCGAGTAGTTTCCCAAACAACTTTTTTTCTATTTTTAAACAGTGGGCTAGTACGTGATGGTGGTCGTTCGTCCTTCCGGAGTAATGTCGACCTACAATCAGGCCAAAGGCGGCTCCCCGCACGACTTCTTGTGAGTGCCCCCAAAACCGAACTCTCTTCGTGAACCCCCAGGCTAACATTTCCACTCGTCGGCTCCCTGCACGACTCCTTGTGAGTCCCCCCAAAACCGGACTCCCTTCATGAACCCCCAGGCTAAAACTTCTGCTCGTAAGACCCCAAAAGACGTCTCCTTTTGCGAGTCTCCCAAACAACTCCTTTCTTCTATTTTTAAACAGTGGGCTGGTACCTGATGGTGGTCGTTCATTCCTTCCGGCGTAGCGGCCTAAAACCAGCCCGAACCCGGCTCCCGCACGACTCCTCATGAGTCCCCCCAAAACCAAAATTTCTTCTTCCACAAGACCAACTAACGTCTCTTTCTCAAAAACTTTTATGTATTTTTGCTCCTTTGTGTCAATAAATTTTAATTCTTATACGAACGTTAAATTCCTAACGAAACATTAACAACATAGGCTTCTCTTCTGGATATATGGGTTAAGTCAACATATTTGACGATCCTGTAAAGATGAGGAAATGAAATTGGACGTGTCTGGACCGTCGAATCTCATTTGCTCATCTTACAATATCGTCAAATATGTTGACTTAGAAGGAAAGAGTTAGGCTTCGTGGCTCAGTGGTCCATCGGCCCGGAATGTGGAAGTTCTGGGTTCGATTCTCAGCAGAAGCTTGACTTTTGCTTTATTATAATTTATTATTTGTTTATTAAATTTGTAACTGTACCTACTAAGACTTTTCGGTTTTCCTAATCGAATAATAATTTCTATTTGAATATTTGCTGAAGTGAATAGCCGATTATTTATAAATATTCGAATATTTATAAATATTTGGTTATTTAAAATGTCGATTCATTGACAAACCGAATAATTATGACAAATTGTTTATTGGAGTCGCCGAGTTATCTAAAACTATTCAATAAATTATTATTTGGTTATTCAATTAGTCGAATTCAAAAACATTCAGAGCCTCAAAACTAAACTATCATTTTAATTCCTTAGCAAGTTTTGCCCAGGCATTAAACGACCTTTAGTCCGTTAGTTCATAATATACTTTAATTTCTATAAGGTAATTAAGTAGTATATATTTAAAAAACAGTAGTAGACAGTTTTGTCAAATAAATTATTGGATATTATATTCAAATTATTATAATACAGTATGGTGGAAATGAAAGGAATAAATTCATTGTTTCGTAAGTCAGAGACTGGAGAGAAAAATCCTGAGACCCGTCGATTTTTAATTTCAGTTGCGCATTCTGTCCGATTTTCTTTTTATTTCTTATGTCATCTGTGCAAGCGTGATGACGTCATCGATGATTTTTTTAAATGAAAACGTGGTTGATGCGGTACATCATTTGAAAGGTCTTGTAATTCTCCATTCAACCAAATCAATACTTTTAAATAAATGACGTTGTAAAGTGTCAATACTAATTATTAATATTTATAATTTATTTAATATTAATTTTCGGCTCTCTTGCAATATGGATATGTGAATTTGGTAGATTGTCACTGGAAATAAACTGTTAAATTTTTGCACGTTTCTTGCTTGACTTTTTATGTAAAAAAATCTGATTCTTCTCAAGAATGCCACATGCAAATTAAACGTCTTTGACATATCACATTGTTGTAAATGGTATTAGTTCGATTACATTGCTGTCAAATTGTGTTATAATTATTATTCATTGTTACTTTGTTCCAAAATGAAACTTAGTGAAACGCAGAGAATTGAAATTCTTATAATGATTGGTTGTGGAGATAATACAAGGACACAAATGGAGGTTTGTGCATTATTCAACGATAAATATCCCGACCGAGAACCAGTTGCGCAATCCACCGTCAGCAAAATTAAGAAAAAAATCAGAGAAACGAGCCATGTAAGGGACCTCCCAAAAGGCAGTAGAAAACCAGTCGCAGAAAACACAAAATTAGATGTTCTACTAGCGCTTCAAGAGGATCCCCATACCAGTTCTCGGCAAGTAGCATTAGACAATAACATACACCATGCAACAGTTCTTGCTACGCTAAAAAAGGAAAAGTGGCATCCCCATAAAGTTGTTTTAGTCCAGGAGCTTCTGGAAGATGACTTTGATAGACGCATTCAATTTTGCGACATTATGACGGAAAAAAATAACACAGATCCAATGTTTTTAAGAAAGGTCCATTTCTCGGATGAAACTACATTTCTTCTAAATGGTCATGTAAATCGTCAGACGGGTCGGTATTGGGCTCAGCAAAATCCGCATTGGTTGCAGGAGTATCATACTCAATACCCGCAGAAATTAAATGTATGGGCGGGAAGAATAGGTAATAAAATTATAGGACCACACTTTTTCGAGGAAACTTTAACAGGTTCTCGATATTTAGAATTTCTCCAACATTTCTTAATACCAGAGTTGCATCGACTATTCCCAAATAGAGATGATTTATGGCTGCAGCAAGATGGTGCGCCCCCACACTATGCGTTCTTGGTAAGAAACTACTTGGACAGAGTTTTTACAGATAGGTGGATTGGGCGAAGAGGATCCATCGAGTGACCACCCAGGTCGCCAGATCTCACTCCGCTTGATTTCTTTTTATGGAGATACTTGAAAAGTCGAGTGTATAAAAATAGACGACATACTATCAATGAACTCAAGGAACGCATACGGCTCGAGATCGCGCAAATAAGTGCGGAAGTTCTTCAGAACGTTCAGGATGAATTCGTTGCTCGCTTATCTCATTGTCTCATCGCTGAGGGTCATCAATTTGAGAAGCTTTGAATTTGGTTGTTATTTCGAACAATAACAAGAATGTTAATTTTAATAATAAAACTATTTGACACTTTACAAACGTCACTTATTTAAAAGTATTGATATGGTTGAATGGAGAATTACAAGACCTTTCAAATGATGTACCGCATCAACCACGTTTCCCTTTAAAAAAATCATCGACGACGTTATCACGCTTACACAGATGACATAAGAAATAAAAAGAAAATCGGACAGAATGCGCAACTGAACATTTCCACCATACCGTATAATATTCTACTTATTTGAATATTTTTTAGGATTTTGTGTACCCATACATAATTGCCTATAATAAAATAATTTTATTTTATCTATTAATAGGGTGTGTTATAACCTTAGACTGGAACTTTCGACTCCATAAGAATTGCATTCACACACCGCCTTGTTTGAAAGTGCAATTAAAACAAATGAAAGTTCAAACTAATAATACCGCTATAAAGGTTTTCACGTCACTTCGACGTAAAAAAAAACGCGCATTGACAGCAAGTTATCTAATTGATTATTATGTAAAAATCGTAAATTAAGCAGTAAACACAGTATAGTATCCAACTTGCATATAATAGGCATCATTGCCACAAGTGCATTGGGTCAATCGCTACCGTTGTGGGCTCAAACCCCGGGTACTTCGGGAATTATGAACTGCATAATATCTTTGTTGAATAATATAATATTATTAAAGTCTAAAAGTTGAAAAATCATGCATTAATAGGATTGAAAATGCATTACAAAAAAAAGTAATAATTATATTATTTCAGTGGAAATTTTGGGTCCTTTCACGTGGATGGAGAAAAACTTCGGATTTCCCTTTAATTTTTGGTTGGGCAGTGAATACATTTATTGCACCACCGATCCCACTGAGGCACTAGCAATCCTGAGTCATCCGAAATGCCTGGATAAACCAGATGTTTTTAAGGCTTTTGATCACTTATTTCCCAACTGCCTGTTGACCGCACCAAGTAAGCAAGTTTTTGTTACATTAAACAAATTTTATATACTGCGGTTAATGTTAGTGATCTTGAACATATGGTTGGTTTGAATATGTCAAATCAGTCAACCTTCTGCCGTGTTACGTAATCGATAAATTACTTTTTTATTTTTTGAATTGTGGTCTCAAGTGCATTTGCACTTATTTTGCATTCGACTTTGAATATAAAAAGAAGAAGAGAAGCTGATGGATAACGATCGAACTGATAGAAATAATAAAGGTTTCTCATAGAGTTCTATTGATTTTATTTTTTTTTTGTTTTCCCTCCATTTCATATTTATGAAAATAATGAATGAGATACGAGGCACAAGTTATATGTAGTGCAATGACTTCAAATCCAAATGCTCGTTAAAGGCTGACATTTTTATACGTCAAGTTTGAACTTTACATGAAGTTTAAACTGCATATTTGACGTACATCGTATTGCTTATCTGTCAAAGTCTTTCGTTTATACTTAAACTAAAATTTAAACTGAACTTGTAAAAGTGGCCCTAGTCTGCTATTTTCGGTGACCTTCTGTAGCAATAAGCAGTATATCCAGACAGAAGACTGGAATAAAAGGGCCCTCTCCAACGGGATCATAATATAAGGTAGGAGTTTTGTTTGTGCGGCATCAGGTTTACTAGAGCATTAATGATTATTTTGATAATTTTCCTAACTCACGTGCCAAGTGGCATCATTTCTAGTCCTTCGAGCCAGATAGACTGGAAAACAATTATTCAGTATTAATAAAAATGAGCTAATTGATAGCAGAGCTCCATGCGAAAACAAATAATCAAGATTTTGCATTTCATCACTTTTTATAAAGCTTTTCATTAAGTTTTTCGATACAGGTGGCCATAAAAATCTAACAGATAACCCTCTGTATAAAATTTAAACAGTGTCAGTGTTTATGATTGTAGATTTAGTGCAGCACGTGACATATCAACCTGAGGGTACGATAAAATTAAAAAATTACATAGGCGTAAACGAGATTACTCTGCCTTCTTGCAAATCTGTTTTTCTTTAACATTTGATAAGATATTTACCCCGGGAAAAAAGTGAGTTGTTCTAAGCCGGACATTTCCCATACCCACTTCGGAGCTAATGGATAACATTTCCTCATAACGTACCGGAACTAAAAGAAATTGGAACTTTGTATAGATTCTAATCTGCTTCAGGTAAAGAGTCATAATTTAGTTTCAAATCGCATGATTATAATCTGAGCATTGCGTGCTTAGAACAACTGTTAAGTACAACTAAAGTGTTCTCCGGGCTTTAAAGTCGTGGTCCAATGGAATTTATTCCTGACGTTTCATCTACAGCTGCGGCAGACATTATCAAAGTGTCAATTATTCGACCGGATAAAATGAGGACGCAAATTAGGACATTGTTTGAAAAAGTGGCCCTTTGCACTGTGACTGGGAATCCTTGCCCTGTTAAAGGCGAAACAACGATAAATCTGGAAGTTGAGGAAAGGTTAAGGATTCATCACGATCTATTGGTGGCGGACATCAAGGACCAGTTCGTTTTAGGACATCATTCGGAATATAACAATCGGCAGCAGGTGTTGAAATTTGGAAATGAAGAGTTTGCTGTAACGGGACCAAGTGTAATGGACTGTGTCCGTTTGACGGCGGAAAAAACTACGAGAATTCCTTCTGGCACTGAAAGGCTTATTTATTTCACTCCTGAAAATGACCTTGGCTGGTGCGTTGGATTAGTAGAACCGGCCTTGGCGAATTAAAACCTATTAATGGCAAGAACAGGTTAGAGTGGCATCCGAGGATAGAGAAAAGACAGCATTCTTAACTGGAAATGGTCTCTTCCAGTTTACCGTTATGCCTTTTGGTCTTTGCAATGCTCCCTCAACCTTTGAGCGATTAATGAAACTAGTGTTGAAAGGATTAACGTGGAAAAAGTGCTTGGTTTATTTGGACGATGTAATAATAATGTGTCGAAACTTCGAAGATCACCTGAACAATCTGACAGAAGTATTCTGCAAATTAAAGAATGCCCATTTAAGATTGAACTTGAAATACTGCCTGTTCCAAAAGAAGGTGGAGTACCTCGGACATGTCATCTCAATAAATGGAATACAGACCAGTGAAAATAAAGTAGCAGCTATGAAAGAATGGCCAGAACCCAAAGATAAGCATGAATCTAGAAGCTTTCTGGAACTATGCACCTATTATCGACGTTTTGTCGAGCGATTTCCCAACATCGCCAAACCACTGCATCGGTTAACGGAGAAAAAGATGTCATTCTATTGGAACCATGAAAGCCAAGACACTTTTCGAAGACTCAAGGCAGCATTATGATAGAACGCCTTCAGAAGTCCGATTTTAAAATTGAACATCGTCATTATCACGCAGGCCTTGTAAAGGGGAACGTCGACACTGCCAACGAGTAGAACAACGAGAAGGACCAAGCATTCTTAGGAGAACCAGGATTGACGTCGACGAAAATTGGACCAGTGGACAAATGAAGGTCAAACAGACAACCGATAATGCTGTGGGGTTAATACGTCAATGGAACTTGAAAAATCAAAGACCTGATTGGAAGGACATAGCAGATAAGAGCCCGGAAGTAAAAGCTATGTGGGCTCAATGGGATTCCTTGGCGATTCCGAATGGTTTACTGAAGAGGACTTGGGAAATCTCCGACGGGAAAAGTGCCACGCTCCAACTTAACGTACCAGAAAGTAGACGGAAAGAGGTCTTACGAGAAATGCACAGTGGAGAATCTGGAGGCCATTTTGGAGTGAATAAGACCCTGGATAGAACTCGGCAAAGGTACTACTGGGTGAATTGCCGAGATGACGTCGAAGAGTGGTGCACAAATTGTGATACCTGCTTCTCCGTAAAAGGACCCCAAAGAAAGACTAGGGGACAAAAGAAGTAATGCAATGTTGATTCTTTTCCAGAAACGGACGATGGCAACAAATATATCTTAATTTCCATGGATTATTTCAGTAAATGGCCTGAAGCTTATGCACTACCAAATCAGGACACTAACACCGTGGCAGGGGTCTTGGTTGACGAATTCTCCAGTAGATTCGGCGTACCATTAGAGCTTCATTCGGACCAGGGACGGAATTTTGAATCGCAACTTTTCAAGAAGATCATTTAAAGGAATGTAGTTGATTACCAATTTCTCGATCAATCCATCTCCATACCGGTTTCGGGGTCTACCCCTCATCAGTACAGCTTTGGGTGGTCGATAAATTGGAAATCTCGATTCATCAACCAAGCTCCACCAACCACACCCGTTGCCCCGCCTCCGTTGCGGCGTCGCTGCGAATCGCAACAATACCTTTGTAATAATTATTGTATTGTGTAGTAGATAATGGATAATTTTAGGGATAAATATAACATGACAAGAATAGCTTAGGTATTAAAGCTGCATCCAAAAATTGCATTAGAGCCATGGGTAAAAGTTGCCCTTCCAAATCTCGATAACGTCCTACTTTCAGGTAGAACTGGCAACGCTGGATCAAAACATATTTTTAAAGCGTTTTTCTTGTTTCTTAACTTCCTTAATTAGATTTTTGTGTTAAGCACTTACGATTTATACTTTTTGAAGTACAGCCGTGCTACTTTAGTTGCTCGCCCTATATGACACCTGGTCGTGGGAAAAATACTGTACACAACTCGCAAGAAAGTCCCTTAACACACTCGCGTGATTGCCAACATTACACGCTTGTGTGTTAAGGGTTACTTTCTTAGCTTGTTATGTAAATAACTATTAGTTCGTTATCGACTAACAATGGGAAGTCGGAAAAATGGCAATTCTGTACGTTAATGGTGACCATTGGCGCTAACGATCCTCATCCGATGGTTGATAGTATTTCCAGAAAACGCACGTTTGCGTCAAAGTCGCTATTTTATTGCAGAATCCTGTATATTGTACGCTCGAGTGTATATTCCATCTGTTCATGGTGACAGTGTCAGTGAATTAATTCAAGCATATTCGTCGTCATCTGACAACGAAAAATACGGAAAGTTAATATTTTATACGAAAAATGATGATCATTGGCGCAAAGGTTTCTTGTCCGAAATTTGATAGTGACCCCTCTGACTCGAATAAGGCACGCTTGCACCAATGTTCACTGATTATGTGCATCCTGTATATTGTATGCAAGTCTATATACTCCATCTGTTCATAGTGCCAGTGTCAATGAATTGGTTTGAACCATATTCGTCATCACCTAACAACGAGAAATCTAAAAAATGGCAATTTTTTACGTTAAATGGTTAAACATTGCTTTGTGCCAACTTTCAGATGGCACAAAGGGACGGATCCAGGGGCGGATCTGTGCAAAAAACCCGGGCGGCAAAACATTTTTATTTTACGTCCACATACGAAATATTTTACATAAAAAAATGTGAATATAAAGTATTACGAACATAAGAGCTGAATAGCGGATGTAGGATATAAAAACCCTTAACGTTTGCTAAATTGCCAACGATTCAACCTTTATTGAGATCCAATCTAAAGTGTTTTCCGAGCTTTGAAGCCGTGGTTCAATGGCATTTGTTCTTGACGTTTCGTCTACAGCTGCGGCAGATATTATCAAAGACGATGAGGCAATGGGCAAAGTGATCTCCCGTGCTTTCCGACGTTGATCAACGTAGTAAACGCAAGCGTTGATTACAGCAGCTGTAGACGAAACGTCAGGAAGAAATTCCATTGGACCTCGGGTTCAAAGCGCGTCATTAGATTGTATTTTGACCAGCCGTGGAAGCCTTCACGGTTTTATTGAGATATTTTTAGGGCCAAAATATAAGTATTTTTACGGCATACGGGTTCCAATAATTTATCGTCAATTAACTACACACTTTTATTTACTTCTAACTATTACAACACGATTAAAGCACAATTACTGTCTACTAACAACTTGCAGTGTTCTCTTGAACCGTTGCAATTGTCCACTTATTTCGCTTATTTACTACACTGCACTACTTATTCGATCCCATCTCGCACTGCTCGCTGGTTTATACAGTGTGTCCAAGATTTGATTCTCTATACAGGAATCTCGCTTCTGGTAAGAGCTACTGCAAAGGTTAAATGGGGAATGTTTTAGGGAATTTAATGAGCAAATACAACACCGTTTTAATAACGTTCAATTTTTGTTTTGTTTTTGAGTTACAACCGAAAAACCAAAAACGTGCATTTTTGAAAAAGTGCTGTATTTTCTCTAACTTGAAAAATTTCAAAATTCGGCACAAACATTGTTGGAGCAACTTTTCAAGAAGCATCTTCCCGTGCAATTAGTTTTCAATTCTAACGTTTCGGTTTCGAGATACCATCATCAACTTATTGTTTTCTTATGGTCGCCATTTTGTTTTTTCATCTTGTTGGAAAGAACACATTTTTTGCTTTAAAATGATGTTCTAAAACTTTATGAAAATATTTTGTTCTAATGTGAAAAAAGCCAAAAAATTGTTTTTTTCTAAGTTGGCCTTGACTTTGGCAGCCATTTGCCGTAAAAAACAAAATGGTACTCATTCAATATAATTTTCTTTGAAACATATCTCCAAACTAATTAAAAAAAAATTGCCTAATTGTTTTTTTTTTGTTTTCTAAAAGTTTTTATTCATATGTAAAATAGAAAACCATCACAAATTTTCGAAAACAAAAAAGACAAAAAAGTGTACCTAATGTACGTCTTGCTCTTGTATAATTTGGTTTGGATTTTGAAGATATTTGATCATTATTACAACTACGTTAAATGAAAATTCTAAACTATCACAAAATGTAAAGAATGTAATAAAATCCTAAATTGACAATGAACGCAACTTAATCCTAATCAGGCAAATTCTCAAAATGGCTTCCGTTCACTCGACGACACTTTTCGCAATTCTTTAAAACCCTCCTTGTCACTCTTCCAAGTGTATTTCTGTTTATGATTGCAAAAGTATTTGCTACTCTCTCTCGGAGAACATCTACGTTTGCAGGAGGTTCATACTCATAAATCTCATTTTTAGCATCACCCCAAAGATAAAAATCCAAGGGGGAAAGATCTGGGGATCTAGCTGGCCATGGGATTGGACCATTTAATGTTATTATACACATAATAATATTATTGCCAAAATTGTCTCTAAGAAAATCCATAACAAGCACTGTGTTATGCGCAGGATAGCCATCCTGTTGAAACCCTATTTTTCTAAAGTCAACCTCATCTGGCACAATTTCTCGAATAGCTGGTAAGATTTCATTTCTCGAAAGATCTAAATACCTTCTTCCATTAAGATTATAATCAAATGTAAATGACCCTATGATTTCCTAAAATAGGAGACGAAAGTCCCTTCCCTACTTTATTATAAAATTTATATTATTATACATACCAATAATTCTAAACTAAATGTTAAAACCAAATTTTGTCTGAAAGCGTCTTGCAGCAATCTCGTGGGGATTTTCTGCAGCCCAAAAATGTCTGTTGTGCTTATTAAAAACACCACAATTAGTAATTCTGCTTTCATCAGTCCATATTGGAAAACAATACAACCAATTGGAAAATTCCGGATCCTCATTACATTTGTTAATGTACCAGTCCGAGAAACGCATTCTTCTGGGATAATCGGTCTCTAAAAGCCCTTGTACAATTGTTGGTTTATAAGGGTGATACCCACACTTTTTAAGAACCTGGTGCACAGTTGATTTCGGTACGTTTATATCTTGTCCTACCATTCTAACACACGCGGTTGGGTTTTCGTTAAAAGCTTGCAAAATATTCCGATTCCGGTTTTCATTATAAAGACGGTATAGTCTCCTCGGTTGTTCAACGGCACCGTATTCCAATAAATTGACTACTAGATTTCTAAAATGTGTCTTGTGAGGTTGGCGACGTTCTGGATAAGTCTCCAAATACCTAGCTGAAGACACGTCTGCGTTTCTGTTGGACTGGAGATACAGTGCCAGCATGTCAAATTTCTCTTCATTTGAATACTGATTTGGTGCCTTTTCAAGAAAATTTTAATTATAAGGACAAGCAAAACGCCCAAATTTGCAACAATTTTGAGGAAATGACATTGGGTGAGTACCAATTGCTTTTTACGGCAAATGGCTGCCAAAGTCAAGGCCAACTTAGAAAAAAACAATATTTTGGCTTTTTTCACATTAGAACAAAATATTTTCATAAAGTGTTATACATCATTTTAAAGCAAAAATGTGCTCTTTTCAATAAGATGAAAAAACAAAATGCCAACCACAAGAAAAAAAGAAGTTGATGATGGTATCTCGTAACCGAAACGTCAGAAGTGAACACTAATTGCACAGGAAGATGCTCCTTGAAAAGTTGCTCTATCAATGTTTGTGCCGAATTTTGTAATTTTCAAATTAGATAAAATACAGCACTTTTTCGAAAATGCACGTTTTTGGTTTTTCGGTTATAACTCAAAAACAAAACAAAAATTGAACGTTATTAAAACGGTGTTGTATTGCCCATTAAATTCCCTAAACATTCCCCATTTAACCTTTGCAGTAGCTCTTCTGTATAGAGAATCGAATCTTGGACACACTGTATACCCGGCCTAAACATACTCTCATACTTTCGAGAACGGAGGCGACTGTTCCCGGTTCTCGTTTAGTCTAGATGGGTTCCCGGGGTCGAGGTCGGCGCTCGGCGTTGTCGCTTCGCCCCGAATCTCTGTGGACCGACTGTCGGGCGTAACATTGACCCCCCTCTTAGTTCTGATCGCCCCGATCAGAGAAATCTCCACGACTGTAAGTCTTTAACAGTTCAAGATGAACTACTTTGTTCTGACTGTATGTGACTGTATATGGATCCTCCCAACTTGGAGACAACTTGGAAAACTTTCCTTTCTTTCCTACCTTCCTGTAGAATTCTCCCTTAGGTCATATCTGGCTTTCATCAGATCGCTGGCATTTTTTATCTTTGTCCTCACGTTTCGATGGATTTGCTCTAATCTCTCTCGAAGTTCATCAGCGTAGTTGTGGACATCTCGCACCGGTTCTTCTGGTGATCCGTATACCAAATCTACCAGAAGTTCTTTATCAAATTTAGCCTTGGCAGGGGTATGTTCTGTAGTCAAATACACTGCACCTCTGTAAGGCATCATCATTAGAAGACGCAGAAATTTGTCCTAATTTTTCTGGTAATCCGCTACCATTTTGCAGAGGTATTGTTCCATAATTGAAATGCTCGACCATGTCATCTGATTGTGGATGGAACGGAGTTGTACTTGTTTTGCGCATTACCAGAAGTTCCATGATCTTGAGATGTTGTACAGAGCAGAAGCAGGCGACATCCACCAGCGTGTTCTAGATCAAACACTGCATGACAGATGGCTCTCAGTTCGAGAAGCAGCCCATATTGCTCTGTACCTCGCTGGTTATCGGAACCAGTACGAAGTGAAAAGGAATATAGGTGATTACCAATTTGTCGATCAAACCATCTCCATACCGGTTTTGGGGTCTACCCCTCATCAGTACAGCTTTGGCTGGTCGACAAATTGGAAATCTCGATTCATCGGTTTAAAACCGGGAATGTACGGCCCCGTGCAGCAGTGTTGTGTGTTTGCAGTGTTTCATCTAAAATACGCTGGTGGATGTCGCCTGCTTCTGCTCTGTACAACAACTCACCGGTACTCCGTACAGGGTGTCTATTAAACTACGGTAAAACAACATTCAAACACCTACTACTGTTAGTGAGTTTCTATAACTACATACAAACACATCCTAAAACTATGAAATTAATAACAGCGAGAGGGGGGGGGGGGGGGGGGAGCAACAGTTAGTTACTTAGTAAAGGAAATTCTGATGAACCAGAGAAAACGGGAGGTTTCGGTAATAAATCAGTACATTCTGTACTGGATCGGTCGGAGTCGGAAACTTACCAAATACCAAAATAATATCCGCAACTAAGTGTGGAAAGTAATTGAAAAAGGCGGTAACTCTTTCTTTCCCAATTTGCAACGGTACTTGATAACATTCTTTCACATGGACCGTCTTTCCATTAGCAATTTTGACTTGTACACTTGAAACAACTTTAGGACAAGAACTCTGCTCACACAGTGAAGCGACGGCGTTTCCTATATATAAACTAGTTGCTCCGGTATCGAGAAGGGCTAAAAATCTTTTATTAAGTATCTTTACTACTATCTGCGGACGGTTGTCCTGGTTTGAGCTTGCTTTGTGAGCAAATAGCGGTTCATTCTGACTTGATATGTTTTCAGGCTGCACTGTCTCTAATTCAGTGCAGCCCCCTTCTAGTTTTCCTGTCGGACACAAGAACAATTTCGAGTTAACGTCCCAGCTTTCCCGCAACGGGAGCAAAACAATTTAGCCGGCTTCCTACAATTCGTTTTATAGTGCCCATTCTCACCACATCTCGAGCAAACGATAGGTGTTGTGGGCTTCGGTTGAGTTTGTACTGGTGGGTTATTTCGGGGGGAAGATATTTCCTGTCTTTCTCTTGGGTAGGTAGGTCTATCTGGTTCCGTCGGTCGGTAAAAGGGTTCAGTCGGTCGGTAAGAGAGGCGTAGTTCGGCGAAGAGCACTTCCGCTCTTCGTGCAGCATTGGAGAACGAGAATATATCGTAAAAGTCGGTACTTCGGATTTGCTGACGGTATTCTGGTAGCAAATTACGGTACAGCCATTTCAATTCGTCCTCCGGGTTGATTCGTCCATGCCTGCGAATCAATGTCTGTAAGTCGGTTATATAACGGTTCACTGGCTCAGTTGCTCTTTGAATTCTTCGACTTATTTCAACCTCCAATTCCTCCTCGTAGTTCATAGGAAAATAGAAGGTCCGGAAATCTTTAAGAAAATCATCCCACGTGACCCAATTCCTACGGTTAGTTCGGTGCCATAAAGACGCTTCGTCCCTTAGTAAGACTGATAAATAAGGCATCAGGTCATTCGTTGTTATCCCCTGTGCCTGGGTGACTTCCAGTAAGCGTTCAATAAAACTTACAGGGTCAGTTTTTCCATTAAAGCTTATTCCCCATTTTTGTAGTTTCAGCGGAGGTGTGACATATCGGACCATCGGTGGCGGATATTTCGCTTGACATAGTTGACTAAATGTGGTAGGATGGTATTGAGACGGTAAGATTGCTGGACTGGGCCTACTTGCGGTAGCAGTGGTATAAGTCACGGTAGTGGCTGTAGTTGTGTTCGGTAGTGTTGGGAGTGGTGGTATTACAGATGGTGTTGGCTTTATACCTGCTGTTGTTATATTTTCCTGATAATCGTATGGGTTGATGAGTGACTGAGGTTTTATTTGCTGAAAAGGCGGCTGACTAGGATAGTCGGAATTATATGGTGGCGATTTATTGCGCCACCATATCACAATTGATGGCTGGGATATACTGTCGGTCGGGGCGGTTGGTTCTGTCGGTAACGGTGGTATAACAGTCGATAGTTGTCTTACATCAGTGCTTGACGCGTTTTCCTGATGTTCAAAGAGTCTGGCTCTGAATCGGTTTCGTAAGTCTGATAGGGTATCTTGTGGATCCCTATATACATCACAAGTTTCCCTAACGAAAACTTCGGGCGGCATTCGGTATGACCACGTCATAGGAGAACCAGTAATTGCAGGTGAAGGCTGTATTTGCTTTGTTATCGGTAAGGGGCTACGGTGCGGTAGGAAGTCTGTTTTCTTCCATGATTCGGATAAATCGGAACAGCGTAAGAAAATAACAAAAGAGTCCCTGGACCCTTAAATCTAAACAAAAGAAAAGAGTCCCTGCTCGGGCGCCAAATTTATGCGACGCCCTTTCTCAGGTCCGCTGATACGTACTTAATTCGTTGAGTCTCGGGCGCCACCCTTTGATATTTATTAAGCGACAAAGGGACCGCTATTGCCTACAGGGTAGCTTTTAAACAGAGGAGAAATATTCCAGGGATTTTTAGATTAAAACACCAGGAGTAAGGAACAATAATAGGGTGTGTATTAAACTACGGTAAAACAACATTCAAACACCTACTACTGTTAGTGAGTCTCTATAACTACATACAAACACATCTTAAACCAGGGAAAACGGGAGGTTTCGGTAATAAATTAGTACATTCTGTACTGGATCGGTCGGAGTCGGAAACTTCAATATTGCGTACAAGCAGTAACAACAATATAAAACGGTAACGGAGCTTTGGGACCACTGGGACTGTGGGGTTTCGGAGGAAGCGTACTTTAATTCGGAATCGGATATAGTCGGTTTCAGTTTATTCACATCCAGCCTGGCTTTGAAGATCGGTGCTACGGGAAGCCCAGGATGTAAAACAGGACGGTGACGGAATCGGTGATAGGTCCCAAATCGGATTTGAAAGAAGTGGTACGGTGAGCGGTGTGTTAGCGATTTTCCCGGGTTACATATGAACGCACCCTGTGATGAACAAAATGAACGCTGCCCGAATCAGCATGGCACCTGCGTCACTTGAACGTCACAGGTACTCCGGTGGAGCACAACTCCAACTACACCGGAAAATCACAATTCCACCCCTCTTGTGTCGCAAGACCCTAGCATGACGTCAGGAGCCGAAACGTGAAGCAACAACGTCGGCCCCCTAGGTCAGATATCCGGTACTAACTCATTGAGTCCTCCTATTCGATCGACCGTCGACCCTCGACCGGCGACTGTCGAGTCGACGACCGAAAATTAATCGAATTATTTTACTAATCTTAATAAATTCTGTCGGCTTGTTAAGCGCGACAAACAGGTGGCGCCATCTATGGGCGCACCCGCGAACCTACGGCCGTTTTGGCCATTGCCTTTGTTTTATATGGGGAATTCCCATTTTTTTATTTAATTAAAAGGTGTTGTAATGAGTTGGGTGATGAAATATAAAGAAAATGTTAATTGTGACAGATAATACAATTGCGTCCGTAGGATTTTTACACACGAGTGATGTTTGTGGCTTCAGCGGACAGATGAATAATAATTTAAATTAAAGAAAAAGTAGGCCTTCAGCCGGATTTGAACCAACCACCTTCTGCAAGCCGGGCAGATGCTCTGCCAACTGAGCTATAAAGGCACATCTAATTCTTTGGCTTATCGGGATACCATTTCTTCAACTTAAATCACCATTATTGTTAGTACACAAAGTGGGAGTTAGAAGGGAAAGGGAACAGATTTACGACCGGAGACCCGTCGAGCCTCGATTTCTCATTCTTGCAGGATCGTCAAACATGCTCTGACTTCACCTACAACGGGTCTCCGGTCGTAAATCTGTTCCCTTTCCCTTCTAACTCCCACTTTGCGTACTAACAATAATGGTGATTTAAGTTGAAGAAACGGTATCCCGATAAGCCAAAGAATTAGATGTGCCTTTATAGCTCAGTTGGCAGAGCATCTGCCCGGCTTGCAGAAGGTGGTTGGTTCAAATCCGGCTGAAGGCCTACTTTTTCTTTAATTTAAATTATTATTCATCTGTCCGCTGAAGCCACAAACATCACTCGTGTGTTAATTGTGACGTCATTACCTGTGATTTAGGGAAAAACTTCGTTACAGTCTGCCGCAGCGGTAGACGAAACGTCAAGAAGAAATTCCATTGGACCACGGCTTCAAAGCTCGGAAAACACTTTAGATTGGATCTCAATAAAGGTTGAATCGTTGGCAATTTAGCAAACGTGAAGGGTTTTTATATCCTACATCCGCTATTCAGCTCTTATGTTTGTAATACTTTATATTCACATTTTTTCATGTAAAATATTTCGTATGTGGACGTAAAATAAAAATTTTTGGCCGCCCCTAAATTTGGCCTCCCGGGTTTTTTGCACCCCGTTGTGTAGATCCGCCCCTGGATGGTATATACAATATACAGTACTATTAATTCAACTAGTGATTATTGGCGCAAACGTGCTCTACGCAAAGAGAGTCACTAATAAACGTTAGCGCCAATGGTCATTAATTTAGTTGCAGAATATCCATCTTTCGGATTCTTCATTGCTGACAATGACTCATATGGTTTATATGATTTCATCGAAACTGGGCGCCATGAACAGATTGAGTGTATGATATGCATACAATATACAGGATGATGCATTAAACTAGTAAAAATAAAAAAAATGGGAATTCTGTCACTTTAAATGCTCATCTGAAAGTTGGCACAAAGCAATGTTCAACCATTTAACGTAAAAAATTGCCATTTTTTAGATTTCTCGTTGTTAGGTGATGACGAATATGGTTCAAACCAACTCATTGACACTGGCACTATGAACAGATGGAGTATATAGACTTGTATACAATATACAGGATGCACATAATCAGTGAACATTGGTGCAAGCGTGCCTTATTCGAGTCCGAGGGGTCACTATCAAATTTCGGACAAGAAACCTTTGCGCCAATAATTATAATTTTTCGTATAAAATATTAACTTTCCGTATTTTTCATTGTCAGACGACAACGAATATGCTTCAAATTATTCATTGACACTGTCACCATGAACAGATGGAATATACACTCGAGCATACAATATACAGGATTCTGCAATAAAATAGCCACTTTGACGCAAACGTGCGTTTTCTGAAAATAATGTTGCGAACTCGGGGTTCAATAATTCCAGTGTAACGATTTAACGCGAAAACACTATTTATTTATTCCACAAATACACACAGGTACAATTCGACTAGTAAATAACTCACTACTTAACACTTTATAGCCTTCTATTATCGCTTCGTACTTTAGCTTACTTATAGCTCGCTTAAAATAAGACTACCCTTAACCGCGCGCTCTATGCGCCATTTATATACAATCCTAAAATTACAGAAAAACCTAGAAAGTTCTTGATAAGAATTCTTGAATAATCTCACATAAAAAAAAACGGTTGTAAACAACTGCCTTCTAGATTAAACCGAGCAATAAATCACTCGTGTCAGCCATGACGCAGCGCGGATAGGTCGCGAAGCTCCACCAACCACACACGCGTTGCCCCGCCTGCCATGCGGCGTCGCTGCGAATCGTAACAATATCGACCTATCAACCTTCGGATGAGAATCGTTAGCGCCAATGGTCATCATTAGCGTACAGAGTTGCCATTTTTCCGACCTCCCATTGTTAGTCGATAACGAATTTGACTCAAACTAATCGATTGACACTGGAACTGCAAAAAGATGAAGTATATAGCCTTGTACACAAGATTTGGTGCGTGCTTTATCCAAAAGGAAAATGTTTGCGGGACGAGCGCAGCGAGTTCCCGCAATTTGAATGAAACAAAAAAGGCTTTTCGTCAGGTGTATCATACAAGATTTAATTTTGACTACAAATACCTACTTAGAGAGAGATTTATTATAATTAAACTTCAATATTTACTTTTAAACCACTTTGTATCTACTTAATACAGTAAAACTGTAGCAACGGTGTGCCACAACCGAAACCTGCTGGTGATGAAACGAACTTTTCATCACCAGTTACGAAAGATTTTACTTTTCGTAACTAGTTACGAAAAGTAGGACATTACGTCACTGTCATCAGTATTGAAAAGTGCCACTTTATATATCAAAATTAGAAAAATAGTATTTTTATATGAAAAGAGTATTGAAAAGAGATTGCTGACATTCTTTGCTATACAAAGGTGCACTCAATGGCGATACGTGACTTTGATAATTATTTATGACTGTTCATAATTAAAGGTAAACCACCTGTTCCAAATGTCTTGCTTGGACATCTTGGCAGTAGCCAAGTTGAAGATAGCATTTTCAATTAGGTACAATAGCTATTAATAACAATACGTGATCAGTGTGTTATTTTATTACACTAAATAATTTTTCACCCGGTTTGTCAAGTGCTGAATTTTATTTTAGTATGCAGATGTAATAGTATATTAAGATAGAAGTTAATTGTGTTAATTATAAACAGCGCATTGGCGCACGAATCCAAGTTTGCAAAACGAGGAGCGAAGCAACGAGTTTCGCAATGGATGAATGCGACAGTGGCGTTATGGAACGTGTATCTTATGCTATTTTATGTAATAAGATAGATTCAAAAGAATAATAACTAAAAATAAGTCATTATTTCGAACTTCTAGTAATATCTGTTCTTTAAAATTAAGTCTGCCTCGTGACATTGACGTTAAGTATCAAACTGTCACAACTGCGATGTTGCCATATTGATCAAGTATTGTCAAATTTGTCAGCCTAGAAATCAACAGAAATGTTTTATTTAAAAAAAACAAAAGACTTTTTTTTAGTTTTGGGTTGCTGGTATTGATTATTAGGTACATACTATCGCATATACCGTTTTGCCTCAAGTTTTAAGTCCAAAATTTGTTTAACAGTTCAACCTTAGTATACAGGGTGATTGAAAAGTACTTTGGCAAACTTCAGGAGGTGATTTCTGGCATTATTTTAAGAAGAAAAGTTCTAATAAACTAGGGTCCTTAAGAGCATCGTTACGAAGATACCGGGTGTTAAAGTTTTATAAAAAAAAAATATTATCTCGTAATCCGCTTGAAAGGTTTTAATAAAAATTTACAGATGTCTAGCTGGTCAATAGCTAGCGAGTATCCATGTTTCTGTTAAACGAAAGTTTTTTTTGTTCCACTAGTGGCGCTCGTACCGCAATGACGCTTCATCTTTTTGATGAAAAGTGTAGTACGCCACTGGTAAAAAAAAATAAAATCTACCCTTTTATTATCTGTTCAATTCTAAACAAAAAAGCTCTCTTAAGTTTTCTTCTTTAGACGCGTCATTTTCAAGTAAAAAAATAAAAATCGTTTTAATGCACGTCTTCAAATCGTTACCTCAACAAGAAAATTAAATTTTTTTAAATTAAATTAACTTAAATAAATTGTTCGAAATGTCCTCCCTCAACCTTTCAAGCGGTTTCGAAGATATTATTATTTTTTTATTTTTTAATAAACTTTAACACCCCGTATCTTCGTAGCGATGCTCTTAAGGACCCTCGTTTATTAAAACTTTTCTTCTTAAAATAATGCCAGCAATCACCTCCCGAAGTTTGTCAAAGTACTTTTGAATCACCTTGTATAATAGATTGTGAAGTTCACTTATTTCCAATATGATTTACGTGTTTCAGCCTCAGATTGGAAACCTCGTAGAAAATACTTGAGACCCGCATATAAAGCTCCGACATTAAAGTATTTCTACTACACGTACAATCAAATATCACATAAGCTGGTTAAGGATTTGAAATCAGCATTTTCTCAAGGCGATGCCGAGACAATGTTTAGATTACACGCTTTTCGTTGCTTTTTCTGTAAGTGAATTATTTTATACTTATTTAATTTGGTACACGTGTGTCACAATCGCCCTAATCATATATTTTTCTAGTTACGTCCGCTGGCTATTATGGGAAGGAAGTTGATGGAAAACTAGAGAAACTTGCAATTGAACTCGATAGGTAAGAGTTTTAATAGTTTATTAGGTAATAAGGATTGTAAGATGCTTCTTACTAGGAAAAGTTTTACAATCTTAATTTCGTGTACATTGTAATTACCTACAACTTTCACAAACTGTTTACAAAAGAAAAAATATTGTTACGGGATACGGGTTCCAATAATTGTGTAAGTCTGTAAGTCATTAACCCTTCAAGATGAACCAATTTCATCTTTGCTCTAGGACTAGGGTTACGTTGGATCCTGTATACCACGTCGTTGATCTGTTTGATAACTCTATATGGAACCTCCCAACTTGGAGACAACTTGAGACTATCCTTTCTTCCTCTGTGGTTTATACAACCGCACCAAGCCACCTGCTTTAAATTCTGCAGAATTTACTCTTAGGTCATATCTGGCTTTCATCCGATCGCTGGCAATCTTTATCTTTCTCCTCACGTTTCGATGGATTTCCTTTAATCTTTCTCGAAGTTCATCAGCATAGTTCTAGACATCTTGCAGCAGTTCTTGCTGCAGGATTCCAGCTGAAATAATCTATGGCAACTAAGATGTATTTGTTGCCATTGCCCGTTTCTGGAAAAGGACCTACCACGTCGATCGCAATTCTTTCAAATACGGCGCCAACATTGTATTGCTTCATTTGTCCCCTAGTCTTTCTTTGGGGTCCTTTACGGAGCAGCAGGTATCACAATTTCTGCACTACTCTTAGACGTCATATCGGCAGTTCACCCGGTAGTACCTTTCCCGAATTCTATCCAGAGTCTTATTTACTCCAAAATGGCCTCCAGACACTCCATTGTGCATTTCTCGTAAGACATCTTTCCGTCTACTTTCTGGTACGACAAGCTGGAGCGTGGCACTTTTCTCGTCGGGGCTTTCCCAAGTCCTCTTCAGTATACCATTCTGAATCGCCAAGGAATCCCATTGAGCCCACATAGCTTTTACTTCCGGTCTTATCTGCTATGTCCTTCCAATCAGGTCTTCGATTTTCCAACTTTCATTGACGTATTAACCCCACATCTTTATCGGTTGTTTGTTCGACCTTCATTTGTTCAGTGGTCCAATGTTCGTCGACGTCAATCCTGGTTCTCCTAAGAATGCTTGCTCCTTCTTATTTTTCTACTAGTTCGCAGTGTCGACATTCCAATTTACAAGGCCTGCGTGATAATGCATCTGCGTTACCATGAGATCTGCCTCGACGATGTTCAATTTTGCCAGGGATGGTGGGGCGTCTTCCAAGCTGTCCAATCCTAATGATCCAGAGGGTTTCCGTGAGGCCAGTCAGCGTTCGCCCCTTCACAATGACTGGTCTTAGTTTTCCGGCTGATGCTTTAGTCCGCCAGATTGTCGTCGTGGCGGAGTTTGACTCCTTTCCCGTCGAACGCGACAGTCCCTTTTAAAATGGCCCATTCTGGCGCAGTTAAAAACGAGATTTGGGTTTCTGTAGGTTGGTATTTCGGTCCATATTTCTTCTGTAGCCAATGTCTTGTACCCTGCTCCTTGATTGGTCGAAATATGAAGTCATTTGCTTCCTGAATTCACGCTACTCGTCCCAAATTGGTCTTTATAAATGCTCCAAGAAGTAGTGCAGTCGACAGCTGGAAGCCTAGTAATATTTAGTCGCTGTTGAACTTGGCCGACTGCGACGTGTTTTTCAGATCCGCCACCGTTCTTCTAACTCCGTCCTTTTCTTCTCTACTTCATGTTTGACTTGATCCACGTATTGTTTGACTTGATCCACGTTTTGTTTGACTTGATCGACGTCTTGTTTGACTTCAGTTATTTTGGTTGACACAAGTTCTTTCAACTCACGACGACTATCCGTTAATGCTTGAAACAGAGCAGGTTGATTTTTTCTTTGTTCCTTTATGTCAAGTTGCCTTTATTTTTCTCGTTTCTTTTTCTCAAGTTGCCTTTGTTTTTCTTGTTCTTCCAAAAAATTTATTTCTTCCTTTTTGTCCTTCTTCAGCATTTCCATAAGTGCTGCCAGTTGTTCATCCATGATTTTGATGATGTGAGAAAACACCAAAGTTCTTGCACTGTCCTTACCACGCAAAATTTGATGACACAGCCACAAGTTTGATGAAAATTATCCCACTTCGGACACCAGTTGTTACGGGATACGGGTTCCAATAATTTATCGTCAATTAACTACACATTATTTATTTACTTTTAACTATTACAACAGAATAACTCTCTACTAACAATTCGCACTGTTCGCTTGTCCGCTTATTTCGCTTACTTACTACACTGCGCCATCTATTCGATCCCATCTCGCGCGGCTCGCTGGTTTATATACCCGACCTGAACACACTCTCGTATTTTCGAGAACGGAGGCGACTGTTCTCGGGGTCGCAATCGGCGCTCGGGGTGCCGCCTTGGCCCGAATCTTTGTGGACCGACGGTCGGGCGTAACATTATTTAATTTTGACAATTAAATGTGGCGGTCAATGCAATCTCTGCAATCCTACCAAAGAAAGTCCCATAGGCTTAACAGTTTGGTAGATATACCCCGGTGGTCGATTTTTAGGCATTTTTAGAATGTGTTTTAGAGGCATTTAGAAAAAAATACATTTATTGGACTAATTTCACTCTTATTATGTTTGTTACCTTCAAACGGAATTGAAATTTCCTCATTCCCATCAAAAATAGCAAAGAAAAATGTTCAACTTTTTTTTCGAAATTCACAAAAAGGGGGGGGGGGGTTATCCCTTCCTCTTTCTCAATTTCAAACTTGGACCGTCTGTAACGTTAGAAGAAGTGGACCGAATGGAGTGAATCTAAGTGGTTTTTGTATTATTTGATATCTCCTATCATCTCCTATCAAAGAAAGTCCCATAATTAAATGTTAATTAAAAGGTTAAATAGTTTGGGAGACAGACCCCTTTGGTAGTCGATTTTTAGGCACTTCTTGAATGTTCTTTGGAGGCGTTTAGAAAAACGTTCATTTCTTGGGGTAACTTCACTTTTATCATATTGCGATCAAAAACAGAAAAAAAAATTTCCAATCTTTCTAGAAATTGACCAAAGGGGGGCGAATATTTCTTCTGTTTTTCTCATAATCTTTTCCCTATTTCTTTCTTAATTTCAAAGTTTGACCACCTGTAAGCGTCGAACGAGTGGAACAATTGGAGTTTCTTGTTTTTTTTTTTTTGGTACCCTTTTACGGATCTCTTAGGTGGTCGATTTTTAGGCACTTTTAGAATGTCCCTTGGGGACGATTAGAAAACTGTCTATTCGGGGGATTATTTCACTCTTATTATATTTCTTATATGCACTACATGCACAGAGGTTTGAAATCGTCTCATTCCGATTAAAAGTCGCAAAAAAAAATCAAATTTTCTTCCAAATTCCAACAACTTTTTCGAAATTGAAGGGTTTGTTTTCCCTATTTTTTCTTTGACTGTCTGTAACTTTAAAACGAATGGGCCGATTGGAGTTAATCCTACGATTTATTGTTTTTTTTGTAATGTACTCTTTTACCTCCCCACAAATATAGTTTCATAGGTTTAGGAGATAGACCCCTTCCGAGGTCGATATTTAGGCACTTTTAGAATGTGCTTTGGAGACGTTTAGAAAAATATCCACTTATGAAACCAGTTCTACTCTTATTATGTTTGTCACGTTCAAAAGGGATTGAAATGGCATCATTCCCACCAGAAACAGCAAAGAAAAATATATAAAACCATATTGTTTGACTGGCACGACGTTTAGGCGTGTACACTGGTCTTGAAGTTTCTCAGAATAATTAATGCTTGAAAAACAAATTTCAAATCTTTCTAGAAATTGACCATAGGGGGGCGAATATTTCTTCTGTTTTTCTCATAATCTTTTCCTTATTTCTTTCTTAATTTCAAAGTTTGACCACCTGTAAGCGTCGAACGAGTGGAACAATTGAAGTTTCTTGTTTTTTTTTGGTATCCTTTTAGGGATCTCTTAGGTGGTCGATTTCTAGGCACTTTTAGAATGTCCCTTGGGGACGACCAGAAAACCGTCTATTCGGGGGATTATTTCACTCTTATTATGTTTCTTATATGCACTACATGCACAGAGGTTTGAAATCGTCTCATTCCGATTAAAAGTCGCAAAAAGAAATCCAATTTTTTTCCAAATTCCAACAACTTTTTCGAAATTGAAGGGTTTATTTTCCCTATTTTTTCTTTGACTGTCTGTAACTTTAAAACGAATGGGCCGATTGGAGTTAATCCCACGATTTATTGTTTTTTTTTCTAATATACTCTTTTACCTCCCCACAAAGATAGTTTCATAGGTTCAATAGTTTAGGAGATAGACCCCTTCCGAGGTTGATATTTAGGCACTTTTAGAATGTGCTTTGGAGACGTTTAGAAAAATATCCACTTATGAAACCAATTCTACTCTTATTAT
Source organism: Taphrorychus bicolor (assembly GCA_951812265.1). Classification (NCBI taxonomy): domain Eukaryota; kingdom Metazoa; phylum Arthropoda; class Insecta; order Coleoptera; family Curculionidae; genus Taphrorychus; species Taphrorychus bicolor. The sequence goes on along the minus strand of OX638301.1, from coordinate 42,176,225 downwards.
GTTTGTCACGTTCAAAAGGGATTGAAATCGCATCATTCCCACCAGAAACAGCAAAGAAAAATATATAAAACCATATTGTTCGACTGGCACGACGTTTAGGCGTGTACACTCGTCTTGAAGTTTCTCAGAATAATATGCTGTCACGGTGATTTTTCTCACTACGCCTCTTCCTACATTTGTTATGAATTAATAATACATCTTGCTATTAGTTATTTATTGAGGTCTTAACAGTACCTTGCTCATTGTTGCATTTTGATTATATTCCTGGTCAATGCTTCACTTGCTCTTTCTGTTTCATTCACTGGTTCTCGAGGGGACTTGTTGGTTGCCCGCTAGTACCTACTGAAACATACCTTTTGTTAATTTACTAAACTCCAATTGAATAACTCTGACTTTACTAGTCGATTTTGTGTTTGGAATTTTCCTCCTTTGCCTTGTTTTGAATCCACTTTTGTCAGTTTTCGGCTAGAGCGGCCTTCACTGCTTCTCGAAGGTTGGTTTTGTGGCCTCTGTTTATGTTTCTGACCAGATTCACATTTTTCTTGTGCGAAGGGTGCTCCCAGGCTTCCAGTTTGCTTCAGATCCCCGTTTTGCACCTGTTAGTTTTATTTACATCGAATCAGCTAATCGATTTTGAGGTTAATAGCAGGCTGCAATGTGAAGTTTCCTTGAGCGTTTCATTTTGAAGCATTATTTTGGCAAGTGAATTTTATCTCCATCCCTTTTCTTTACTCACCTGATCGCATATTCCCTTTTGGCATAAGTAATCTCGCTGCTCCTCGCAGTCGGGTTTCGCGCAATGCGAAATAGTGCCGAATATATCTCGTCACGCTTAAATTGTCACTTGTCGCCTTTCAAGCTTTCGATTGGTGGTGTCCTATTCTTGTGGCGGTAGGTTTAATTTATTATTCTATGTTTAACGAATTAATTAATTGATTGATCGGTTTTTGGCATTATTTCGTATGACATTTTTTTCAGGAAACTCAGGGGGTGGTATCTAGGATTTCATTTATGTAGTTTCTGCAGTGTGGAGTACCTTATTTTGTATCATTTCTTAGGTTTCAACGTGATCGACTCGAGCTTGCGTCGTGTCGAAGTCGTTGTCGATTGGCCGTCAAGTCCCTTCTCCTGCTATTGGAATTCTGCTTCGACCAGCTAGTGGAAAACGTCCTCCTCGTGGTTCTCTTGCTTTGCTACCGTCCGTCGACTTGCAGGCCTATTACGAGCTAACTCCATTTTATACTTTTGGTATATCCTTCGCTTGAAGGGATTCAGGAGGTACTCATTTTTAAAAATCTTCGCGTGATACCTTTGCTTTGTTTCTTACGTTACCTAGAGCGCGTTGATTAGCCACATCTGTGGGATTTAATTGGCCTTGCATTTCGAACATTGGAAGCTAAGTACATCGTCAAGCCTTTTTGTTACTTTCCTTGACGAAGCCAGGCCACAACTCCTGAGCTAGATATTTAACAGCATCGGGGCGGTCCTCAATATTATCTAGGAAGCCCAAGCAGTTTAGTGACCACCTGGTGAACGCTTAACCACCTTTGGCGTAAAGAGAACCCTGAACAAGGCTTTTTTTACCTGGGCTCAAGTTTTCGAGTCACCCAATATATGAACATCAGTTGAATTCCTCAAGTTTGCAGCTGTTGGCTACGCCACAGCTCATCAGGGATACTCAACGTGTGTTGGAGTCCCAAGCCATTGTTCAACAGTGCACTCGTAAGATTGTTACTAACATAGGCTTAAACTAACAACCCTTATTTGGCCAATATATATGACAAGTGAAACGTCTTCAGGTAGTTGTAATTTTTACTTGACCTTCACGCCTTTATTTATTTATTTGTTTTGGTCTGAGTTGTATTGATTAAGTAGAGTTCCAAAATTCACCTTTGGAGGTTTCTGATTTCCCTGTAAGAATCAGTGGCGCTTATACTCACCCCTACTCTCCGAGCCTTTGAGCATGGGGCATTTACTTAATTTGCCAGGCAACTTGACAGCTCGCTTACTCGACACACACTCGATTATTTCAGATTTGCTTATTGACTTATTTTGTTGCTAATTATTCCCTTCACTGATCTATCAAGAAAAATGCGTGGCAATGCTTCTCGTTCATTTCAACTCATCAATCCTGTCACAAAGAAATCAAGAACCGTCCTAAGATTCATCTCTGCTATATATCCTTTTTCCACTACATGCCATCCAAAGGTACGTTGTCTGAGTCGTGGCAACGTCTCGCATTCGCTTATCAGATGGTTTATTTCTCTTTTCTCCACACATTCTACATTTTGGATATTGTTCTCTCCTCATCTGATGTAAATGTTTTTTCAGCAAATCGTGTCCTGTGGTCAGACCCACGGCCCTACTCAGTGGGTCCCTACCAAGATTCTAGAATTCATTTGCTCTCACTCTGGTTCTCAGTCCTATAAACTTTCGGGTTTATCTCATGCCAGGGAGTCCGTGCCAAAATGAGCCGTGTTGCTTCCTTAAAAGAGACTTCATTTATCTCATCTCTGTTTGCTGTGCTATATAGTACGTCGCGTCGGCACTAGTTCTACGTCTTTCCCAGCTCCAAACAGTAATGTGATGGGCCGGTAGTTTTTTGGAAATGTCTTATTCTTACCCCGCTTCTTCAGCATTATCACCAGTCCCTGTGTCCACCTCGAGGGAAAGTGCCGTAGCGTCAGGGTTGCGTTCACCTCTGCGCAGAGGTAAACAGCACCCTTCCTAGTCAGGTTTTTCAGAACCTTATTGGAGATGCCGTCCTGCCCAGGAGCCTCTCGTTCCACAAGGGTCCTCAGGATGTTCCTGACTTCCCCTGGGGTAACCTGGTCCATCGGGTCCTGCTGACCCCTCGGGTCCTCACTCCTCAGATGCCGGACGGCTCTCTCAACGGCGTGCAGTGGTGGTACTGTTTTTTCTCGCACCTGAGGCTTCTTTGCAGTCGCCAGAGGTCAGACGAGCCCTGAGCGCCCGCATATGTTCGGGAGTCTCTCCATATTGACCGCGTAGTTTTTGCACCTCACGCTCAATTGTAGATAGGCTTAGAGCCTGCAGCGCGCCCTCCTTGAACGCCTGCACGACACGTTCCAGCTGGGCCACAGAAGCAATAACTGGGACAGTCGCAAGGGCGTTAAAATGCTCTTGAAACCGTTTCCATTTAGTATGCTGAGAGGGAGTGGTTTTGATTTCGGCATTCACTCCAAGGGTCCAGCGGTGCTTGCAATTGAGGTCGCCAACCTAGTAGTGCTTGTTGGCCACTCAAGAGAATGTCGAATAGTTCCTGCTGCAGTTCGTCCTGTGGAGGCTTGTATGCCGACGCGACGTGACCTTCATCTGACCATAGCTGGTGCCCACGACGGCGACCCTTCCATTATTAGGGTTCCTTTTGTCGTAACGATACGTTCTATACCGCCGGAAGTTTACGCAAACGCGGCTACCAATCCTTGTTTTTGAAGAGCCAGAGTATTCGGCTCACTTTCCGCCAAGAGGAGCTCCACTTCGCACTACTTGGCGCGTAGCCCGTTAATGTTGCAAGATATTGGTGAGGGACTTAGGATGTCTAGCAGTCATTACCGGAGCGGAGTGCCTCGCAAATCCATCCTCCCAAGCAGTTTTTCAACTTGGTTTCGATGGCCTTGATGAGGCCATGGTCCTTCTGACGGTTTTTGCCCTTACGAGCTTTCGTGTTCACACCCGGCTTGGGTGTGAACACGTCTGCTTGGGAGTTTTGGCGGTTGGATGCGCGCTTTTGCGCCCCCATCATTTACACTAGAATTATCTTACGTGGGCGAATATAGAGCCATTATAACTTTTTCCTCCGACTGACATATTGCTTCATTGCTACTTGATCAAAAACGATTTAGTTGATGGTCGCCAACCCTTTTGTTGATTTCCATATGTTTTTATGTTTCCATAAAAAAAGTTTCTTATTTTGTGTTTTAGTAATTAAATGAATAAATTGAAGACGATGAAGCTTGAAATCAAAAATTGATTTCCTGTTCTTGGCCCTAATATATATGTAAGAATGTCACAGCACATCTAGCCTGTGTCCGGTGCATATAAGCCTGTTCTGTTATATCTGTTATATCTGTTACAGAAGAATAATCTTCCATAATCCCATTCCCAACCATGATTTGTTGAGACTGAACGTAGAAATGTAATAGCATACGCCGATGACCCAGTGGTAGTTGTAGCGGGAAAGGACAGAGAACGGCTAACAGACAAAACTCAATATGTAAATAACTCAGATCATCAGAAAGTGAAGGAAATGTCTTTCGAAGTGAAAGAAAGGGATATTCTTGACCAAAAAATGTGAGGACAACTTGTGAAGTTTTTGGGTTGTCGGTCTTGGAAGTGAAGGCGGAAAAAACTCAGCTATAGTCGCATGGGTTCTTAACTGGAGAGTCCGATGATTCATCAACGACAAACTTTGAAATTTTTGTTTCTTTTCATGGCATTTATTTGTACCGACCAGAAACAAAGAAAAAATAGGATACACTTATATTTGTCACTGGGTTAAAATGGTCACCAAAATGTATATTTCTTCCCGTCATTTTGATTTATAAATGTCACTCTGACAGTCTAATTAGACAGCCCAACTAACCCATGTGAAAAAAATAACCAAAAAGTTGTCTGAGATCCTCACACCGTTTCATCCCAAGACGCGTTTCGCTCCCACTAGAGCTCGTAAAAAAGAAAATGCCGACTCAGCGAAACAGATGGCGCCAGTAGGAATGACCTGCCACCGTTGGGTGGACATTCGGTTTTAAGTTTTCGATATTTTGAGGTGTGATATTTTCCTCAGTCCTGTGCAGGTGGCGGTGGCGATCGGTCGATTTGAGTATTTGGGCAGTCGGTACGGCGTCGTTCAGAATCGTGTGTGTTGGGAAGAGTTCGGGAGCATCGTTTATTTTTATTTGAAATAAACATTTTTATCATAATTTATCTTTTAGGTTTCAAAAAGAACTCTCACTTGTTATGTTTAGCCCTCTCAAAATGCTACTGACAAAATTAAAGTCTCCGTTCGCAGGAGATATTATGAAAGATATTCAAGGTTTAAAGGCATCATTTAAGGACATATATATGGATATTTTGCAGGAACGGAGCAATTCTGCAGGTAAATATGGGTAAAGGTATTTTGCTTTGGGATTATAATTGTGTATCAAAAGGATAAAAATTAAAGTAACTAATGTTCCTACTTAAATGTTAACTAACATGGTGATGGTGTGTAGCACATATACTACTGAAAAGATCACCACGTATTTTCATTTTCATTTTGACAGTTTATCGCCCGGAATAAATAACTCGTTTTTGCCGCTTTTATAACTAATTCGGATATGCAAAGTTACAGGCTATACTTGCTGATTAATGCAGACGAGGTGTTTCTTATACTTTTAGCTTAGTATCAGAGAAATAGCTCTCAATTGATTTACAATATTTCCAAATTATTTCAATCGATTTAACGTTATGACACGGTTGCCATGTCTGGCTATTTTGTTATGCAGGGTGTTTTTTTTTTAGGTATTCCCATTATTGCTATCTCCGAAACGGTAATAAGAGTTACAAGGTCGCTTAAATTGGGAAAAAGTTGTCTTTTGTCAAGCCGCTTTAAGATCTTCTACATTTTTAGTGGTTTCCGAGTTACTTGAAAAAAATGCAAACATTTCTCGAAACTTCAATCTCTTGTATTTCGTGACCTATTCGTGGAAGAAGAAAATTTTAAATCAGAAATTGTAATAAATGTTCAATCTCTACAATATGGCATATCGCAACGCCATTATATATATACATATGTTAATAACTGAGTTATACTATCTAAAGTGTTTTCTGGGCTATAAAGCCGTGGTCCAATGGATTTGCTTCCTGACGTTTTGTCTACTACTGCGGCAGACATTATCAAAGGCGATGAGGCACTGGGCGAAGTGATCTCCCTTGCTTCCCGACGATGACTGATCCACTTAATTACCTGCTCTATTAAAAGAATAAACTGTTATGTACGACAACCCTTTATTAAAACATTAAAATACACCAACATTGAGGCCTTATTATATACAACTTACGTTTTTATATAACTTTCTTCCTTCCTGTTGAAATTGTTTTCGTGTTTAAAGATCTCAATGGCTCAATGTCTCATGGTCTCAATGGCAATTCGTCGGACACAACAAAGTCCACATCCGAGGAGAGTCAGCGCAAGGTTGTAGTCAATCTGACCGACAAACAACTGTCAACAGATGAGTTGAGCGTTCTGAACAAGGGAGGTAATTTTGCCATAACACCATCCAGGAGACCTGTGGAAGACATCATAGCAAACGTGGAAAGCGGAATTCGTCAGCTGCCAATTCAGACGGCTGAACAGATAAGGATGGAGACATCACGAATTCTACTATGCGCAAAACCACCAAAAAACAATCTCACCTTTGCAGAAAGGAAAGCTCTGAAAACCTTGAAAGAAGACAAGGACATTCTTATTCTACCAGCAGATAAAGGAAACGCAACAGTAGTAATCGCAAATTCGGATTACGAAGGAAAAATCAGGACACTGTTAGATCCTACCACCTACAAGAAGCTAACTCGTGATCCAACCGCCCGTATTTTGAAGGCTACCAACAATTTAATAAGGGACGTGGCATCGGATGAAATAACTAAGATCAAAAAATCGAAAGCCTTGCCAACGAGGCTGTACGGTTTACCGAAGATCCACAAACCGGATGTGCCACTGAGACCCATCGTGAGCACTATAGGAAGCCCGACCTACGAAATTGCCAAACACCTGACAAAACTGTTGCAGCCAAAAATAGGAAATACTGACAGTCTTATAAAATTCTCCACTCATTTCGTCGAAAAACTGCATTCTTTGACTCAGGGGATATTCTCGATAGCTTCAACGTTGTTTCGATCTTCACGATGGTACCCATTAAGGAAGCCATGGAACATATTAATCAAGAATTTCCACAGAATATTGCTAAGCTGTTCCAACATTGTCTAACCACTACATATTTTCAATGGAAGGAAGAATTCTACGAACAAACTGATGGTGTAGCTATGGGCAGCCCTCTTAGTCCAGTAATAGCCAACTATTTTATGGAAATTTTCGAGGCCAGGGCATTGGCTACAGCAAGGAAGAAGCCAAGGTGCTGGTTTCGATATGTGGACGACACCTTTGTTATTTGGAGCCATGGAAAGGGCGAACTTCAAAACTTCCTCTTACACCTAAACTCTATTAACCCAAAAATCCAATTCACTATGGAGATAGAAAAGGAAGGACGCCTACCGTTTTTGGATGTTTTGGTGGCAAGGAGGCCAAATGGAAAGCTTGCACATACCGTGTATAGAAAACCAACACACACTGACCGAACCCAACAACGGATCAAACCATCATCCAAGACAAAAAAGGGGAGTCATAGAAACTCTGTCTGTGAGAGCCAAGAGAATTTGTGAGCCAGCTGAATTGGAACGGGAAATGACGCATCTGGAGAGAGCCTTAGGTTGGAATGGCTACAGCAAGCAGGAGTTCGATAGAGCCGTGCGCCCAAGGAATGTATAGCGATAGGAAGCAACAACGGGAGATGATGTAGAAAAGCGCGGTTGGGCTACTCTACCATACATCCACAAAGTCACGGACAGGACCGGCAGGCTACTGTAAAAGCACAAGGTTAAGACTGTCTTTAAACCCACTCGTACAATTCAACAGAGCGTGAGATCGGCTAAAGACCGCAGAGATCCCCTATCAGCACCCGGAGTGTATAGAGTTCCATGCAGCTGTGGCTCTGTATACATTGGCACCACAAAAAGCAGTGTTAACACGAGGATCACAGAACACAAAAGGAGTTGCAGGCTGGGACAAACGCAAAAGTCAGCAGTAGCAGAGCACGCTCTTTCTGAAGGTCACAACATCCTTTTTAATGAGGTGGATATCCTACATTAATCACAGCGCTACTATCCGCGAACGAGGGAAGTCATTGAGATCTTTAAACACAACCAATTTCAACAGGAGGGAGGAAATTACGTTTCTAAATGCAGACTAGAAGCGAGTTCTGCGACACACGTCGAGCGCGTCGAAACCCCGCGCCACCACCCCCACCCCGACCCCCCGCCACCTTTGCGACGCGAAGGCGGCGGTACGAATACCACGCAGCGTGCTACAGTCGAATCAGTCATCGTCGGGAAGCAAGGGAGATCATTTCGCCCAGTGCCTCATCGCCTTTGATAATGTCTGCCGCAGTAGCAGACGAAACGTCAGGAAGCAATTCCATTGGACCACGGCTTTATAGCCCGGAAAACACTTCAGATAGTATTATGACCGGACGTGAAAGCCTTCACAACTGAGTTATAGTCACCAACTATTTTTTTCTAAATGTGGACCTGGAACTTTTATTCCATATTTAGAAAGCATGTGTCACCCCTAAAAGATCAATGTATTATTTAAATAACATATATCATTGTCGCCCTTATAAAAAAGCAAGATCGCATACGCTTTTTTCTCCTGTAGAGGGCAAGACTTTAACATTAAGATAAACCTGCACATTTGGCAACATTGCATTCGAACTAAATTTTCATGAAATTAAACTATTGCATATATTCTACGGAACTATTTAAAATAAAAAAAACTTTAAAATTGAAGGGTGAAAAAGGTTTTCAAAAACCGTATTCACGTAAGTTTCTCTCTAATTTTGGGTACACTTCGGAATTGGTATAAGTTGAGATATTCTTCAAAGCCATTTCTGGAATGACGGAAACAAAGATCCAATTTGTCGCCGTTACTGATTTCTATTATTATGCAGTTATTTTGCGCGAAAAGAAATCAAAAGACGAGAGAAATGGCTAAAAGACTCATTTAACAAATTAACAGAAGTTTAACGACAAACCACAACATTACTTAGCTTTTATAATCGTTGTCATAGTACCCAACTTATAGTATAATTCTCTAGTGTTATAAATGCACATGCGATGTCCAGCAGAACCCTGGACATAGGAGATTAACATGGGAAATCAGTTTTATTTTTTAAGAGTAAAGTTGTAGAGCTTATGGTCAGCTATCATCCTGTAATTTTTTCAATACCACAGCTTTGGCGGTTTTTTGGAAAAACGCCTCGAAACGGGCAAAAATTTGAATTTGGCGCGTCACCCCCGCCATGCATGTGCAGTGTCGCCAAAATAATAATTTCTTATGTCAGAGTCAGAGCCGATTTTCCTTTCTTATTTATTTTGAGGGACTATCATGTAGTAATTAACGTGATTATGCAGTGAAAATTAACCGAAAACCTGACGATAATGTTCTTAAATCATACGGTAAGTAAAAGTTACGTTTATTATTATCATAACTAGTAAAAGGAAAATCATTCCAATTTGTGTATGGCTGGTTGTCTAATTCATTTTAGATTAGCAACAGACAACGGATCGACGATATGTCTCTTGTCTTTGTCATTGGTAAAGCTAAAAGCTAGGCTAATGTTAAGAATTATTAAGGACGACGAGTTGACAGGAGACATTTGTTGAGCAAACCAAGAACCAAGCTTGAAATATGATTGTACTCTACAAGTGAGTTATCGTGGAATTGGCGAAAAGAAAATACGGATTGGCGGCTCTTAAAAGAACCATTTAATTACATACTACAAAGAAAGTGAATAACCACCCATGTGTTTAACATCAAACACAGAGATAAACAAGAACAATAAACAAATAAATAAAAATACAAGACTAGATGTGGCACATCAGAGACATTGTTCAAAATGACCACCTTCTGCAGAGGTACAATATGCAAGCCTCTGTTCAAAATTGCGACATGTATTGTCCAACATCACCACCGTGACTTGACCACAAATTTCTTGAATGACAAGTTTCAACTCTTGAACATTTGCATATTGTTTATTTCTCTGGTAGAGACGATCTTGAATGAATTCCCAAACAAAAAAAATCACAGGGATTCAAATCCGGAGAGCGAGGTGGCCAATTAATTGCTCCATACTTTCCGATCCACCTATCACCAAATGTTTCGTTTAAAAAACGTCTATTTTGCAGTGCAGTGTGGCACGACGCCCCATCTTGCATATAAAAAACCCGTTCTAATGGCTGGATGGCTTCTACAGCAGGCAAAATGTCATTGCGAAGCATGTTGCCATATTTGTTGGCGTTCAAACTGCCATCAATGAAAAATGGACCTATAACATGGCGCCCCAAAATGCCGATCCACACGTTTACAGTTGCTCGACGTTGGTCCCGATTGTCTGGGTTTTGGAGTGCCCAAATCCGATCATTTTGTTGATTTGAAGAGCCAGTCAATCCAAGTGAGCATTCATCCGTGAAACAAATGTTTCTAACAAATCTTGGGGCTGCAATAATTTTTTCGGTCAGGATTTCACAAAACTCCATTCTGGGGAAAAGGTCGGTCGGTAAGAGATTTTATGGTTCTCTTTTTTGTAGCTTTTAAAACCTTCTTTTTGCAGATAATTATGGATGGTCGATCTACTAAGTCCAGTTTCTTGGCCAATCTGTCGAATACTCTTGGAAGGATCATCGTTTACTGTAGCAAGAACAACAAGTTTTGCCACGTGTTCATCCTCTGGAGCCGCACCAGTTTGAAGTCGCCGCTTTCGCTCACAGGAACATATCGGGTTAATACTCCCAGTTTCCTCAAAACGAGCAACCACCGCCTGAAGTGAACTGAATGCTGGTATTGGTTGCTCAGGAAACAATGCAGCAATGTTGTCTCGAATTTGAGGAAAGAAATTACCAGCCCAGTAATGTTTTAAAACAAGTTTTCTCTCCTCAAAATTCATAACTAATGAAACATTTAAATAAAAAATAATAAAAATTAAATTTTACACTGTATCAACAAAATGGTTTCTAATTTCGATGTTCAATTGTTTTTTGCTGTCAAAGTGAACAAATGAAAATCGAACCTTTAATATCAATAAATACAAACTGTATACATTACATTTTTATTTCGGGGAAATTGTTTGTGAAAAAGTGGATGCTACAAGTATCAAAATAAGTATGTTTTCATAATCAATCTATACATAAATTTCTTAACGGAAGAAATTAACAAGTGGACATGAAAAAGAAATATAACATAAATTTAGGTAATAACACAGATAACAACAATTATTCCTATAAAAACACTCACTTTTAATAAGATTTGTTGTCACTGAAAAGAGTTTTTTTCACAGGCACTATAGTCTCCAGATACATAGATAAAACATGAAAGAAACTGGTCTTAGCAGATCAAACATCCATCGCTATCTGCTTACTGGTCTTGCTTGTTCGCTATAAATATTTGTTCCACCAATGAATGTTAATCTGGATTAATGGGTCCCTCAAATCAACAAAATGAATGAGTTTGGACTCTCTAATATCCACATACAGTGCAGGACAACCGAGACCAACGTCGAGAAGTTGTTAATGTGTGGATTGGCATTTTGGGGCGCACAGTACTTGGTTTTCCAATGAGATTTTGTCTGTCATAGAAGAATCCAGCAATTAGCAAGGGTTTTTTACATGCAGAATGGGGCCTCGCATCACACAGCACTGCAAAATAGACACTTTTGAAGTAAAACATTTGGAGATAGATGAATTCACATCAATAACAACAACAACAACGAACACCCTTAATTCATGAAAAGAGACAAATTGTCATGTCATCGTGGTTGTCGTATTGCTAAACTAAAATGGATTAGACAACCAGCCATACACAAATTGGAATGATTTTCCTTTTACTAATTAGGATAATTATAAACGTAACTTTTACTTACGGTATGATTTAAGAACATTTTCATCATGTTTTCGGTTAACTTTCGTTGCATAATCACGTTAATTACTACATGATAGTCCCTCAAAATAAATAAGATAGGAAACTCGGCTCTGACTCTGACATAAGAAATTATTATGTTGGCGACGCTGCACATGCATGGCGGGGGCGACGCGCCAAATTAAAATTTTTGCACTTTTCGAGGCGTTTTTGCAAAAAACAGCCAAAACTGTGGTATTGAAAAAATTACAGGATGATAGCTGACCATAAACTCTACAACTTTACTCTTAAAAGTTTTTCAATCAAATCAACCGTACAGGCGCAAAAAAATAAAAACCGATTTCCCATGTTAATCTCCTATGTCCAGGGTTCTGCTGGACACCCGGTATAAAAAAACGTTGATTATGGAATTTATAGGCGAGTGCTTTGGAGATATGCAATAAAAATTCGGGGTCCGTATTTAAAAAAATTTAGTTGGTAATGGTAACTTAGTTATTAAAAGACACATAATGACATGCAATATTCCATTTTGTAGAGATTAAAAAGTTATTACATTTTCTAATCTATAATTTCTATCTCCATTTTTTGCGTCTTTTTCCTTTGGTTTTAGAGTAGATTTGGACAGGTTACATAGGCTATTTTAGCTTTCCTCCTTTTCCTGCATCTTTCCCACAATATTTTGTTGCGTTATGTCTCCCATGATATTCACTGCTATTATTCTGAACATCTCCTATCTGGTGCACTAGAAGAATGTATGCTCAACGTTATCTGTTTTGTTGCAATATATGCATTGGTCGGTCATTCGCTGCTACCTTAAAATGATAACTGGAAATATCCATGACCCGACAATCTCGACATTAACTGAGTCAGGTAGTAGGTCACCTCCCCATGTCTTCTGTTTACCCATGTTTCTGTGTTTGATATGAGGGTACGAGTCCACTTGCCCTTTTCCGTATTCTCTTGCCATTCTTCTTTACATCTTCGGTGATTTCTCTCGTACTTTTTTTGTCGACGCCTTCTTGTATGCTGCATCTCTCCTCCTCTCTCTCTCTACCCACAAGTAGGTAGATTGAAGGGGTTCTGGCTATTACTAATAGGGCCTTGGTTGAAACTGTTCTGTATGAGCTTTGAATTCGTATCGCGGCTTTCCTTTGCACATTTAATAGGATATTCCTGATAATGTTCCTTGTAATCGCACTTCTCCATATTTCTGCACCATACATAATTATGATCTGCAATACTGGAAGCAGTACTCTTATTTATTATTATTTATTAATATTTCCTCTATGTCCTCCGATGTTTGGTAGTATGAGATTTATGTTTTCGATGGTACGTCCTGCTTTTTCGCCACAGCCCTAACGAGTTGTCCCATTGTCACGTTTCTATCCAGGTAAACACCCAAGTAATCAGGGCATTCCTGGCTTCTGATAGTAACGTCTTCTACTCTGACTTCAGCATCCTTGACAGTTAGTTCTCCCTCCTGCTAGAACAACTACTTCTGTCTTTCCTGGGGCAAAATTTAACTGTTTTGGCCTCAGCCACGTTGTTACGTCTTCCATTACTTGATTAGCCGTTTTCTGTAGCCGCCTCGCATCTTTCTCTACGACAACGATCTCTAAGTCATCGGCGTATCCGATTAGTTTCACTGCTCGTGGAACTGCTAATTTTCGAATGCCACTCGTAGTGGACGTTCCACAGCGTTGGCCGTAAGACCGACCCCTGCGGCACTCCGCATGTAAGTTTAGTTTTTCCCTTTTCTCCTACGTATAGCCATCTTTGCTCTAGATAGCTGGCTATGATGTTGTTTAATTAGGTGCTATGTTCCCTGTTCTAAGTTCCCGCAAGATGACGTTTCACGGAGCAGAGTTGAACGCGATGAGTATCTCTATTGTGATTACGATGAATCTTTTTCTGCTGCCTCTTACGTTGTTTTCATCAGCAACTTCTTGTACCCTTTTTAGGGCGTGGATGGTTGACCGTTGTTGTCGATAGCCATACTGTTCTTCTGCCAGGACTCCGATACGTTCGATTTCGTTTACTAACCTCCCCAGTATCAGGTGTTCCATTAGTTTCTCCACGGTGTTAAGAAGGCAAATGAGCCTATACGCTCTACGGTTCTGTCCTGGTTTGATTTTCTCGATCAGGACTACTTTCTAGGGTTGAGGAAATGTCCCTGTCAGTAGTAAGCGATTTAAAATCTGCAGTATTTCTTTGGTATGTCCCTTTACTATCGCCTTCACAATCTCGGGAGGGACGTTATTTGATCCCGGCGCCTTTTTTTCTAAGTTTGTCACAAGCCGTTATTAGGTCTTTGTTGGTGAAAAGAGGAATTTCTGTTTCGATTGTCGGTAGTCTGTCCCACTTTCTATTTTCGTGTTTTGGTATTAATGCTTCTGCCACTTTCATTTGATGTTCGTCACTGAGCGTGAGTGGTTGCGTTTTATTTATCTTGTCCATCACGATTTATTATCCCTTGCCCCATAAGTCATGCTCTACGTCTTTGATCACTTTTTTCCAGGCTCCCCTTTTTGCGACAAAAAATGGGAATTGTCGATGGCTAGTTGTTTCTGCCCGCGGTCATATTTTTTTGTCGGCCCTGATCATTTTTCTTTTCGCTTACATGCATGTTTTTATTTTTTTCTGCCACGTCTTCAGTCTAGTACATAACCTTCACATACACATACAATACATAGTCTTCGGCAGGTACTAACCAGTATGTAGGCTTTTTGCTACCAAAAACTCATTTCCTTGTTAGGATCTTGTTGCAGGTCTCTTTGATGATCCTGTCCTCCCCTCTCTGCCACCGTACTTCTTGAACTTTGTCCTTATTAGAGCTTCACGAGACCACGAGACCAACACTTTAATATCGACTTCGAGACCGAGACCGAGACTGTGTAGGTCTCGATCTCGGTCTCGGTTTGCGAAACCGAGACCGAGACCGATACTGCCAGTCTCGAGAGTCTCGGTCTCGAACAACATCATTCGTTTGCAAGATATTAGGTATTATATTATATGCAGGCGAGCAGGTCCTTATAATAGTGCGTTGCGTATAGTTATTCTTAGTACGAAAAGACACTTTAATCGAACTAGTGAGTTTTCTATTTTCCTCAATTTTTAAATCGATTCAAAGCGAGTAAGAACCAAAGTCGATTAAGACAAGTGTAAACTGTCACTTTCCGCCCTTTATATTCATAAATAGTGGTGTAAAATTTCCGGAAAAATAATATTCGAAATATTTTCCAGAAAATTTCCGGAAATTTTACCGGTAAAATAGGAAACATTTGGAATTAAAAATTTGTAGCATTTTTAAATGTGTTCAATATTCGGCTAAAAGCATTTTTAGTTTAGTAAATTCTCATTTTGTTTGTAAACTGTAGCTAGAAGCTAGAATTGTTAACATCATCATAATTATATTAAAAAATCCAGGAAAACTTTGACAGGTAAGTTAGAAAGAAAAGTATTTGATTGCGGATTGACAATAATGACATCGACTTGTGACAAATGCAGAAAATTTCGATTCCAAAGGAGCAGATTTTTCCGGAAAATTACCGATGTCGGAAATTTCCGTTAGGAAAATTTCTGCCTTTACATCACTGTTTTTAAATAACTATCAACTATCATAAATAAGTTCTATGGATTCCTGAGTGTGATTAGCCTGTCAGTTAATAATATGATGCTGAATATTTTGTGTTTGCAAAAGTATTGTATTATTTCTATACAGGGTAATTTTTAAGTTGGTGACTATTGTGACTTACTTCATTCTACCACAACATAAAGCTAAAAAAAATAGGAATTTTTCCATTGGCAGTATGTGCACTGTTTCAAAATGCATATTCTAATTCATAATATAAAACCTGATTTGAAATATTTCCATATTTTCAATAAAATTTTGTAGCTGTGTCGATAGCTAACTATATAGAACGCATTATTTTTATAAAAAAATATGTTCAGTAGCATCAGTGGCGGACCTACGAGCAGGTCTAATGCAGTTTTACATTAAACTAACCTGAACTAACCTGATTCTACATTGGAAATTGGAACCCTCAATAATTTCAAATTTTTATTTTAAGGTAACATTCATGCACAGAAAGGAAAACTCTTTGGAAAACTGAATTATAACTCAATAATTCAGAAGAAAATTGAATATGCAATTCAAAAAGAATAAGATTTTTCGAGATACTACCTTTTTTATTCGAGACCGAGACCGAGACCGAGACTCGAGTTGCTACTACGAGACCGAGACCGAGAATACGCGAGTCTCGATCTCGGTCTCGATGCACAAGACCGAGACCGAGACCGAGACCGAAACTCAATTATAAATTCGAGATCGAGATCGAGAGTATGTAAGTCTCGGTCTCGTGAAGCTCTAGACTCCTCATTTCCTCTGCTAATTTCTCTGTCTTTTTGTGAAAACCCAGCCCCTGTTTTCTTTACTACAGTTTTGTGTCTCTGTCGTCGCTTCATTTACTTCAAATGTGATATGTTGGTGCCAGCTGAGGGTTTCTTCTTCAAGTACCTGCTATTTAATTATAATTCGGCTTATTTTTCTGCTGCATAAGTGTATGTGAAATTTACTTTTGCCCCTGATAAAAGTATGCGCTCTTCCCTGATTCAGTAGCACGAGATCGTCTTCCCTTAAACATTCTGACAGAAATTCCTCTCTTCTATCATCTATTTCGGATCCCCATAGGTATGATTTGGAGTTGAAGTCCCCACCTACGATTACTTCTTTTCTTTGCTTATTCACATCTGTTCTCACTGCAGCCAGCCAATCCGTAAAGATCTGTGTATCTACGTTTGGAGATATATAGCAACCGAAGATAACCATATCTTCTAATTTCACCCAAATGTATCCTTCTCCTCTCCCGATGTCTCTTATTTTCTGCTGAGAGCTTCTTACTACTATTGTCACATTCAACCTCTTGTTCGTACATCAGTTAGGAGCAACTTCAATTTTCACAGAGAAACCAAGCAGTTTCTCCATTTTAAAGATCATGCCATCTGAACGTTTGGCTAAAACTAGGACCAGCTGCTGCTTGATATTTTTCTTTGTCATTTGGAACAGATCGGCTCAGATATTCTCTTCCAGAATCTCAGCATCCACCGCTTTAAGGTCCACGTCGTCACACAGACCTCTGATAACTGCATATATGCACCTGTCCTCCGGCAGAGTGTAGGTGTGGAACCTACGCTCTCCAAAGGTTCTTCGGGGCCAGTTCGATGGCCTACCACTTTCCACCTGCTGCCTGGCCGCCTGTATCGCTGCCTCTCCACAGGCTTCCCCGCACCAGCCTTTTTGACTGCCCCAGACTAGCCTGCCGGTTTACTGATGCATGCTTTACCACCACCAATTTTTCCCAGCCTTACCTGGTTTATCCTCAGCACTCACTCCCGTGAACTTTCCGCTTTTCGTACCTTTACGTCCACGCTGTACCGACTGCTCGAATACTCAACCCGACCGATCGCCACCATTATCCGCACAGAACTTGATGAACTAACTCAACCGGCCGAAGTCTCTGTCTTTTATACTTACAGCTTATAAACTAGAAAAATTCCTAATATCGAATAATCAAAGAATACCGCACAACGTTTTGAGTAAGACTAAAAGTCGCGTAAACAAGGTACAAAGGTCGCTCAGGAACTTAGGAACTCTTCGCAATTCCTTAATTTAGTCGTAATATTTTTGTTTCCTCGTACATTTGTCATATTTGTTGTATGTTTTGGTTTTGTTAATAAAATCTCGTTCGAATACCCATCGAACTTGATGCAAAATGATCGGTAATTTTAGAACAAAATGCATGAATGCAATATGAAGAGCAACTTTTCTAAACACTTGTTATAATACATATGATAATATTGCCTTGGTTCTAACAATAAAATAAGATGTGTTAATTCTTGCCATCCTTTTATAATATAATGTAAAATGTTATAAACTAAATCAAAATTAGAATATTGCATTGCCTAAATACCCACTAATGAAAGTTGGACAAAAACATAATTAGGTCAATTATGGTGAATTAAAGGTTCAAAATGTTACAAAGGTACTCTTTCAATAAAAAGAATTGGTAATAGTATATTCTCCAACAGGCATGTAATGCAGGCAATCATTACCGAAGGTGACGGTTGAGCCCACGAGCGCAACGAGTGGCGCGATTGACCTGAGGGAATGATGCCTATTATATGCAAGTTTCTTACTATACTTTATCCACGACTTAATTTTCAATTTGTACGTCAACAGTCAATTAGATAACTCGATCTTTAACAGGCTTTGATGTTTTGCTTTAATTAAGTCGATGTGACCTTAAAACCATTACCCCGGCAATAATAGTTTGAACCATATTTGTTTTGTTAGTAATTTCGAACATGACAATTCTTATGGAGTGTATAAAGGAAAACCAAAGTCGCAGCGTGAATTATGAATTTTATTCACGCTGTCCCAATTGAAAGGGTTTGGTTATTTTTTATAACAATTACACACCGTATTATGTGTTTTCAACCTGACATATGATGACAATATTATTGTATAACCGTGGATAAAACATGTTTTTTTACCTCATTCACCCTCAAGCTTTCACCAGTCATACACCCTTGTGTTATCATTAACCAAAGTACCTTCTTGTTCCTAAAGTCAAATCTAATAATCACATTCTTTCAAAATGAGTTTTTTCGTTGTGATGCTGAATGCTGACGATAAATTCTTGGAATTACTAGCCCACTATTCGTAGTTTGTTTTCGGCAATCTGCATTATTGTCCATTCTCATTTTCTAAACATGTCGCCATAATAAAGACCTGGGAGTGGAGTAGTACTATAACATGAATTTTGGCTGTGGACCCACAAATACATTTCTTAAAACTTATTTCTAGTAATTAATTAAATTGTTTTAGATTATAAAGAAGATTCTAACTCAACCCTATTGCTCGACTTACTATTCAGTGAAAACTATGAAAAAATTTCGAAGAACAATGAAAAATTAGAAGACATATTTTTATTTACAGTAGCGGTAAGTTTCTTCAAAAAGCCAAGGTTTCAGTAAGTATAAAGCAAGTCATTAAGTTTTTCCAAATAGTAGACAATGGAAGTCTGACAGATTTCCCCCTGTGTAAAATTTGAACAATGTCATGTGTTGATATATGAGGGTCATATAGCCGACCTCGGATCCAGGGCTAGCCACTTTATTGGCTGTTAGGTTTGACAGATACAACGCCATCTTGATTTTTTTTTTAATGTAAATACGCACATATTCTTACAGTCTAATATAGCTAAAGGAGCAGATTACAGAACTGGATAGATAACTTTGTATATCTATCCCTACGCATTTCGACTGTACAGGGTGGAAAACTTGTTGAATTTCAAAAATCATTTTAAGTGGCTCACTCTATTAGCAGTTTTACTGTTACACTTTTTAAAAATTTAATACATGGGGGTGGTATGGCATCTAAGGCCAACCTCGGATCCAAGGCTAGCGACTTTATTGGTTGCTAGGTTTGACAAATACGACGCCACCTTGATTTTTTTTAATATAAGTGAATACTGTATATATAATAACAGAAATATATAACTTCTTACATCTATCTCTAGGCATTTTGATTATACGGGGTGGTAAAATTGTGGAATTTCGAAAATCATTTTAGGTGGCTCACACAATTACAGTTTTCCTGTTACATTTCTTTACAAATTACAGATTCTTACAAAATCAGCTTTTTTAAATGATGTGGATTATTTAAAATCAATTTTAGTCCTAATTCTAAGCTAATTTTATAAAAACTTTAAATTTATATATTTAGATGCTTCATGTTTAGCAATTCATATTTAACTGATTTTGGCCCTAATCATGATCTAAATTTTTTAACAGTTTCAGTTCTTTCAAATCAAACTAATCTTTCTTCGTTCAATCAAATTAATTTTTAATGGTCTATAATGGTGTAAACCTTAATCTTTATGGAACTGCAGATAGCGGGTGTAGGACAATTAAACAGCTACTTTACAGTTGCAAATGCGCCAACGTTTTGATCTTTATTTAGATCTTCTTCAGGGCTAAAAGATATGGTAAATGAATATTCTATAAAAACATTCAATGCATGAACAAAATCATTAAAAGACATCGATCAAAAATATACATAAGCACATCGATAAAAATGCATAAAAGTACATATTTACCAATTAAAAAATTAAAAAATTAAAAAATTTAAAAAACAAATTTAACAGCTAACAAATACACTTAACTTTCTACAATAAAGACATAAACCGTGCATCTGTAAGTGCCTATTTTCTCAAAGTGATAGACGGTATACTCTGATAAATGGTGGATTTGCTTACCTTAATTCGGTTTGAGAAGCATGTCACCTAAGCTACATGTATGTCTTTTACCGGACATAACATTAAAACAATGATTAATCCACAAACAGGCAACGACCACACGAGTTCAGGACAAAACGAAACATCAACCGCCAGGGACAGAATAAACGATGGAAAGATATTAGTTCTCCTATCACCAGTGGGCGGAATACTATTATGGTCTTTTTTATATAAAACTAAATATTTGCTTTCTCCTTTTTTTTTATAAATATATTATATTAAATCTATTGTAATTATACTAATGTTGGGAATGATAGACTTCTTTATTTTTTCTTGATGTGATGCAACAAGTTACAATAGATTACATTTAAGTTTTGGATGTCCGTTCTGTCATTAATAGTGTCGTTAATGTAAATGTGCACCATCTCACTAATACTCCGTTTGTAATAATTATTTTCGTGGTCCAATATGTCAACATTCTCAAAATCGAAGGAATGGTCCACCGTAAAGTGGTGTTGGGCTATGGCCGTCTTTTCTCTCTTATTCCGATTTATTTCGCGACAATCATATTCGTGTTGATATACTCGATTTTTTAAGTATTGTCGTGTCATCCCTATATAAAACTTACTACAGTTTTTACATTTTATCCTATAAATTAATTCTGATTGCACACCTGTGGGAATTGGATGTTTTAAGTTTGAAAAGATCTGGTTAACGGACTTGGTCTGATAAAAAGCTAGCTTTATATTAGGGTTATTTTTGGATAAGCGTCTGTATTCTTTCTGACAGGCCTCCAACATACGGAAACTTACAGTACATTATTTTACAATTTACAGCTGTTCGGCGATCAGACGTATCCGAAATCTGGTGTCTATATTCATTCCATATTCGGTTCACGAGATTATTGGGATAAGTGTTAAGCTTTAAGATATCTTTCACTTTTTTTATGTTAGCACTATGAAACGTTGGACTGCTAAGTTTAATGGCTCTATAAAACAAGTTTTTAATTATAGCAACCTTTTGATTAGTTGGGTGGGATGATAGATAATTAACAACTCTGCCCGAAGACGTTGGCTTAATATACCAATCCGATAACAAGGTACCATCTTGGTTCCTAACAATCAACGTATCCAGAAACGGAAGTGCATAGTTATTATTTTCCGTTACCATAGTGAACTGTATTTTATGGTGAAAGCTGTTAAAGGAATCTAAGATTTCAGGAACCGCAAGTTTTGGGCAAGTCAAAAACGTGTCATCAACATACACCTTGATCCACGGTATTGAAAACGGCAGCTTTTTAAGAACCTCAGTAATAAGGTGGCACATTACTAAATTAGCCAACACTGGACTTGCCGGGTTACCCATAGCAGAGCCATCAAGCTGTTCATAGAAATTACCCTGAAACACAAAATAACTGCTCTTAAAGAGAAACTGAACCAACTCACAAAACGATTCCCTCGATAAGGTGGTATAAGCCGAAATATGTTTCCATTTGTTTTTAATTATGGACAATACCAAAGCGACTGGTATGTTTGTGAAAGGTGACACCACGTCCAGTGAAATGAGAACATAATCAGCCGGAACTTGTATTCATTTTACAAACTCCACAAATTCAAATGAGTTTTTAACATTATAATGTGATGTTGTTGCAATATTGTTCAATACGTTATGCACAAAACGTGCAAGTTTATATGTTGGTGAGTGAATGCAACTAACAATGGGTCTCATGCTTAAATTGTTTTGTGGGTTTTCCTCAACCCATACAAACGTGGGAGCACGCCGTTGTACGTTCTCAACTGTCCTGAACTCGTGTGGTCGTTGCCTGCTTGTGGATTAATCATTGTTTTAATGTTATGTCCGGTAAAAGACATACATGTAGCTTAGGTGACATGCTTCTCAAACCGAATTAAGGTAAGCAAATCCACTATTTATCAGAGTATACCGTCTATCACTTCACGTCACACACAGAAAATAGGCACGTACAGATGCACGGTTTATGTCTTTATTGTAGAAAGTTAAGTGTATTTGTTAGCTGTTAAATTTGTTTTTTAAATTTTTTAATTTTTTTATTTTTTAATTGGTAAATATGTACTTTTATGCATTTTTATCGATGTGCTTATGTGTATTTTTGATCGATGTCTTTTTATGATTTTGTTCATGCATTGAGTGTTTTTATAGAATGTTCATTTACCATATCTTTTAGCCCTGAAGAAGATCTAAATAAAGATCGAAACGTTGGCGCATTCGCAACTGTGAAGTAGCTGTTTAATTGTCCTACACCCGCTATCTGCAGTTCCATTGTATTGAAAAGGACACAAAGCACACATATTATGTCTTAATCTTTATGTTTAACAAACTTTTTTTTATCATGTAGATAATTAGTTTAATTTATTTTCCTTGCAACTTTTATTTTTAGTAAGACCTGGCACCAACATTTCTAGTAAAAACAGTATTTTCCAACCTTTAAATTTTGGAAGTATAACCAAAAACACTGACACCGTTCAAATTTGATACAGGGGATCTGTTAGATTTCCATGGTCACCTGTGTCGAATAATTTTATAAAACACTTTATATATGTTTTTTACTATTCTCGAAGGCTACCGAATCAAGTGGGAATCTCTTAGCCTTCATCTTCACGCTTCTTGGAATGCATCCTGATGTTCAGGTATGTAAAGCTATTATTTGGCTAAGCCAACTGATTTAAAGATTATGTAGCGTAAGGGAATATTACTATTGTTACGGGATACGGGTTCCAATAATTTATCGTCAATTAACTACACACTTTTATTTACTTTTAACTATTACAACCCGATTAAAACACAATTACTCTCTACTAACCATTCGCACTGTTCGCTTGTCCGCTTATTTACTCCACTGCACTAGATAGTGGAGTGGATAGATATCCGATCCCACCTCGCACGGCTCGCTGGTTTATATACCCGGCCTGAACACACTCTCGTACTTTCGAGAACTGAGACGACTGTTTCCGGTTCTCCTTTAGTCTAGATGAGTTCCCGGAGTCACGGTCGGCGCTCGGCGTTGCCGCTTCGGTCCGAAACTCTGAGTACCGACGGACGGGTATAACATTGCCCCCTCTTAGTTCTGATCGTTCCGATCAGAGAAATCTCCCCGACTGTAAGTCCTCAACCGTTCAGGATGTACCACTTTCATCTTTGCTTTAGGGGTAGGGTGGATCCTGTATACCACGTCGGTGATACGTTTGGTGACTGTATATGGACCCTCCCATCTTGGAGACAACTTGGGAGACATTCCTTTCTTTCTCTGTGCAATATACTGCCACACCTGCTTTAAATCCTGCAGAATTCGCCCTTAGGTCATATCTGGCTTTCATGCGATCTCTGGCAATCTTTATCTTTGTCCGAACGTTTTTATGGATTTCCTTTAATCTTTGGAAGTTCATCAGCATAGTTCTGAACATCTTGCACCGGTTCTTCTGGTGACCCGTAAACCAAATCTACCGAAAGACGAAATTCTTTACCAAAGCTAACCTTGGCAGGGGTACGTCCTGTCGGGTTATGAACTTTCACATCTGTAAGGCCACAATGTTCATTTCCTGATTTGGTAGTGCATAAGCTTCAGGCCATTTACTGGAATAATCCATGGCAATTAAGTGTGTTGATTGCCATCGTCCGTTTCTGAAAAAGGACCTGCCACGTCGATCGCAATTCTTTCAAATGGGGCGCCAACATTGTCTTGCCTCGATCACTTGCCACCTAATCTTTTTTTGGGGTCCAATAGTACCTTTCCCGAATTCTATCCAGGGTCTTCACTCCAACATGGTCAAAATGACCTCCATTCACTCCAAAATCACCTCCAGCCTGCGTGATAATGCATCTGCGTTACCATGAGATTTGCCTGGACGATGTTCAGTCTTGCCAGAGATGGTGAGGCTTCTTTCAAGCTGTAAAATCCTAATGATCCTGGGGGCTTCCGTGGGGCCAGTCAGCGTTCGCCCCTTCACACTGACTGGTCTTAGTTTTCCGGTTGATGTGTTATACCGCCAGATCGTCGTCGTGGCTGAGTTTGACTCCTTTTCCGTGAAACGCGACAATCCCTTTTTAAAATGGCCCATTTTGCCGCAGTTGAAACAAGATCCGGGTTTCTGTAGGTCGGCATTTTTTCTATAACCAATGTCTTGTGCCCTGCTCCTTGATTGGTCGAAATATGAAGTAATTTGCTCCTGAATTCACGCTGCTCGTCCAACAATTATTTCTTTAAGTGAGCTTGGCTGCGGCTCTTCCTGTAAGTCATTTACTCTAACTCTGTGGGCCGTGTTTATTCTCGACGCCTCATCACCTAACGTATACCTAATATACGCCAATGCCCGAATTAATGCGTTATTTGCACTGGAAGGACGAGTCAACCTCAAATGACATTTCATTTCACTGTCGCGAACTCCTTCGATATAGTTCGATATACGCGAACCATTCGATGAACTGCTGGACTAATATACTGCAAGATGCGCTAATTTTGTCAAACGCTCAATGTCCGCTCCAAATTCCTGTAGGCTTTCGCCTGGCTTTTGCTAGCTCATCCGTAGTTCTGTTTGGTAGATTATTTCGCGATGAGCATTACCATATTTCCGCTCTAACGCCGCGGCAATTGCGTTGTAATTACACTTTTCAGTGGTCGACAATGTAGGCATGATATCTGCAGCCTTTCCTCTCAAAGCTACTAAAAGTTCGGTACCCTTGTCCGAATCAGTCCATCCATTTTTAACTGCTGCCGCCTCAAATTGGTTTTTAAAAATGTTCCAAGAAGTAGAGCCGTCGAAAACTGGAGGTCTAGTAATGTTTAGACGCTCAGCGGTTGAAGTTGGCCCACTGCGACGTGTTTTGCAGATCCGCCACCGTTCTTCTAACTCCGTCCTTTTCGTCACTACTTCATGTTTGTCATGATCCACGTCTTGTTTGACTTGATCTACGTCTTGTTTGACTTCAGTCATTTTGGTTGAGACAAGTTCTTGCAACTCGCGACGACCATCCGTTAATGCTTGAAGAGCAACTTGATTCTTTCTTTGCTCCTTTATCTCAAGTTGCCTTTGTTTTTTTTTGTTCCTTTTTCTCAAGTTGCCTTTGTTTTTCTTTTTCTTCCAGAAAACTTATTTGTTCCTCTTTGTCGAGCTACCTTGGTTTTTCTTGTTTCCTTTTCTCAAGTTGTCTTTCTGTTTATTGTTCTTCCAGAAAATTCATTTGTTCTTCTTGGTACTTCTTCAGCATTTCCATAAGTGCTGCCACAGACACAAAACAACAAACACCAAAGTTCTTACACTATCCTTACCACGCAAAATGCTACGTTGTTGGGCAAGTTTGACGAAAATTATCCCACTTCTGACACCAGTTGTTACGGGATACGGGTTCTAATAATTTATCGTGGACTAACTACACACTTTTATTTACTTTTAACTATTACAACACGATTAAAACACATTTACTCTCTACTAACAATTCGTACTGTTCGCCTGAACACACTCTCGTATTTTCGAGAACGGAGGCGACTGTTTCCGGTTCCCGTTTAGTCTAGATGGGTTCCCGGGGTCGCGGTTCGCCCTCGGCGTTGCCGCTTCGGCCTGAATCTCGGTGGACCGACAGTCGGGCGTAACACTATCAAATATGGAAAAAGTTCATAGTGCCTTAAATAACTTGATCTCTAATTAAAATCACAAAAATAATGAAAAAATACAATTATTTAATAATTACATTAGATGCTCAAAATGTCCGCTATTGGATTCCAAGCGCACTGGGCACATTTACAGACTGGTTTGTGGCCTTCTGGATCTCATTTGCATCATGGCCCTGAATGCAGTTGGCAGTAACACATCAGCGTAATTCCTCTTTACGGTTTAGAGTTGGAATGTAAACTTGTTCTTTTATCTTACCCCACAAGTAAAAGTCCAGTGGAGTAAGATCCGGCGATTCAGCAGGCCAATCCTATGGGCCCAAGCGCCTAAACCAAAGATCATCAAATATCTCCAAGAGCTCCTTTGTTATCTCCTTTCTGCAATGTGCAGGGGCTCCATCCAGTTGGAGCCAGCAGGTGCGGTAATTTTCTAGTGTTAGGTTTTCTAAAAAATGTTTACAACCGACTTTTGGGATTTCTAGAAATTTGGTGGAATATAACGGTTCGTCGTTATATACGTTGATTACCCTTCAGAAGACAAAACACATTAAAAGTGAATTTTTCTTGATATCAAATTTCTTTAACACATGTGAGTTATGGTTAGCCCAAAAATACTTATTATATCGAATCAAAAATACCATCCCTCGAAAACTTCGTTTCGTCTGACCAAATTATGTTTTTAAAAAAGTTGGGGTCTTCGGTGGATCCATCGTTCGTAATCTTCTGGCTTTAGAGGCTAGACTTTGAAAAAGTTGAATGCATGCATATTGTACTTAGCCATGATTCTCTGAATCGATGCATATGCTAAACCTAAATCATCTGCAAAACTACAAATAGAGGCTTGGGGAAAAGCGTAGAAATAAGCCAAAATATTCACAATTTCGTCTTCATCAGAAGTTACAGGTTTCGGTAAACTAGGTTCCGCTTTTAGGTTTGAGCCATAATTAATGAAATTCTGTTGGATCCGCATAAACCTCCTTTCGTTTGTTGGTTGTAAATCAAGTTATATTTCGTTGAACTTTCTGCATGTTCGTGCTATAATTAGATCACATTGTCCATGAAAAATAAATAATTTCACCAAAGCATCGCTTGAATAGCAGTTTTCTGCCATTTACTTAAACGCGACACTAACTGTCAAACTCCTTGAACAATTTTGTAGCATTCACATAATGGAGTTCCAGAGCCATGTTCGGCCAATATGGGAAAATAATTCAATGTTTAAAGATAAGTAATACATAAAACGTGACAAAAAATGTGACGATTTAGGTATAGGAATATGATACATAATTTTAAAGGGAATTTAATTGCTTTTCATAGTATTTGCTAATATACAGGATGTTCTATTAAGAAAAAAGGCAATTTAGGCGGGTTTACTATCTCCCTGTTAAGCCATTAAATTTGAGCACCCTGTACAAGG
The DNA here is from genome assembly GCA_951812265.1 of Taphrorychus bicolor. Lineage (NCBI taxonomy): Eukaryota > Metazoa > Arthropoda > Insecta > Coleoptera > Curculionidae > Taphrorychus > Taphrorychus bicolor. The sequence continues at coordinate 42,149,124 of OX638301.1, read as the reverse complement.
TAGGACCACTTTTTCTACATGGGGTAAATTCAGGTATCTTTCCGAAACAGGCTCCGAAATTTCGTCTTTTTTATGAATTCAAATCGCGTTGTAACAGAAGTTTTATTAGGGCCTTATTTTGAACAAAAAACAAGAAGAATAATTATTATTTCGAAAACCGGTAGAGAGTAGAGATAAGAGTTATTAAGCAGAAATGATCAAACAGAAATAGCGAATCTAAAAATGAAATAATTATTAGGGTGTGCTATTTAATTTATAGTAGCCGGCAACGTCGCATTGCTGAAAGTATTTTTGGTCGATAGAGCACTATCCATTACCTACATCTGCAAATTTTAAGATAAAATAGTACATTCCGTTCTCCATAAACATCTAACTTACCATCGACCGTGAATCACCCTGTATAGTATTAATTAGTAATATTTGAAACAGGATAGACTTTATGAAGAGGTAACGACAGAAGTTGGAGATGGAGATATTGGATTTGAAGAGCTATCAAAACTGAAGTACACTGAAGCTGTCATCAACGAAACGTTGAGAATTTTTCCAACAGTGCCAATGGTAGTAAGAAAAGTGACTGAAGATATCAATATCGGTAAGTATTCATCCATGACAGTGTGGCAAGCAAATGATAACTAAATTCAATGGGTATTTGCTGATTTAATTTAATGGAAAAAATCTTAATAAAGATACTTATGTTCTATCTTGCTTCATTTTCAATGCAAGGAGTTCTTGCTAAGATGTCGGACGATTCGGACGTCGAAAGCGAGTCGAGCGTGAAAGATGATAAAATATCTGGGTTTAAGTGCTGCAAAAAAAAAGAGCTGTAGTGTTTGTGTGTGTATCAACTGTTACGCCATATATCACAAAAGTTGTGCTAAGCGAAAGGGTACTATCATAAAGGTAATTGATGGAACTAAAATCGAATGCTGCAAACCACAAAATGGTGAGGTTTCACATAGCGTGGGTGAGTCCAGTCATATGTCCGAGGTATGTGACTTGGAAAAATCGAAAATGCAACTGGAAATAGACTACTTGAGGAAATTGCTTAGTGAAATGGAAGACAAGAATAGCGTCTTAAAGCATAACATTGACCTCTTAATGGAAAAGGCCAAAATGCTCGAATGCAATAATTCAAACAAGGTCAGCAATGTTATAAATAAACAACCACCAAAATCCTATAGGGACGTAGCACAGAGTAAACATCGCAAACCTAGCGTAAATATTATTAATAGACCACAAAGCAAGGCCCCCGACCTTGCAAGCATTGCGGAAAAGGAAAAAAGTCACTTATCTGATGGTTCTGATAGTGAAAATGAAAGTACTGTGAGGAATTTGCAAAAACTCCCAATAGCAAATGGTCAACATGATTCGGATGATGGTTTTGAAATCGTCAACAAAAGGCATCAAAGAAAAAAGAAAAATCTAGGAACCGGAGAGGCAGATGTAAATTTCGCGGGCGGTGACCGCAAAGCCTGGCTCTACGTATATCGCGTTAAAAGAACTGCTTCTGAAGTAACTATTAAGGAATACATCAGAAAGAAGCCCGGTTTTGAACAACTAGACATCATGGTTCGAAAGATTCCCACGGAAGAGGACCGTCTTAAATCTTTTGTGGTGGTAACTGACTTGGACCGTAAAGAGGAATTATATAATCCCAATTTCTGGCCAAGATATGTGGGTGTGGGCCGGCTCAACTTCAACAAGCATCGAGAATTTATTAACAAATTAAATCCAAGATCTGCGAAAGAAGGAGCAAATTTTTCCTCCTAACCAATGGTGGACCTAGACTAGAGCCATCACCTCAAGTAACACCATCAGCAGAAGACAAAAATCGAAACATGAATTACTTTACTTTACTCTACTTGAACACACAAAGCCTTAACAATAAAGTAGCCGAACTCGAATTGGTATTGAATAATAAATCCCCAGAGGTTTTTTGCGCCGTGGAACATTGGCTTCAAAATAAGGATATTGAAAGCCTGCATCTTGGAGGTTATCACTTACAATGTTATTCGTCAAGATCGAACTACAGAGGGGGCGGTACCGCTATGTTTTCAAAAAACTCCATAACTTTGGATAAGGCTTATTATTCCAGAAATTCAACAGAAAAGGATTGTGAATTTTGTTTTTCAGTAGCTAAGGTAATGAATAAAGTGATACTCTTACTATGTATGTACAGATCGCCGACTGGAAACTTAAATTTTTTCCTATCTGAGCTAGATGATATATTGTTTAACGTATGTGTAAAGTATGATTTTGTTCTGATTTGTGGCGATTTTAATATCGACTTCTCGTCTCGTAACACTGATTCTTTGTCGACTCTTGAACTCATGAGCTCGTACGGTCTGACACCTTTTACTACGTACAGGACTACACAAGAGTGACACCCACAACGTCTACTCAGATAGACAATGTTTTTTCAAATATACCTCCTGATGAAGTAAGCTGTGAAATTTATAAAACTTTCATCTCAGACCATTATGGCATATTAATCAAAATTAAATTTGTAAACATAATTAAAGACCAATCAAAAATTAAACGGAGAATATATAACAGTCAAAACTATCGGCAGTTTGTAGCATATCTTGGTAGGAAAGACTGGCATGAAGTTGCTGGTGAAACGGAAGCTGACAAAATGTATAACGTTTTCTCCAACATATTTTTTCACTGGTTTAACCTAAGCTTTCCACTGGTTTATGCAAGCACCGGGCGCGAAACAAAAGAACCCCTAAAGAAAGAGATTAGGAACTATTCTGAATATCTAAAAGACATCTACGTTTGGTACCAAATTACAAAAAGTCAGGTAATCTATGCCTATTATAAGCAGGTCAGAAAAGAGTACAGGTTATTCCTGAAAAATTCTAATACAGCCATAAATGATAATCGAATAATGAATTCTAACAACAAATCCAAATCTGCATGGAACATTTTTAACAAATTAACTAATAAAACGAAAACTCAAAAGAATATTATACTTCAAAAAAATGATACCATCTTATCGGATCCCATGCAAATTGCGGAAGCTTTCAGTTCTCAGTTTGACTTATCGTCCTCAATGGCAGTTACTAAACCTTTTAGTGCCGCAATGCAATTCCCTACTATTTTCATTCGACCTGTTCACCATACGGAAATTTACAATATAATCATGAACCTGCCCAATAAATATTCTTCGGGGCTTGACGATGTCCCTATAGCTGTTGTAAAGAGTGTTGCTCAATATATATCCTGGCCTTTAACGGGTATTGTGAACCACTGTTTAGAATCGGGTGTTTTTCCACACAAATTAAAAGTAGCCAAAATAATTCCAGTCTATAAAAAAGGGTCATCGCATGAAGTTTCTAATTACAGACCTGTATCATTATTGCAATCTTTCTCTAAGATATTTGAAAAAGCTATTGCAAATAGAATTTTCCACTTTCTGTGTGCCAACAAAATATTGAACGAATTTCAATATGGATTTATCCCGAGAAAATCTACCGACTTAGCAATATACAACACTACTAAATTAATTTACGAACTGCTTGAACAAAGAGAGTCAGTCTGTGGACTTTTCTTCGACCTATCCAAAGCGTTCGACACAATAAACCATGAACTACTGCTTCAGAAACTGGAACGTTATGGCTTCCGAGGGGTATCTTACTCCCTAATAAAGTCCTATTTAAGTGGAAGGCAACAAACAATATGTATTAATCACGATGGAAGGGCATATTTTTCCAAATTACAACCAATCAACAAGGGTGTACCTCAGGGCTCTATACTGGGTCCACTCTTGTTTATTTTATACTCAAATGATTTGCCAAAAACTTTCGAAAATGGCCTTGTATGTCAGTATGCTGATGACACGACAATAACTTTACACAGTAAATCAATGAATGACTTATCAATTATTGCTTCAAGAGTTGTTTCACAGATGTGTGAGTGGTGTGAAATAAATTATTTAAGCATTAACGCAGATAAAACGGGTTTAATTCAATTCACACAATCTTCAAAAAATGAATCTCTGTATGTAAAAATCACATCAAATTCAATACCCCTTTCTGACTCGGTGAGATTTCTGGGAATCCACATAGATCCTCACCTAAACTGGGAAGGACATATTACAAAGATAATATCGAGGTTAAACAGCTATTGTGTTTTGATCCGTAGATTACGTGAAGTACTCTCTATAAATATCATCAGAACGTTCTATATAGCATGTATTCAGTCCATAATTAGCTATGGTATTATATTTTGGGGTGCTGGAATGAGAGCCTCCGATGTCTTTATAGCTCAGAAAAGAATCATTAGATCAATCTACAATTTGCATCCGAAAACTAGCTGCCGACAGTACTTCACCCTGCTGAGAGTTTTGACTGTTCCTTCATTGTATATTTCAAGCCTTGCTCTATTTGTTAAAAGAAACATTCATCTATTTAAAAGAAATCATGAAAATTATCTTAACTCTATGTCTATGTCAACGAGAGGTTCAGCTAATATAGCCATTCCAAAACACAGATCCAGTTTTTATGAAAAGGGTTGCCATTATAGAGCCATAAAAGCTTTTCACTGGCTTCCACCTGAAATAAGGGAAACTGACAATATAGGGCTTTTTAAAAGAAAATTGGATATGTACCTAATCAATCAATGTATATATGAATTTAAGGTAATAGTATAGTTTCCTTAATCACTAGAGGGTCAACTTTTCTCACTATTAAATACAGTAAATATTAAAATTTATTAGATCATATTGTTCATATTTGTATTTTTCTACTCTGTTTAAGGATATGTTGATTTGTGGGTTATAATGTAATGTTCAAAAATTAATGTTAGTATATTAAATTTGTACCTTAGGTTAAGGCCTTGAGTTCCACACAAATTCTGACGTTGCTTTGTGATTCTGTATCATTTTGTCGGCAATAAATCATTTACTTACTTACTTACTTACTTATTTTCGACTTACACGACAAAGTTTACTTCTTTTTCTGGTGTTTCATTTTTCGATCTAAATTCAATATCCCTACGAAATTCGGTTTAAAGGTTTTCTTGGAAATTGGAAATTCAGATATGATATCCGTTTTGCTGCAATTTGTTAAAAGTGCTATCTCTAATAATTTTATTAGACTAAATGAGTACCCTAGCATACTGGCAAATTTTTCACATGGATATTACCACAGGTTTCGCCTTCTACAAATTGAGGCAATTGATATCACTTTTTAATTGATAGTGCTTAAAAAAACACGTATAATACATTTGACAGTGACATTAAACTTAAATCTGAAAATATTAACGAAAAACAAGGAAAAAATTACTTTCACTAACTTTGTAAGGCAAAAACGAAGCAAGACCAGACCATGTTTACAGTTTAAAGTGTTTTCGTGGCTTTGAAGCCGTGGTCCAATGGAATTTCTCCTACAGCTGCGGCAGACATTATTAAAGGCGATGAGGCAATGGGCGAAGTGATCTCACGTGCTTCCCGAAGTTGACTGATTCGACTGTGATGAGCTCCTCGTAGAATTCGCTTCTAGTCCGCATTTAGAAACATAATTTCCTCCTACCTTTTGAAATTGTTGTCGCGCTTAAAGATTTCAATGGCCTCTCTCGTTAGTCTCGGATAGAAACGCTGCGATTAATATAAGATATCCACCTCGTTGAAAAGGATCGTGACCTTCGGAGAGAGCGTGCTCTGCTACTGCTGACTTTTGTGTTTGTCCCAGCCTGCAACTCCTCTTGTGTTTCGTAATCCTCGTGTTGGCACTGGGTTTTGTGGTGCCAATGTATACCGAGCCACAGCTCCATGCAACTCGATAAACTTCCGGTGCCGATAGCGGATCTCTGCGGTCTTTGGCCGATCTCAAGCTCTATTGTATTGTACAAGTTGTAGGGAGGAAATTTTGCCATAACACCATTTAAGGGTACCTGTGGAAGACATCATAGCAAACGAAATCCGGCAGGTGCCAATGCAGATGTCTGAACAGATAGGATGGAGACGTCACGAATTCTACAACGTGCAAAATTACCAAAAAGCCACCTCTCTTTTGCAGCAAAGAAAGTACTGAAAGCTTTGAACGAATACCAGGATATTCTCATTTTACCAGTAGATAACGGAAACACAACAGTAGTAATGCCAACATCGAATTAGCTAGCAAGAACAAATCTGGACACTGTTAAATTTCACCATCTACAAGAAGCTAACTCATTATAAACCGCCTGGATTCTGAAAGCTACCAACAAACTATAAAACTTCAAAACTTCCTCTTACACTTCATATCTATCAACACAAAAATTCAATTCTATAGAGATAGAAAGATATACTATGGAGATAAAAAAGAAAGAACGCCTTCTGGTTTTGGATGTTTTGGTATCAAGGAGGTCCAATGGGAAGATTGCGCACACCGTTGGACAACTCCACACACTGACCGATACCTCAAAAACGGATCAAATCATCATCCCAGACAGAAACGGGGAGTCATAAAGGCTCGGTCTGTTGGAGATGTTATTTGGAGCCATGGCTAGGGCGAACTTTAAAACTTCCTCTTACACCTCAACTCTAGCAATCCAAAAATTCAATTCACCATGGATACAGAAAAGGAAAAACGCTTACTGGTTTTTGGATATTTTGGTATCAAGGAGGCTGAATCGGAAGCTTACCGTTTATAGAAAACCCACACACACTGACCGATACCTCAATAACGGATCAAATCATCGTCCCAGACAAAAACGATTCGGGGTCATAAAGACTCCGAATTTGTGAGCCAACTGAATTTGAACGGGAAAAGAGGTATCTGGAAAGAGCCTTTGGAATGGATACAACAAACACGAGATCGATAAGGCCGTCCGTCCAAGGAATGTAGAGCGACAGGAAGGAACAACCGAAGAAGATGCAGGAAAGCGCGGAAGGACTAGTGTACCATAGATCCACAAAGTAAGAGACAGGATCGGCAGGCTACTGGAAAAGCACAATGTTAAAACTGTCTTTCAATCCACTCGTACAATTCAACAAGAGCTTGAGATCGGCCAAGGACCGCAGAGATCCCCTCTCGTCACCCGGAGTCTACCGAGTTCCATGCAGCTGTGGCTCAGTATACATTGGTACCACAAAACGCCGTGTCATCACCAGAATTAGGGAACACAAGTGCAGTTGCAGGCTGGGACTAACACAAAAGACAGCGGTAGCAGAGTAGTCTCTCTTCGAAGGTCACGACATCTTTTTTAAAAAGGTGGATATTTAATATCAATGGCAGCGTTTCTATTCAAGACTAACGAGAAATGCCATTGAGTTCTTTAAACACAACAACAATTTCCACAGAAAGGAGAAAATTGCGTTTCTAAATGCAGACTGTAAGCGTGTTCTACAACATACTTCAAGTTCGCCGAAACCCTGCGCCATCACCACTTCCCCCCCTCCCCCATCTCCCCACTGCAGCGCGACGGCGCCGCCGGGATATAAATACCACGGAGCTCACCATAGTCGAATCAGTCCTGGGGAAGTACAGGAGATCACTGCCCATTACCTCATCGCCTTTGATAATGTCTGCCACAGCTGTAGACGAAACGTTTTAAGTTCGGGCAGCGGCGCTTCAGTTCAAGCGTTTGGCTTTTTGAGCGCTCTTTTGTAGGTAACCAATAAAAAAAAATTATGCTGATGTGATATACATATTGTGGTCATGCAAAATAACTTACGAGATCATGCACGCATGCAAAATGAAGAAAATTGTCACATTACGTTCTGAAGGGATGGCAACTGAAGCCACCTCTATTTTGTCTCTTTACAGGTTTCTCCCTCGCAATGCGGCAACAACAACTCTGTATATTATACCGTGGCATCCCTATGCAAAGGCACCCATAACATCATGCGTTCATAAAAAAAAATCTCAAGAAGTCCATGGAATTAGAGAAGTAGATCTGAGATAACGTGAGAAAAAAATTTTATTCGAAAATGTCATAAAATATTCCGATTTTCATTTTTTTATGAACTTATCTCATACAAGAGTTTTAGTCAATGGTGTGCTATAGTCGCATGGGTTCTTAACTGGCGGATTCGACGATTCATCAACGACAAATTTTTGTTTCTTTTCATGGCATTTATTGTACCGACCAAAAACAAACCGTATAATAATAAAGACATATATATACAACTTTAGTCAAGAAAAAATAGGATACACTTATATTTGTCTCTGGCTTAAAGTGGTCACCAAAATGTGTATTTTTTCCCGCCATTTTCATTTATAAATGTCACTCTGACAGTCTACTTAGGCAAAATTAATAATTCTAAGCAATTTTCGGGTTTTTGCATTTTTAATCCAAGCAAATAGTGTTAAATTTATTAAGCTATTTCGGGAATGAAAGAAAAAGTGGAAATTTGCCAACTAATATCCAGGAAACTGTATAGAAGACACTGGGAATCATCTTAAGGAGTATGCAGAGAGGAAGTGCATAGAAACCAAGTACAAAATAATACCGAAGAACATTAAAAAAAGAGAACAAAGAATCTTGATTTACCGAAAGCAGTGAACTTGGATGTGAAAAATGACTGATCGGAACTTTTGTGGCTAGAGCTCTTAAAAAAAAATCTACGCCGCAGACCAAAGATTGTGCGAACATTGATATGATGGTTTTCCCAGTTTATTGCAATCCCAAGCATATATATGATGAGCTTAAATCGGAGCATGTGGTGCCACAACTACGAATGACTTTAAGCGATCTTCTTTTGTAGGAAATTCTCTTACAAGTATGCTGTCTCCTACAAATTCAGGCTTCTTTTCATGTAATTTTTGATCACTGTTTCCATAGCACTTCTTTTTACTCGATTTATGTCAATCCAAGCCTTTCGATCACCACCTTCGAAGTTTGGATCAGCTGCACCAGTGCCAAGATTTTTATTTTTTCGTTGAAATCGTTTCTTTTGTACTACCTCAAAGTCCCCGTCTCGTGGTTCTCGATTTGGAAGAAATTTTTTGTTGACCCTCTCAGGTTCTTCTTGTTGTCCGAACCTCCGCCTGTCCGTTGTTCCTTCATTTTCCGTGTGGGAATAATTGTCATCCGAATCGAGCTCTGATGGACTATTTCCTCCGTCCTTGCAATCTTGTTTATGCATGGGGCTCTTTGCGCTAGCGCCCGAGTTAGTGGTACCTGAGGTCGAGCCTGAGGCACCGTTTCTAGGCGTTAGCGTTTGCCGTGGGTTTGAGCTGTTTACCTTATTGCTTCGGGTTGCGTTTTTAAGCAACATGTCCCTAAAGGACTGTGATTGTTTATTTTGATCATGCCGGGGCACAATGTTTACATTTCTCATTTCGCAGATTTTTTCAGATACCAAGCTATTATTTTGCTTTAAGATATTGTTTTTATCAATAACTTTATCAAGCATCCTTTTAAGGTACTCAATTTCCATGCACATTTTGGATTTTTCTGATTCACATAGCTCATATTTTTGATGGTTATCCTGTGCCTTGGCGTGCCTTGGCGCCATTTGTTGACACCTCACAACACACAATTTTTGTTTCGTCTATTCTTTGGAAATTAGCCTCCTTGTCTGTTTGCGCAACTATCATGGTATATAGCCAAACAGTTTATGCAGACACTAACACTGCACGTTGTTTTTTTACGCAACACTTAAAACCATTTTTTTTTCCTTCTTTAGCTTCGGAGTCAACATCCGACTCTCCCGCCATCTGGAATTCTTGAATGAATTCTACGAGGAGTTAATCCAAATAACATTACGACATAACGACATAACGACTTATAACCATGACAAGTTAACCTCGAATTGTTTACATCAGGAAACATTTTGGTAGTAACTGTGTTCTCTGATTTGTTTATATGGTTAGTGGACTTTGGACCCGCCAGTTTAGAACCGATGCGACTATACGGTGTTTTTTATGAAAATCTGTTATAAATCATACCCCACGGTATGATGAACATGCATCTCCATGTCAAACCGTGGATAACGCCATTCACGACATCGCCTTCATACCCTTGTAAAGACCACCATGAAAAAACTTAAAAGGATTGTGACGGTTTGGATACGAGCCGTAGGCGAATGATGCAGCGTTACAAGAGTGTGCAGAGTGATTTTCGTACGTGTTGCACACTAAACTCTTTCTACGACTGGGATTTTGCTTCATAAATGATAATTCGTACTACAAAATATATGCAAGCTTGTACAAAGCAACCAGAAGCGTGTGCAACGTGGCTTTTGCACACGTTTCTGTATGGGAACGTGCGCAATGTGCCCTTTGCGCACGCTGTTAGCAGCATTCGATTTTCAACGGTAGTTAGTAATGTGTATTTGTTCATCGTCGTTGTCGTAGAAAAATTCATTTTCAGGCAAAATATTCAAATAAATTTTTTTTTTGCACTTCTTTGTCATTCAATATATTTCTTGTTTGGGTTAGAGTTTTAAGATTTACGCTTTTGTAAAACTGTGTCACATTTATGTTATGTTTCCTTAGGTAACAAAATGATACCCAAGGGTGTGGAGGTTGCCGTTAGCGCATTTCACATGCATAGAAATAAAAATTATTGGAAGGATCCCCTTAAGTTTGATCCTAGCAGATTCCTACCCGAAAATGCTTCAAACATCGTTACAGGATCTTTTCTACCTTTTTCTGTAGGAGTTAGAGATTGCCCAGGTAAGCTATTCGTTCTACCTTCATGCTTTTGAGGGTTTCCAATTAAATACGCGTCAATCTCTCGAGAGCAAATAGCGCTGGTCAAAATATCACCAATTTTTCATATTCTTTTCTTATGGCCATTTCCACCAAGCAAATTTTAAGTAAACTTAAAGTTAAGGGCCCTTGTGCCATAGCTGTTAGCTGTTAGCATGAGTAACCATGGTAATAATGGAAGCCTTAACTCAGTGTACTTAAAAATTGCTTGATACGAACGGCCCTTAATGTGGCTTTTAAGCGATATATGGGGTCTTGAAGAAGCACGGAATTTGACGCTTCGGGTTCTAACTTTTGATCAACTTTGTAATATTATTATCTAACTGTTGGTGTAACATAATACTATAACAAAGACTCATGGTCTGACTTTACAAACCGATTTTCTATTTCTAACAATCAAAAGATGTCATTATAAGACTGTGAAGGCTTTCACGGCCGGTCAAAATACAATCTATAGAATATTCTTTCATAAGGAGCGAAAGTGTTACTTTTCTGGCGAGGCTGTGGCGAGTTTGGCAGACGAGCCAATAAACACGGACGAGCCAGGAAACTCACTTTAGCTCCGAATAAAACATATTTTTTCTCCAAACCTTTGAATTATATTGTAATTAGTACTAATAGACATGTAGACAATCTTACCAGCGGCAGGTAAAGAATTTACCTGCCGACCGTCGCCGGCAGGTAAAGTCTTTTCCTGCCGCCCGTCGCAGATAAAGTGACAGCCACCAATGTCAAATCCTCTTTCAATCATCGAAAACGTATGGTAATACCCATAGGTACCATACATTGTGTTTCGATATTAAATTGCTACTAAAATACTTATTTTCATAAAAATATTTGTTACCTTATTGGACTTTTCTGGTAATAAATCTAAAAAAGATTCAACTCAAAACATAGAAAGTGAAATGAAACCAGCGCCTATGTATTGTCGGTTTAGATCAAGCAGGCATACGGAGTCAATGCAGCCAATGAGCAGTCACTTCCGAGTAACGAGGATAGTCAGTTGAAGTTGTTCATGATGATTTTATATTGTTTTTAGATGCTTAAATATACTATTTTTGGTTTCAATAAATTAACCATAGGTTATATTCGATGTGTTATAGCGATAGCAAAGCTAAAAATATTGCACATAATTCAAAAGCAAGTGGAAACATTTTATTTAATGTCATTCTATGAGTAAAGTACATCACTGATTGACGTGGTCAAATTACGCGCTTTCAAAAATATCATCAGCTGTGTCTGTGTATATTTAAATATTTGTAATTAGTTAAGCTATGTTTCTACGTATATCCTACCTGTTTCAAGAAAACAAGAAGGTCTTTATGTGAACAATAATCTTCAATTAAATATCAATAATTATGTGTATGGGACATTCCTCCAATATGAAAGTAAGCGCGGTTATGCGGAGAAATCTTAAGATCTTTTTTAACGCGATGATTAGAGCGACTGACTTTTATCCTGGCGGTCCAGGTTCAATCTTGCTTTCTTTTATTATAATTTTATTATTCTCCGTTTATTTTATCGTAGTTTTTAATTAATTATTGCCATCGTCTCTCTATAATATTATATTCAATAAATAATTAAATAATTTTTTTAACTGCTGTAAACAATTTATAGGTAATTGCTTTACGCACAAATAAATCGAAACTATTAGTTTCCATGGCTGAATTCTGAAACAATAAGTTTACTTCCAGAGACGCGCGTGCTAATTTATTATTTTATTATTAATAAATATAAGTAAGTATAAATTTCGCATATCGCATCGCAATGTTCTTGAGCGGCAGTAAAAGACTTTACCTGCCGGCGACGAGCGGCAGGAAAAAGCTTTACCTGCCGCCGGGATGACAGTAAGGAAATGAAGTGTTTTACCTTCGTCTGTTGTGTCAAATAAAGTAGCAATTTAATGACGTTTGGAGAAAAAAGTGTTTTCCGGGCTTCGAAGCTCTGGTTCTATGGAACTTCTTCCTGACGTTTCATCTACAGCTGCGGCAACATTATCAAAAGCGATGAGGCAGTAGGCGAAGTGATAACCCGTGCTTCCCGACGTAGACTGATTCGATTGTGATGAACTCCGTGAGGGATGACAGTAAGGAAATGAAGTGTTTTACCTTCGTCTGTTGTGTCAAATAAAGTAGCAATTTAATGACGTTTGGAGAAAAAAGTGTTTTCCGGGCTTCGAAGCTCTGGTTCTATGGAACTTCTTCCTGACGTTTCATCTACAGCTGCGGCAACATTATCAAAAGCGATGAGGCAGTAGGCGAAGTGATAACCCGTGCTTCCCGACGTAGACTGATTCGATTGTGATGAACTCCGTGATATTTATTCCTCCGCCGTCGCGCCGCAGTGGAGGGACTGGGGTGGGGGTAATGGTGGCGCAGGGTTTCGGCGCACTTAAAGTATGCCGTAGAACTCGCTTCCAGCCTGCATTTAGAAACGCATTAGTTTCCTCGTTCCTGTTGAAATTGTCGTGTTTAAAAATCTCAATGGCCTCTCTCGTTGGTCTCGCATAGAAACGCTGCGATTTATATAAGATATCCACCTCGTTGAAAAGGTTGTCGTGACCTTCGGAGAAAGAGTGCTCTGCTACTGCTGACTTTTATGTTTTTTTTTTTTAGAGAGACCGTTGATATTAAACACGACAAGAATTTCGACAAAAAAAGACTGTTTATAAGGGCCTATATTTATCTTAATTACGAGTGTCCAGACACTTTTATTTTCGGAGTTCCCATTTACAGATCGAGCAGAAAAAAATCAAGGGATGTTCTTGTAACTCATAGAATGTTTCACCATATCTGAGGGGTTGAACAAAAAATAAGAACTACAACACGATAATTTTTATCGCACTTTAGAGTGTCCTATACACTTTTAGTGTCCGTGCTCTACAACTAAATATCCATAGTTCCATTAGAGGAGAATTAAGGGATGTTTTAGTACACACTTCATAGAATGATTCATCGTCTAAGGAGTCGAAAACAATTAAAAACTATAAATAAGATGCTAGTGTTATTGCACTCCAGAGTGGACACTTTTAATGTCCGCGTTCTCAAACTAAACATTTATAGCTCCATTATGGGAAGATTATTGGATATTCTGGTACACCCCGTGGGCCTTCGAACATAACTTAAACATGAACTTCATGTAAGCATTTTCTCAAAACTTTCAACAACAACTGTTCAAAATTACCTACTTCAACTTCTATGCTCCTCATGCAACGTTGGATCAAAGAATTAATTGCTGGCGATATTTTGCCTGGATCATTTCTTATTTCATTACAACCATCTTGGATACTATTGATTAGTTCTTCTCGACTTTCTACTGGTGATTCGTACACTATATCCTTAAGGGCCCCCAAAAATAAGAATCTAATGGATTTAAATGAGGAGATCTGGGATGCCATGCAATGGGTCCTCACCATCCTATCCAACGTTGTGGAAAATGTGCATCAAGCCACGTCTAACTACTCTTCTGTAATGCGCTGGAGCTCCATCCAGCTGGATCCTTTCAACTCTTGCTGTGAATAAGGGGTCCATCCAAGCAGGTCATTTAAATCTTCTTGCAGGAAAATGAGGAAAAGTCAGAATTTAGACGATCGGGCAAAATATGGGGACCACAGAGAGTATTTCCGAATAACCTACTCCAGATAGTCGCATAAAACTCATATTGGAAGTTGAGGGAACGAATGGCATGCGGATTTTTGTGGTCCCAAATATGCAGGTTAATTTTCCACACCTCTTCTAGTAAAAATTGCTTTTTCTATCAACAAAGTTTTATGCAAAAACTGGTCACTATTCTCAATTGTTAACGTTTTCATTGTTTTAGGCTGAAACGAAGCATCGGAGTAAAAAAATCCAAGGGAGCTTTTTTCTTCACAATTCAAAGAAAATTCAAACATATTTTTGTAATGTTTTAACTAAACTTTGACATCCCGTACTTTCATAAAGAAGCACATTGGGAATATAGTTCTAATTCCTTTCAACATGTCATGTTTTAAAATTTGTCAACAGCATCCGTACTCTAAACAGGACGCTGAAAAAAGAGTTTTGGATAAAAAGATATTTTTGAGGAATACGGTAACATTCTGAAGTGTTTTCCGAGTTTGGAAGCCACGGTATTGTAGAATTTCTTTTCCTCTGACGTTTTCTAATAAATATAAAACATAAAAATATAAATGTATAATGTAACTGATATAATACAGTAATAACTTTTTTATTTTCAGGTAAAATATCATCTATGATCATAGCGAAAAACGTAATAGCTAGTGTGGTGAGAAACTTTAAAGCTGTGTCCAACCATAAATCTATTGAAGAATTAGGCGTTGGATCTGTCATAACTTTACATACCCATAAACCGTTGGATTGTAATTTTATCCCACGATAACGATTTTGAAGTTTTAAAGAGGACATTGTTTCAAAATGTATTACCCAAAACTTTTACATCTATTATACTTAAATTAAATCTTTAAAGCAAACAACATATCGTATTATTTTTCCTAATTTTTTAATATATATTAATTTTATATATAAAACTTAGAAAGCATATTCTTACCCCTGCTCTTATATTTTTTGCGGCATCCATGCAATATCCACAGATATTGTATAGCTATTCTCCCCCCATATTTTTCTACATTATGACTTTCGATAAGGTTCTTTCTCTGATGGCACCTGTTCTTCTTGAGGCCCGATTCCAAGATCAAGATAAAATATCGGAGTACGTCTATGACAACAGAGTTGTATTAAAAAAAAGTACGTCTTATATACATGTCTCGTATATACGTCACGGCACATGTATGTAGTTTGGCAACAAGTTATAACGTTGTTGCCGTGTCAAGTTGGAGTTGAAATTGAAATAAAACCCTTTGTTCACGACTGTATAATACTTCACGAATTTAGCAATATAACCTTAATTGCTACAAAACATTATATTTACTTCAAAACAAGTAACACGACGTAAGAATATTAGGGAAAAAGCGAGCTACTGTAGCTCCGACTCACCTGCCTGTGCTGCCGTTTGCACCCACTGCCAATCGCACCCTGGTAAACGGCATGCAAACAAAGCAAAGCGGGGTTTCCACTGTTACTTGGCATTCCTAAATACCGCCTACCTTGGAAGACCACAGTCTTTCAAAACACGAACCTCACAAAGCCAGTTAGTGGAAATCTTTAGTCACAGGCTTAGTCCTTTTATTTACAAGTTGTCTTCGTGCGAAATAGGATACGGACAAAGATTGATTATTGGTCTTTTCATTAGTCCAGTGGAACATCACACATTCACAACATGAGGAAGATTATCAGGGCCATTATGGACTTCGTGTATGCGACCCAGCTTCCACTGGCAGGGAGAAAGATTATCCTCTTTAATCACCACCGTGTCTTTAATCACCACCATCACTTGGATCGAATCTGCAGTTCACCAATATAATCTCTCCGCCACCGTACCCAGAATGCTTGAATTAGTTTCTGCAGCCTCTCGTACGCACCCAATGAGTTGTCTGGCACATGTTGTAGCGGTTGGTCTGGCACTGCAGTCAGTAGGCGCCCGATAACGAAATGAGAGGGTGTGATTGGATTATGATCTTGAGGATCGGAAGACATGGTATGTAAGGGACGTGAGTTAAATATAGCCTCGATTTGTATCAGTACAGTTAAGCAGTCTTCGTACGTAATAATAATACTACCCAACATCTTTTTTTAAGTGTGATTTATTACTTTTAACACCCGACTCCCATATTTCCCCGAAATGGGGTGCTTTAGGCAGGATATAACAACAATTTATACTTTAACCACCAGAATATTTCACAATTGCTTTCCGGTTATTGTAGTTCTGTAAGAAATTTGAAAGTTCGTTCGTAGCTTTGTCTTTGCGTAGAATTCGTACCGTTCTCAGAATGAATAGTGTTAGGTTTGCCTATGCGCGCCACGAAACGACGGAGAGCCGCTATGAAACCTTCGAAAGTTAAATGAGTCACGAGCTTGATATGTACGGCTTTTGTGGGAAAACAGACAAATACTGCAAGGTAACCCTTACAGATCGCATAATTTGTAGTCTCTCTATCACTCAACTGGATAGGACCAGCACAAAATTTTGAAATTTTTGCATCATTTTGTTTCACACTCTATATAATAAAGATAGTGTCGGTTTTTTTTGAAAATTATCCGCTTTCTTAATCTAGAGGAAATGAGGTTTCAGACCGTGCAAATTGTATATAAAACAAGTCATAGCTTAAAAAGTTATAGCTGATTGAAAATAACACGAAAAATTGTTTGTGTCGAACTTTAAGTTGAGCAGTTTAGTTTGAAGTTCTGTGGGTATGGTCTCGTCTCATGATAGCCTTAGCTGCCACAAACGCTACATGGCCACAATAATGATAGGGGACAATAATCCCAGACGATCAAATATCTGAGAAGAAATAGAAAGAATGGCACGTTTTGTACAAAGAACCCTCATGTCAACACTACGAACAGCGTATTTAATAATATCACTAGTAGGATTCCAAATGATTCCCAAAGTAGACTGAACAATGTCCTTCCCAAAAGGTTGACTTGCTGACTCACTGGATAAAGCTAATGCTGATTCATTAGACTGCCACTTTCGCAAATTGAAACCACCCAGCTCAAGAACTTAGAAACGCCTTTATGAGCGTTTCTATATTTATGAGAGAAAACCACCTAGCCCGCGTAAGCACGTTGTCCATATAAAAATCATTTCGAATAACCATACACCTCCTAGGATATTCATTTTGAGAATTTCATTCACTACCTGTTATTCAATATTTGTCTAATATTCTATTGTTATAGAACAATTTTAACCATAGTAATATTCAACGATATTATATCTCGGGACATATTTGAGGTTTTTTGGATATTTTTCCTGGTTTCATAGATATTTAGTTTTTTCTATAAAAGAGGTATCATTTAACACTGGGGCTCCATAATACAAATATTATTAAAATTTCATATGGAATATAAAGACTATACATAGGACAAGCTAGACGTATAGGCGTTATGGCTATACAGTTTGACACATCTACAGTAGCGAACAAAATAGTAGATTATGTCACTAGGAGTAAAAGTGGGTCTTTTTGTGCTGAGCCCAGAGATTGAGGGCCGAAGCGAAGCTGAGGCCTGCAACTGGGCGAAGCACAAAAAGACCTTTTACTCCGCGTAACATATACTATTTTTTTTTCAAGCATGCAGGAAGTCTATTTCAGAGAGATTCAGTGTTTCAATTTTCTCCTCTTTAAGCTAGTCTAGGTACTTACCCAATTAGTGGTGTATATAAATAGAATGTGTTAGAACGGTGGTGTTCAATGTTCAATGGTTTTAATGGTAATAAATCATAACTAATGGTTTAGGTGGTTGAGGTAAATTATGGTAAACTAACAATGTATAGCATTATTATTAATATTAAAATAATAAAAATGACATTGACAGATAAATATGATGACAACTAACGACATTTAACAGAATTCGAGAACCTATGCGATTTCGACTAAAAACGGTTTCGGGTGGTGCTCTCGAGCGCTCTGAGAGTATTCCTATCCTTTGTTTTTTCAACAAGAATGTAAAGATGGCAATAAGATGGTTTATATATGCGCCACCATGATAATAGCGGTGACATTTAACTTTACTTTTACTGCCTAGGACTTTTTTGCTACTTTTTTTGGTCTCAGGATTAGAAAGCCCACTTTAGGTGTGCGTATGGAGAGAACAAATGACGTACTTTTAGTCCGTTTGATAAAAAAGTAAATTTTTTTCAAATATCCAAGTCATAATTGAATGTCCACAATTAAGTGATGTGGAACAAAATGTATGGATGAATTTGGAATTCCGCTTCCTGTATATTGCAGCTATTAATGACACCTCGGGACCTTTTTGTGTCCTTCTTTATATCTTCATTAGTTTAAACAAAAATGGGTTTTTTCTAAAAGTGTAACATTTCAAGACCATAAAAAACAATTCTCCTACTCAATGAGCATTATAACAATTTGGAATTGGACGTAGTCATCTGAGAACCAGAGCTATATCTAATTGTTTAGATGTACAGGGTGACCCACAAAACTAACATTAATCTTTATTTTTTAAGTTTTACATTCTGAATTCTGACTGAATAAAACTGATATACGAAAATTGTTTATATTAATAGAATCAGAAAAAATTAACCCATAGTCGCAATATTTAATTTGAATATGTTCACGAGGTACGGTTAAACTGAAGAATGGCGAATAACAAGATGTCACACATAAAGATGAATAACATGAGGGCCTTCAAAACACTAAAAGATACCAAGTTAAATAAATATGAAGGGATTAGAACAATATAAAATTGTTTTTAAGAACTTAAAAACTTTCAACTGCGTTCGAGCATCTTTGAATAATTTGAAATCCTTGAAAATAATTCTTCTAGGCTGACAGTCAAAGCAATGTCCACTCTTTAAGAGGTATACCGGGTGACACAAGATGTATGTAACAGCCCAGCATTTCCACAATTTCTATTTTAAAAATTTGAAATTTGGGGTTGATAAATAATCATAACTGTGCCTCAGATCTCGTTTACGGGTTACGGGCCAAATTGGAACCCCAGTGTTAAATGATACCTCGTTTATAGAAAACACTAAATATCTATGAAACCAGGCAAAATATATAAAAAACCTCAAATATGTCCCGAGATATGACGTGTCTCCATATACTCCAGTAGCAAAAAATGTTCTGAATTTTTTTTCCGCAAAGTTATCTGCTCAAAAAGTTTTTACAAAGATGCATCAAGTTTTGTTGAACCCTGTATTAGGAAACCTGCAAAACACATTATTACCGAGTACATAACCAATTAAAGCAGTCTATACATGGATCTTAACAAAATGGCATCGCCAACGAAAATCGGTTGAGTGGCTTTAGAGATTTGGGGTGTAACGTTTCAATTGATTCTTAGTTTATATGTCTTAGTTGTATGTTTAGAACTGTCCGCTCCTCTCATTTTGTCCACCAAATTATTATGAGATTCTGGGTCTAATTGTAGGTTAAGGCTTGATCGAGCTTACGTTGGAATGTCAAGTCATTTTCGTCACCTGCGAAGCATCAGCACCCATTTTTTGATAAATTGCTTACACCTGCTTTTTCGGCTGACAGTTTTTTCCATTTGGATATTTCATTTCTGCCAACCAGCAAATTCTTATACCACAAACCATTCGCTTGCCAATTTTGATTCGGTGTCAAGAAAAACGTTTCTATTGTAATATTTTGTCCACGTTTATAGACAAGTTTTTTAAATAATCTCATAGGGCAAATATCGGGACTTACTTTGTTTTTAACCAACCACTTGCTGTCTGTTAGACGATGTGATCGACCCTGCGCAGTTTTTGAAAAACTGGATTATACTCCACGCGGCCATAAATATCTTCTTTGAAAAAATGCAGGAAACAATTTGCAGCTTCGCCTCCTCACCAAGTAAGTTCATATGCAGAAATATGAGAAAACTTATTGTGTAACCCGTCGGGTGTCTGTTCATCCCAAGCTTTGACCATTTGCAAAAATTGATCATGGTTAAACGCCTCTGCAGAGCTCGACCTTTTGTCAGGATTACGTTGTAGGAGTTTCCTAGCTGCATCACGCGCATCTCGGGCCTCTTTAAAAACTATATCCGAGAACGGGTCTATCTTCCTGTTATATTCATTGTAATATTTCTCCTTCAGCAACTTGACACTTACGTTGCACATCGTCTTCTGTACGCCTTTGTTATATTCGAATTCATCTTTTCTCCTCATGTTAGATGCCCAATACTTTTAGTACTGCCAGATACTCATCGGAGCATTCCTTAGTTAAAATGTAAGATTTCTCCTTACAAAAAGCCTCAAATTGGCCGCCATAAGCGAGACATTTTAATGGACGTTCAAACAAATTGATCCTAAATAACAGTGGTTAATAAGGAAATTGTTTCAATCTATAGTCGTACCACCTGGCACCGCAATAAGTTTTCTGATATTGTTTCGAATAAAAATAGCTATACCTTAAGGGGTGTTGCAAATGTCGCAAGGGTTTTTATTTATTTTGTTCATGAAATTCTCCTTCGAATACAACTCGGTGAATACAAATTTAGATGAAAAAAGCACGAGTGCACGAGTCCTAAAATTACCGATAATTTTTAATGCACTTGTTATTTTATATACCGGGTGTCCAGCACAACCCTGGACATAGGAGAATAACATGGGAAATTGGTTTTTATTTTTTTGCGCCTGTACGGTTGAAATGATTGAAAACTTTTAAGAGTAAAGTTGTAGAGCGTATGGTCACCTATTATCCTGTAATTCTTTCAATTCCCCAGTTTTGGCCGTTTTTTGGAAAAACGCCTCGAAAAGTGCAAAAATTTGAATTTGGCGCGTCACCCCCGCCATGCATGTGCAGTTTCTCCAACATATTTTCACTGCATAATCACGTTAATTACTACATGATAGTCCCTCAAAATAAATAAGAAAGGAAAATCGGTTCTGAATCTGACATAAGAAATTATTGTTTTTTTGTGTGTGTTATGTTGTTATTATGTTGGCGACACTGTACATGCATGGCGGGGGTGACGCGTCAAATTCAAATTCTTGCACTTCTCGAGGCGTTTCTCCAAAAACCAGCCAAAACTGAGTTTGACATTGCAGATTAGCACAAATTTCTTCGTTACTAATGTACAATGGAGCATTCTCCGCCATACGGAGGTGAATGTTTTCAACAGCTTCTATCCTTGAGAGGTGGGCCTCCGCCGCGCTCCCCAATGAGGCCGATCCATTTGTTAGGATCGGTCGCATGATGGCTTTCAGCAGCAGGAGTTTTCCTCTCACGAGCAGATGGCTTCTTCGGTTGAGCAGGGGGTATAGTGAGGCCATAGCCCCCCTAGCCTGAGCAGCGGCGACCCTGACATGGGGGCCCAGGTCAGCCCTTTATCCAAGGTTACCCCCAGATAAACGGCTGAGCCTTGCCACGGCACTTCGATTCCATCGATCACAAGTTGATCAGGGATGGCATCGCGACGTCTACCTATCAGGATTGCCTGGCATTTGGTTGAATTAATTTTAATCCTCCAACGTACCAGCCACTCCTGGAGGTCGTCTAACGCATGTTGCATATTCCGCCGCACGACATCTTTTCTCCGGTGTTTGGATAAAAGAGCCGTGTCGTCGGCGTAGAGCGCGAGCGTAGTCCTTGGTGTTCTAGGAATATCGCTCGTGTACAGCGTGTACAGGTGGGGCAATAATACCGACCCTTGGGGGACCCCTGTCTCTAGCGCTCTGGGCGCCGACAGGGAGGTTCCGACCCTTACAACGACTGTCCGATCTGTGAGGTAACTGTCGATAAGTTGGCAAATGTTTTCCGACAAACCTAAGTCACTCAGCTTGTAGATCAGGCCCTCTCGCCAGATCCTATCGAACGCTCGCTCCACATCCAGCAGGACCAACCCAGAAGCTAGTCTGGAGTTCCTGCCTTCAGCGATGCTCTCTACGGTCCTCAGGACCTCCAGTTCTGCCGAATGCAGTCCCCGAAAACCGTATTGTTCGACGGGCACGACGTTTAGGCGTGTACACTCGTCTTGGAGTCTCCTCAGGATAATACGTTCCACGACCTTACCAGCCCCACACAGCAATGTGATGGGCCGGTAGTTCTGCGGATATGCCCTATTCTTGCCTCGCTTGTTCAGCATCATCCCCACTCCCTATTTCCACCTCGATGGAAAGTGCCGAAATCTTAGCGTCGCGTTCGCCACGGCGCAAATACAGGCTGCACCCTTCCTAGGCAGGCTTTTCAGCACCTTGTTGGAGATGCCGTCTTGCTCCAGAGCCTTTCGCTCCACAAGGGTCCTCAGGACATCCCTGATTTCGCCGGGGCTGACCGGGTCCATCGGGTCCTGCTGACCCCTAGGATGTGACGATCATCATCGTCAGGGTGATCATTTAGCCTACACTCTTTTTCGAGTGTTTGGCCAAATACTTCTGCCTTGTCCTCGTCGCTGTACACC
Source organism: Taphrorychus bicolor (assembly GCA_951812265.1). NCBI lineage: Eukaryota > Metazoa > Arthropoda > Insecta > Coleoptera > Curculionidae > Taphrorychus > Taphrorychus bicolor. The sequence goes on along the minus strand of OX638301.1, from coordinate 42,126,491 downwards.
ATACCATTTGCGCTGTGTAGCGGTGGTATGGCCTTTGTCTCTCGCCTGAGGCTTTTCTGCAACCTCTGCAACCTCCAGAGGCCAGACTAGCCCGGCTCCAGCTTGCTCAGTTTATCTTCCCAGCATCGGCCGCGGTGTTCCCGCAAGGCTGTTTACAATCGCTGGCTGCTTTCGTTAAGCAACCTGCGATTGTCCTCTAAGGGGCCGTTGCGGTACAATCTACGCAGCCGTCTCTGTTCCTGAACGAGCATCCAACGGGGGTTTCTCCATATTGACCGCGTGGTTTTTGCACCTCGCGTTCAATTTTGGATAACCTTAGAGACTGCAGCGCGTCCTCCTCGAACGTTTGCACGGCACCCTCCAGTTGGGCCACATCAGCAATAATTGGGACAATCGCAAGTGCGTTAATATGCTCTTGAAACCGTTTCCAATTAGTGTGCCTAGAGCGAGTTGTTTTGATTTCGGCATTCGCTTCAAGGATCAGTTTTATTGGATTGTGATCCGAGGTACCTTCATTCACAGTCACCAACTCCGGCCAGAAGCGGACGTTCCTCAACACCGCGATGTCAAGTACGTCCGGTCTCCCGCCTCCGTTGGGTAGGCATGTCGGTTCCGCGGGCCCCATTACCACTGCCCTGGCAGCGGTCGTCATTTCCAATAACCTGACACCTTGCCTGTTATCAATTGCAGAGTTCCATGAGCGGTGCTTGCAATTGAAGTCGCCAACCAGCACTAGTGCTTGTTGGCCACCCAGGAGAATGTCGAGATCTTCCTGCTGCAGTTCGTCCTGCGGAGGCTTGTACGCCGACGTGACCCTCATCTGACCAAGGTTGGTGCCCCCGACGACGGAGATTGCATCAATTTCCGTGTCCTGGATCCCCAGGCAATGGTGTACGATGTCGTCTCTCACCAGAATGGCCACCCCGCCATTATTGGGGTTTCTTTTGTCGTAGCGGTACATGCGGTACCCTCGGAAGTTTACACGAATGTGGCTACCAATCTTGCTTTCCTGTAGAGCCAGAATTTCCGGCTCCCTTTCCGCCAAAAGGAGCTCCACCTCGTACTTCCTGGCTCGCAGCCCGTTTACGTTCCAGGACATAATGGTGAGGGACTCGGGGTGTCTAGCATCCATCATTTGAGCGAAGTGCCTCGCGAATCCATCCTCCCAAGCAGTTTTTCAACTTGGCTTTGATGGCCTTGATGAGGCCATCGTCCTTCTTGAGGCTTTTGCCCTTTTTGGCTGTCAGTTTTGCGCCCGGCTTTTGGCCCGGCGCCTTACCCTCCGCCTTCTTTCCCTGCTGGGGAGTTTTGGGCTTCGCATGCGCGCTCTTTGGGGCCTTGGGGCACCCCAACCAGTTGGCAGGGTGGCCTTCAGTCCCGCAAAGGACACACTTAGCGTTGCGGGTCCCGTCGGTGGGTTTCACGAGCTTGCACTTGCGTCCCGGGTGGGAAACCGCGCACTTAAGACAGCGCTCTTCATGGTGGCACTGTGATTGCCCATGGCCGTATCGCTGACAGCGGTAGCATTGGGTTGGCAACTTTTTCTTTTTCTGCACTTCGACTTTCACAGAAAGACCAAGCAGCTTTCCTACCTTGAAAATCTGTTGTCTGAACTTTTGGCCAAAACTAGGGTCAACTGCTGCTTGATTTTCCTGTTACTCATGCGGTACAGGTCTGCCGCGACGTTCTTTTCGAGGAGCTCCGCCTCCACCACTTTTAGGTCCACATCTTCAGGTATACCTCTGATCACCGCGTAGGTGCACTTGTCCTCCGGCAGAGTGTAGGTGTGGAACCTACGCTCTACGGAGGCCAACACTCGAACCACCTTACGGTAGTCCTCCACCGTGTCAGGCGCCAACCTGAAGCCCTCTTTGGTGAGGGTGGCCTTCTTGACGTTATCGCCGGCAGCTTTGAGCTGAGCTGTCAGCTCAGCCCACACACTGTGCCGGCCTTCTACCACCACAGGAGGAATCCTCTGGGCCTTTGCTGCCTCCGCAAAGGACCTAGGCTTTGACTCCTGCGGTAGAGGATCGTCCACCTCCATCCCAGTGACAGGCTCAAGTACGGTCCGCCTTTTAGGTTTCCCGCAACTCGGCCCCGTCTCCGAAGATAGTTCGGTGGCCTTCCTCTTGCCCCCCTGCCGCTACCGCTGTCGTTTTCTTCTCCTCCGCAGGTTTCGCCGGCGCAGCCCTCTTCACCGCGCAAGAGTAGCCTGCCGGCTTTCCGCTTGCGCTACCACCACCAATACCGCCACCGCTACTTTTCCCAGACTTACCTGGTTTGGCCACTACACTCGGCACTACCCAGCACTTTTTACCGCCGCCCGCACTTATGTCCACTTTCGCGGCATTTGTGTCTTCGCGGCCTCTCATTTAAGCGCGGAAAGCGGCCAATTCGGCACGGAGCTTTTCCACCGTGTCGGTAAGGGTGCGTATCAACGCATCTTTCTCCGGCATGGTTTTCAGGAAAACCTCCATTGAGATTGACGCCTCCATCACTTCGGTTTTCGAGAGACTTTGTGCAAATGCACTCGGCCTCGCCACTACCGAACTGACCCGAACGATCCCGACACGCACTTCTCAAGCTTCAGCGCAAGCACCTCAGCCTGACACTCCCGAACACTTCTGAACGCACACGATTTCGCAGGACACCTACTACCGACTGACCGACTTGCCAACTCGACCGTTCGCCACCGATGCCCACACAGAACTGTGATGCTACCACTAACCGCGGCGCTATTCGCCTTTTATACACAATCCTAAAAATACAGAAATGTCTAGAATATTTTAGAAGAGAAATAATTAATACGAGACACATAAAAAAAAGTTCGTAACCAACTGCGCGAGACGCGAAGGTTTTAGCTCCTTTGTCGTGGAGAGTAACGCTCACCGTAACATTGCCCTCCTCCTAAGGCTGTACGTCCCGAACAGATAGAGTTCCATGGTATCGTGCTAATCGATCCAGATGAACAAATTTCATCGGTGACCTGGGGGTCCGCTGGATCCTATACACCACGTCATTAATCCTCTTAATGGTTGTATAAGGCCGCTCCAAATTTTGGCTAAGTTTAGGCGACTTGCCCACCTTTTTCAATCACCATCCTGGTCGCGGGAGTTAGCCAGTAAGTCATATCTTGCTTTGGCTCAATCACTGGAGGTCCGCAGTTTATTCCTGACTTGCTCATGAACATTGTTAAGCCTCTCCTTGAGCTCCTCCACAAAATTCTCGGAGTTGAGCGAGTCTTCTGGTGTTCCATACATCAAATCTGCAGGAAGCCTCATTTCCCTTCCGAACATCACTCTCACCGGAGTATAACCAGTGGCCTCATGCGTAGAGCCTCGATATGCCATCAACATGAGAGCTAGATGTCCGTTGGTCCCAATCACGCTGATGATCTGCCACCATTTTAGACAGGTAATGTTCCATGCTCCGATTAAATCTCTCCACCATCCCATCCGACTGTGGATGCAAAGGAGTTGTCCTGGTCTTGCGAATTCCGAGAAGTTCCATGACCTTCTAGAAAACAGCCGATTCAAAGTTTCGGCCCTGATCAGAATGAAGTTCGAGAGGGACTCTAAATCTGCAGAACATTTCATTTACTAGCACCGTTGCCACAGTTGTTGCTTCCTGATTAAGCAGGGCGTACGCTTCAGGCCGTTTAGTGAAATAATTCATGGCGACCAAGATGTATTTGTTGCCTGACTCAGTCTGAGAAAATGGACCCGCGACATCAATGGCTACCCTTTCAAACGGAGCACCTACAGTGTACCGCACCATTCGCCAACAAACTTCTCACTTGCGGCTCCACGATTCGACGTCTTTATGATAATTCACCCAGTAATATCGCTCTTTAATTTTGGCCAAGGTTTTATTGACCCCAAAATGACCTCCACTTGTTCCGTCGTGCATTTCCTGTAGTACATCCGATTTTCTGCTACTAGGAACAATCTGAGAGACTGACTACGGTCTTGCCATTCGGACTCTTCCACGCTCTCTTCAGTAATCCATTTTCTATTCTAAGAGAGTGCCCCTGGGCCCATAGCGCCTTCAAGTTTGGACTTTTACCAGCAATCTCTTGCCACTCTGATCTCTTGTCGTCAGTCTTTACCAAGGGTATGGGTCCAATATCTGGATCATTCATTTGTTTGCTTCGAAGCGTTTGGGTGGTCCAGCCACCGTTTATTTTCACCCACGTTCTCCTTACAGAAGGATGTCCCTCACGCTGCTCAGTTCTTTGACAATGCTGACTATCTTTTTTACATGGGCATCTAGACAATACATCGGCATTTCCGTGAGACCTTCCTGGTTGATGTTCAATTTGGATCTTTTGTCCCTTAGTGCGTCCGGCCTCTGTAAGACTTTTGCCACCTAAATTATTGACTTCACTTGATTGATTGACTTGACTGATCCTGGGGTCTTAACGGGCTCGGTCAATTTTCCCCTTACATGACCGGAATTGGTTTTTCCTGGAATCTAGGGCGGTCTTGGTTGCCGCTCGGTCTTCTAAACAACGGTGACGGATTTCTTGCCCTATTACGGCAGTTACTATTGACGTGACCCAATTTGCTGCAGTTAAAACATTTTATGCCCCGATTGCCTGGTAATCGAGGAGTTCTTCCCAACAGGGCTTGGATATTGACTGCCATATTCTTCAACGCTTTATGTAAGCATGCCATGGATTCAATTCAAGACGTATCCTTTTCGTCATCGCAAGTTGCTATTCTTACACGTGGAGAAGAACTAAATGACAACGGTGACGCCTCAAATTTCAGGGCCCCAACTAGTGCCTCGCTGATATTCTTGGGCCTTACTAGACGTAAGTGGTATCTCATGTCACTATCGCGAACTCCCTCAATGAACCTTTCGGCGGCAAATTGCGTTTGGAAACAGGGGCTGATGGGTATGCCAGGTGAATTAGTCTGTCTATGTCCGCCTCAAATTCTTGTAAGGATTCACCTGACTTTTGCTGTCTCACCCTCAGCTGGGACTGAAGCACCGTTTCTTTGTGCCCATTTCCAAATCGTAGTTGCAGAGAGTGTACTAAAGCTGCATAATTACTTTGATCAGCTGCCGACAAAGATTGGAGTAATTCAGCCGCTTTTCCACGAAGTGCTACCACTAATGATGTAGCTTTCTGAAGCTCGGACCAGCCTCAATGGGTTTTATAAATTTCCTAGGCCGTAGTACCGTCAAAATCGGGAGGCTTAATTTTAGCGTTTTCTGTGCTAAAACTCTCTGTAGACACGTTGTCGTCCTCAAGTTGTTCCCGGAATTTCCTTCCTAGCTCGAGAATCCTCTGGTTGACGTCGTTGAACGCATAAAAATAAAGTCGTAAACAACTACGTTCTAAATAAACAAAGCAATAAATCACTCGTGACAGCCCATGCTGAAGCGCCCGGACGGCGGGAGACGCGAAGATTCTAGCTCTTTTGTCGCGGAGCGTAACGCTCACCGTAACAGTACTATCCAAAGATGGGTGCTCGACACAGTGATAAGATGCAGAAGCCACAGAAGAATCACATTCAGAGGTAATGTCAAACAAGCAACTTCCAGGAAGAATCTAGCCAAATTTAGTTTTATGCAGTAAAAAATGAAAGGCTTGTCAGATCCCAAATAGATTTGGCCCACACATAAGCTATGCCAGAAGATAGAAGCCCCCAACAAAAGCTCAACGTCACCAGTTGCATTAAATTCAGGATCGCCCAGTTGAAGATTATTAGGAATGTTTAAGCCCTGGAGAGGAAACGAAGAAGATTGCAAACCTCGAGTTATGATTTTCAAAACCAAACAAGATATACCTATTGGCCTGGAATCCGCTATGCATCGAATTAAATTTGCACGTCACTCCTGATCCTTATGCTAGTTACAAACTTTGAGATATCTGAATCCACCGAGTTAACATGTTTCTTTTTGAGACCTAATTTAGCACACAAGGATTCTGTTATGAAATAAGATAGCTGCCGCAATCAAGTAAATCTCGGTAAGGATGAATATTACCTTGGAGATCCTTGACCAGCGCAACCACTGTTGCCAATAGGACTTGATTGGATATTTTAGGGCTCAAAGCATGGAACGACACCTTAATGTCACCAGAAGCTTCCTCCTTTGAACTCGAGTCCTGAGACATTGAGTCGTTACCATCACCTGAGTTACCATTTGCTGCTGTTTCAAAAGGCAACGAAGTATGCTGCGCGTTATGACACTTTCTACACTTTAAAGATCGACAGTGTTTAATAAGGTGGTTTCCTCTCAGATAGTTAAAGTATAAGCCCGTTTTTTTGTTTCCGAAGATCGACTCTTAACATTGTAGCGTTTTCTGTTTAAGAAAGAGAATCTACTAGCACTCTTTTCATACTTTTATACCACACCTCGTACAGTACCTTTTTACTTCCTATGAAGCTATCAATCATTGTGTCATGGTGCCCTCTTACATGTTCGCCCACTCTGACTGTGGTAGAGTACTTTCAACTATCTCACCAGAAAACCACTTTCACGGAGTACCTTGAACATTCTGGCTAGAAATTGCTTAAATAGGAGGTCCCCGAATTGTCAATTTTATACGTTGACATGTGTATATTGGTTGATTATTGGCGATTAAAATTACCGATGGGGGCGCTGCGAATGTAAACAAATATGGCGACTTAGGCGGTAATCGAAAAGTGACGTTTGTTAAATTTTAGGAAGTTTTTGTGGTTTAAATGACTTTTTTTCTTCTACTTTCAACTTATTGTGTGAACACCGTTTTTAGAAAATTACTGTTTAAATTAGGTAATAATGATATATTTATAGTTCAACAGTGGTTTCTGTGAATATTTGGAAGTGTTTTATTGTGAAACTTTTGTGGGCATAATTTCGTGTGAAGCAAAAATTGCTTGAAAAAGTAAGTTTTCATGCAAAATGTACCTTTTTTCGATTCTAAACCATAATTGTGATTTTTTTTAATGCAGAACCTGAAGCATACTTAAAACTAGCTACAGTCTTCCAGTACTTAGAAGCCACACTGTAACCAGCAGATGTGTTGTGGAAAGAGAAAACATCTTAAATTCCAAACACTTAATTTTTGTGTGGCCATTATGGAAATCTACCAACACTGGAAGGTGAAGTGATAAAGATCGTAGCATTGTGCCATCAGACAAGTGCTCTGCTGAATGGCTCTGCATCAGGATACAAAATTTTAAACTTTAAATGCAGCTGTAAAGTAGGTGCATCTGGAAACTCTTTAAGTAGGTACATATACATAGTAAAAAACTATAGTAAAGTGGATGTGTTGTCACCAAAGTGTGTTTAAAATTTAAATGCAATAATATAGAAAAAAGGTTTTTAATTAATTGTTTTATTTTGAAACCTGGGATAATAACAACTTGAGTTCTTATTTTGTCAAGCAATGTTCAAGTAGAGAGGTAAACCATTGCTTTAAATTTTGTACTCCATAATGCCACAGTGGTTTACCCCTCAGTCCTCGGTTGAAGTATGGGCTTTCACGTTTGGCCTAAAGGTTTTGCCCCAAGAGAATCAGGTAGCACCTGTCCTTGTTTACCTATTACATCACTACCTAAGTATGAACAATTTCTTATTACCAATACGAAATTAAATATAAATCATTTGAAAATAAAATGCCTAGTACCTTCCTTATTTATTGGGAAAAAAATGTCAAGTGTAAGTAAGTAACTTTGTGCAAGGTAGATTGTTTTACTTGCCAGTTTATTAACCAATAATGTTTATAAATGTTATAAAAAGAAGTCATTAAAGTTTGAAGTGGTTGTCTAGGAATAATGTATTTTGTAACACTTTTTATAGGTATTTTTTAAATTAAAACTTGTCATCTTGTAATACTGGAGACATTAAATTTACTACAACTGCACATATTACAGTAATAATTTCATCAAAATTGCTAATTAAATTCCTGGGTATATAAAGGACTTTTTAATATATCAAATATTTTTATTCTCTAATTAATTCTCTCAATATGTACTCTTGCTTTTGACAGTAGTTTTGGGTCAAAATACTAATAATTTTGGACAAGCAGGTATACAAGGAGCGACAAAACCAAATACATCGACCTTTAGGTCCAACTGTGTTGCAATTACTTCGCCTACCTTCAATCTTTCTCGATAGATATTCCAATGTTGAGCGACTTGCAAATTGTAATTTCTGAAGATAATCAGCTAGACCTTTACCTTGTTACTTGTAGTATCACAGTAGGGATTGCTAAAAGGTTGAGGTGGGTGGGACTTCAGAGTTAAAGGGGTCCTCTACCAACAGCTAGATCTTGTAGAGTTATCTTGAGTGGTTTAAATTTGTAGTTCATCCTTCTTTGCTTGGGACAGATTGGAGAAAAAATTATGACCAGCTTTTTTTTATTTTATATCAGTCAATCATATCTATGTTAATTCAACAATTAACCTAACTATATACACAAAGAGGAACAGAACCATCTTTGCGAAAGCTGTTTCGAAACAATCACCACTTGTCACTTGGACACTTTTATCCTAAAACTTAGACTGTGGTGCTTCTTGGTGCACTGATGTCTTTATATCTTAGGTGTTAGATTACTCAATCGTAATAACTTTTCTTCACTAGGTTCAGAATTTAAAGTCATAGGTTATTTATGACAACCATCACAAACACTACTAAAGTCTGGGATAGAGAAATCATTGTTTGACAAACTTTCCCTGGAGGAAGATTTCTTGATGGTCCCGCAAAAGCTTTTAACTTAGGTCTCAACAAGTTTGATGCTAGTTTTCCTGAAAAATTATTACACAAAAAAGGTAAACAAAAAACACTTAATTGAAAAATATGTCTAAATACCTCTATTGTAATCATGTTGCTTAAAGTGCAATGAACAAACTCTCAAATGTTTGCTAACTGGTTTTGTTATTGATAGGACTTTGATCCAGGATTTTCTCCTGTCCACAAACTCATCCACGCCAAACACTTCTTTGGAAATACTTCTGTTGGTGTTTTTGGGGCAATTGCAATTGAATTCGCAGCAATCTGTATTATGGATAGTTTTCTTCTGCTTTTTTCTTGTGCTGAACATTTTTATAAATCACCTGACAATTTGGACCACAAAACTAATCATTAAACACAGTGATACATGAAGTAAAAAAAAACTATTCAAAATGTAGACAATTTCGGAAAATGCAGGGAAATTTAAAAATAAATCAAACTTTGTTGATGCAACTAAGAATATCAGAATACAACTCCCGAAGCAAGGACGAAAATACGTATAAATAAAAATAAACAGAAAATTAAAAATGATTACTTCCTAACTAGTTTTACATTTTTGCCCCCAGGTGGCGTCTAGATTTTTTTAATCACCAATGCTGTCCTTACAGCACTGCCAAATTTCATCCTTAGATTCCCTTATTTTATTCATGTGCTCATCAGATACTTTATTATCTTTATATTTATCTTTTATTTCACAACGGCTGAGTTTTCATATTTAACGGCTCTTTTGGTCATTTTAATTCCTCCTTTTGACACGTTACTTCCGTTTTGACCAATTTTTAGCCTATGTGGAAAAGTTTAAATGCTTTGATCGTTCCTTTTCCATCTTGATCTCTGTCCAGGGCACACCAGACCTGAGCCTTTCCCTAAACGGCTACGGTCTGGCTATGTGCCTACAGTAAATTTCTCTTATTTTGAGGTAAGACTTTCTTTAATTAATTTAAATTTATCTAAGCCTTTCATTGCTTAATTAGGTTCTAGTTTTTGGTTCCTAGTTCCTAGTTGTCGGGTTCCAAGTTCCAATGTTTTAATGCTGGAACGCAATACCTTTTTTTTTTGGATTTTACAACTACCAACCATTACCCCTTTGCCGAAGATGGAGCCGTTGGTGAAGGTGATGGCTGTTAAGTCTTAAACCGTCTTTTAAACGGAGTGTTCACTCCGTAAGACAAATTTCGAAATGAAGCCTCACACACAAAATGTCTATCAACAAAGGAAAATAACCAGGAATGCCAATTTGCCAGTAATTACTCCAGGAATCAAGACTTGACACCAAATTAACAATAAATAATAATAAATGGAATATTGCCTCGGACATACCGGATACTGTCTACATACATACATGTCAATATTGTCAATAAAACCTACTTTTAGTGTGAGTTGTAATTGTCATTACTGCAATAACCAATGAAATGTTAAATTTATTTTTGTTAATTACAAGTACAGATGTAAAAATTAGTAAAGATTGATGAATGAATGGGTTTTCTTAAAAAGCAAACATCCAACTCCAACAATGGAAACTCGAAAGAACCCTCATGTTTAACTCCAACGAAAATTATTAAAGATGTAAGTAAAATACCATCAGTCATCTATATTTATTTGTATGAAATACATACGGGGTGTTCATTGTAAAACGTCTTTTAGTTGGCTATTGTTTTGTTGATAGAAAAGAATAGAGTTATAAAGGCACGTCAGAACTTCTACCGCCATCTAATAATTGTCCCTGTCACTTGTTGACATTTATCACTTAATAAAGGTATAAACCATTCACTTATTATTGCCGTCAAGTAGGCGTTGGAAACCTGACTTTGACATTTTTATCGTATCTTCTCAACATGTGCGGAAAAGGGATACGCATAAAACAAATGAAGGTTTCAAAAGTAATGAGATGCCAAAAATAAGTGAATGTGGTGTATGTACAGTTTCCAACCTTGGTTATAGTTCGCCGTTCCCTTATATGTGGTAATCCTGTAAATTCTGATAAACCGGTTATGTACGGAACGGTGCTCCTGAAAACAGTACGTCAAGAGAGTCATTGAAGTTACCAATCATCTATCTCCGATTTTCTCGGTTAATCTGTCAATATTGTCAATGTTTGTATCTGCTTTATGAAAATTGGTTTGTTTTGGTGGTTTATTATTATTAGTCACAAATTAAATAAAAATAGTAACTATTCGTTACTGAAAACTACAATTAATTATTATTGATTCACCGCGTTTCACTATGACAAAGCTTATTTTTCCATAATTTTTACTTTTCACGACGGCAGAATTGGCGAGAATTCAAACTTTAGCCTGCAGTAAAAGTAAAACAAACTTAATTTATATTTTCTAGTATTGAATCGTATTGAAATATTAGGATGTGCTTATTGCAAGAAAAAGTTGGGTACTCTAAATCCAATTATCGAAACAAGGTTGAGAGAAACACACCTTTGTTTTCTTAATGCTGAGAATCTTTCAATTATTTTTGAAATAAAGACAGTACAAGTATAAACTAAATGAAAAAAAAAAATCTATTAGTCCATTATCGCATCATGAGATGAATCAGAATGCAGAAAGTAGTAGGCATCAGTGGTGTGCACAGTTCCTGAACAGGAGAATCAATTAAACCTCTCATTGAGGCCTATGTACAAAATAAAGAGAAGTTTAACTCTCTAAAATATAATAAAAAGATGTGATAAGTGCTGAACTACTCAAAAAGGAAGTTAAATGTGATTTAAGCGGCGAAATGAAAATGTATGAAAAAATAACTGAATTATAAAAACAAAACTAGCACTTTCTTGGAAATATTTTGAAGATTTTCACGATATTTATTTTCGTGATCCTAGATACCAACCTGTATCAACATGCAAGTTCTAGAGGCTATAAGAAAAGAGAAGATGCTTGTGTAGATGAAAGTGATCATGGCATATTACGTTTAAAATTTTCCCCTAGTGAAATGAAAACGAAGAGAGTAGTATCCGCTTTTATCTAACATAAAAGGAAACAGAAGAGGCATGATGAGCGAATTAATTTAAAACGAGGAACGTTTAACTGGTTTAAAGATAATTATGAATCAAAGAACATCAACAATCTTAAATAAAAACTTCTAGAGCACACATCACTTAATGTTAGGTAAATTATTTTCTATGTTGTTATATACTTATTCTATTAACTTCTAAGTATGTTTTTCGTAATAGATTTGTTATCTCAATGTTTAAGACATTCATTACAATTTTGTTTCTAAATGTGTATTTGTTCATTTATTAATATTCGGAGGTAATACCACGAGAGCTTTAAAATTACCGAAAATTTTTCGCTATTGCATGTTTTCCATAATTTCACGAGTCCTTTAGGACGAGTGAAATGTGCAATGAAAACATGCCAGAGTGAAAAACTACCTGGTTCACTTTAAAGCTCGAGCGGTATTTAATGAAATTATTTCTCGAATCATATTAATATAGACAACGACATTGATTAAGGATTAGGTTAGTATAAGTGATAATACCACGTCGTCTAGACAACGTGAAATTACCGCTGCCACTTGTTGATAAACACACTCCCCTTATGGGAAAATGTATGCGAGTGAAATAATCAACATAATATGCATTCTACAGGGTGTCCTAATTTGGGTGTTTTAAATGGGAAACTGCTAAACTAATAGGAATATTAAAAATCAATAAATTGATGCCGGGGTATTTTTTCAAGCTGAATTCATTGCCGCAAACAGAAATCTGATATCTTCTTTTCTTTTCTTGCAATTGATGGAAGTTCTATTTTCGCCATTTTCGAAAATACCTTGTAATTTTTTTACTAGTCTAGTTTGGTAAAAATGGCAAGGCAGTTTTTTGAATAGATTCCAATGGTGATTTTTGAATTTTTATAAACTTTTTGTTTTTCTGAGGTATAACATAAATGTATTTTTTTTTAAATACAACCTATGACTGACTTCTTTCTACTTTGTTAAAAAGTAATTTTTTTCTCATAAAATTGACGTATAACATGTTAGGTTTTACTTTCAACTTATATAAATATATAAAATTAAAAATAATATATTTTATAATTCTTGTATAAAAAATCTAGAGGTGTCAAATCTGGCGATCGCGGCTGCCACTAGATAGGCCCTTTATTTCCTGTCCATTGGTTGCCAAAGTTTTTCGTCAAAAAGTTTGAAATAACCCGTGAGTTGTGGGCGGATGCGCCATCTTGTTGCAGGAAATAGGAATTTCTATCATTTAACGGAATCTCGTCCGTAAAAGCATCAAGAATGTGAGGACCAATAATGTCTCTATATGAAGCTGTAGTGAGGTTTGTATCATATATTCTATATGCGAGTTTTCTATTGTTGAGCAATGCGCACCAAACGCTAAAGTCAAATTTACCTTGATTCCGGATGTCTCGGACTTGATGAGGATTCTCGTCAGACCAGTGATGCTCGTTATTTCTGTTAAAAATTCCTGCAGTGCTAACATACCTCTCATCCATTCAAATAACTTTTTCATGAAATGTTGGATCTTCTTGTGGTTGGCTTAAGTACCTACCACCGACACCAAATGAATCTCTTTCCATGATCTTCGGGAAGGAGTTGCTGTTGTTCTCTCAATTTGTAGGGCTCAAGTTTATTTTTCTTTAAAATGCCTAATGCCTTAGATCTTGAAACTCCACATTCTGATTCAATTTGCCGACTGGAAATTGAAGGATTTGCAACTACACCGCCTACTACTGTTATGGTTGCTGCTTCTTCATCCACGACATTATAGATTCTTCGTCTTGGCTTGGAAAAATATCTAAAGCTCTTTAAGTTATTCTTCAATCTTATGAATGTAGTTTTATGAGGCTACCTCCTCTTAGGAAAACGATTCCAGTAAGACTCAGATGCAACGTCTGCATTATAAATATTTTCAAAGATTGAAATGACATTTTTTCGTTACGTCCTTCTAAGGGTAAAACTTAATGAACGTTATTGAACTGGCTACGCTAGGAGATTATTAAATTTCTCCAACCGCGGAATATCAGCAGTGACAGCTGCACACAGCTCCGATGCCGATGACGCGGACAAAATGTCCGCGACATCGGCCTAGCGTCATGGCCTACTATTCCAAAAAGAAGTTTTTATAATCAAAAAAGTATATAAGTTCAAAGCAAAACCTAACATGTTATACATCATTTTAAAAAGAATAAAATTATCTTTCCAATAAAGTAGAAAGAAGTTATAGGTTGTATTTAAAAAATAGAAGTTTATGTTATAACTCAAAAAACAATAAGTTTATAAAAATTCAAAAATCACCATTGGAATCTATTCAAAAAAGTGCCTTAATAATGTAGTAACCATTTTTACCAAACTGGACTAATAAAAAAATTACAAAGTATTGTTGCGAACTCAGGGTTCAATAATTCCAGTGTAACGATTTAACACGAAAACACTATTTATTTATTCTACAAATACACGCATCGACTACTAAATAACTCACTACTTAACACTTTATAGCTTTCTAATATCGTTCGAAACTTTAGCTTACTTATAGCTCGATTAAAATAAGACTACTCGCTAACCGCGGCGTTATTCGCCTTTTATATACAATTCTAAAATTGCAGAAAAACCTAGAATGTTCTTGATAAGAAATCTTGAATAATCTCACAAAAAAAAAAGTTGTACTCGTGTCACTCAGAGCAATAAATCACCCGTGTCAGCCATGACGCAGCGCGGATAGGTCGCGAAGCGGACCAACCACACGCGTTGCCCCGCCTCCCGTGCGGCGTCGCTGCGAGCCGTAACATTGCCCTCCTCCTAAGACTGTTTATCCCGAACAGATAGGGTTCCATGGTATCGTGCTAGTCGATCCAGATGAACAACCTTCATCTTTGACCTGGGGGTCCGCTGGATCCTATACACCACGTCATTAATCTTCTTCATAATTGTATAAGGTCCTTCCCAATTTTGGCTAAGTTTCGGCGACTTCTCCACCTTTCGCCGCGGATTGTACAGCCACACCAAATCACCATTCTGGAAGCCGCGGGAGTTAGCTAGTAAGTCATATCTTGCTTTGGCTCGATCACTGGAGATCCGCAGTTTATTCCTGACTTGTTCATGAACATTGTTAAGCCTTTCCTTAAGCTCCTCCACAAAATTCTCAGAGCTGAGCGACTCTTTTTCTGGTGTTCCGTACATCAAATCCGCAGAAAGCCTCATTTCCCTTCCGAACATTACTCTCGCCGGAGTATAACCAGTGGCTTCATGCGTCGAGCCTCGATATGCCATCAACATGAGAGGTAGATGTTGGTCTCAATCACGCTGATGATCTGCCACCATTTTAGACAGGTAATGTTCCATGGTCCGATTAAATCTCTCTACCATTCCATCCGACTGTGGATGCAAAGGAGTTGTCCCGGTCTTGCGAATTCCGAGAAGTTCCATGATCTTCTGGAAAACAGCCGATTCAAAATTTCGGCCCTGATCAGAATGAAGTTCGAGAGGGACTCCAAATCTGCAGAACATTTCATTTACTAGCACCGTTGCCACAGTCGTTGCTTCTTGATTAGGCAGGGCGTACACTTCAGGTCATTTAGATGAATTTATTGCCTGACTCAGTCTGAGGAAATGGTCCAGCGACATCAATTGTTAACCTCTCGAATGGAGCACCTACAGTGTACTGCACCATTCGGCGGCGTGGTCTTGTTTGAGGTCCTTTTGTGACACAACAATCTTCGCACTTGCGGCACCAAGATTCGACGTCTTCATGATAATTCACCCAGTAGAACCGCTCTTTAATTTTGGCCAAGGTTTTATTGACCCTAAAATGACCTCCACTGGTTCCGTCGTGCATTTTCTGTAGTACATCCGATTTTCTGCTACCAGGAACAACCAACTGACTGACTACGGTCTTGCCATCCGGACTCTCCCACGCTCTCTTCAGTAATCCATTTTCTATTTTAAGAGAGTGCCACTGGGCCCAGAGCGCCTTCAGGTTTGGACTTTTACCAGCAATTTCTTGCCATTCTGGTCTCTTGTCGTCAGTCTTTGCAGAGAGGATGGGTCCAATATCTGGATCGTTCATTTGTTCTTCTCGAAGCGTCTGTGTGGTCCAGCCATCGTTTATTTCTACCGACGTTCTCCTTACAGAAGGAAGTCACTCACGCTGCTCAGTTCTTTGACAATGCCGACAATCTTCTCTACAAGCCGTCTAGACAAGGCCAACAGCTCCTTTCTAGTGACGCAATAGTTTCTTTCTGGCTTACTTAAAGTCTTACTGTAGTACTCAATGACCTTCTCTTGCCCGTTTTGTCTTTGAGAGAGTACTGCACCTAGACCACAGTTACTTGCATCCGTGTCCAAAATAAAGAGTCCGTCCTTTATAGGGTAAGCCAAGATTGGACTAGAACAAAGGGCAGCTTTAAACCTTGCAAACGCCTGACTGCAATCCTGGTTTCACAAGAATGGTGTTTTCTTTTTCGTTAATTTGTGCAGCGGTTTTGCGATGTCGGCAAATCCCTCTACAAATCTCCTGTAGTTAGTACATAGTCCCAAAAAGCTCCTTACTTCGTGTTTGTCTCGGGGAACTGGCCAATCTTTAATGGCAGATATTTTACTTTGGCTAGTTTTAATGCCTTGTTCTGAGACAGTATGCCCCAAGTACTCAACTTGCTTTTGGAATACGCTGCATTTCTTGTAGTTTAACTTCAGGTGAGCATTCCGTAACTTGTTGAAGATTTCTCTTAAATTTTTCAAATGCTCGTCGAAATCACGTCCCATCACAGTTAGGTCATCTAAGTACACCAGGCAAGTTTTCCAAGTCAGCCCCCTCAAGACAAGTTCCATTAGTCGCTCGAAAGTTGATGGAGCATTGCACAATCCAAAAGGCATAACAGTGAACTGGTATAGCCTAGAACCAGTAGAAAATGCAGTGTTCTCTTTGTCTTCGGGAGCAATCTTTACTTACAAGTGCCCACTTTTTAAATCTAGAGTGGAAAACAACTTTGATCCCAATAAAGTTGCTAAGGTGTCGTCTATACGTGGCAATGGGTAGCTGCTTTTTCGGTCACATCATTAAGTTTCCTGTAGACAACACAAAACCGCGTTGAACCTTCTTTCTTCTTAACAAGAATCACAGGCGACGACCATGGACTAGATGATTCTTCTATGACGCCCTCGTTTAACATTTCATTCAGCAAACTGTTAACTTCCTGTTGTTTAGCTAGAGGGACCCTTCGTGGGTGTTGTCGTATTGGTTGGGCATCTCCTGTGTTGATCTTATGGACAACTAAATCGGTTTGACTGTCATTGCTCTTGAAGTTAAACATATCAGATTCATCCATGGGCGACATATCAGGTTTGTTTTGAAGCTCGATTCGCGGTCGCGCGCGCTCTATTCGCTTGATTGTGTTTTTTTTTAAGCTCCGAGCAAGCTCTTTTGCGTTCGCGTGAACGATTTTTGATCGCTCCGAGCGAGCTCCTTTCGCTCGGTCCCTAAATGCCGAGCTTCAAAATGGCGGCTTGACGTGACAGAAAAGCCAATTGCCTGTAAATAGATATCTTTCCTCAATTTTTCAAGTTTTTTGTTTTGTTTTCGTTTTTCACTATACAATATACACAAAGCAGGAAAATATGGAAGATACGCAAGGGAGCTATAAACAAGTATTTTGAAACCATGAAATCATGTCCGAAAAAGCCCCTACTCGGAGACGCGGCTTTTATTTGTTAGAGTTGGATTCTTCATGTGAAATATGAATGGAATATGGGTAGATAGTGTAGACAGCAAGGCAACCGATAGTACATGTCCCACGCATAAAAAGCTATAAAATCTATACAAAAAGATTTCCTAAATCATAAAATGGAAATTTTAATCCTAGAGTATGAATGATTGAAAGAGACACTTCAATGTGAAAGTTCTTTTTTGGCTGCACCTTTCTATGCATTGTAGTCATGCACATTCGGAAGGCTTTTGGTGTATAATATGTGTTATTATGGTATTTTTACCTACCTACTAATCTGGCATGAAGAATCCAATTTTAAAAAGATCTGCATCTGCAAACGGGGACTTCTTATTTAGAACATGACTTGTTCATACTTGCTCAACAGATACATGCCTATATAGCAGCTCTAACCACCCCACAATTTTGACCAAAGTTACTAAGTTACCATAGTCAGCCTGTATGTGATGTTGATGACTGCCTGCACACAGTTTTATCCAACCATCGAAGCAGAATAGAGGGCAATTTATTAAGATTCTATTATTCCAATACTGCCATGCAGTGTTGGAAATGCGCTGGTGGATGTCGCCTGCTCCTGCTCTGTACATCTTATTCTATTATTCGTTGCAGAAAATGAGTTTTTTCAATATCCTGTTGTCTAGCATATTTAAGTACTTAGTATTAGTTGAGTACATACTAGAGTTTTATTATATTATATTGATACAAAATATATAGACAAAAAAAGCTCTGGATAGTCATTAGGTGATTAGTACTTTCAGTAGTCATCTCCGACATATATCCGTGTAAACCATTTGTTTATAATTCTCCTGATGACTTTCCAGAGTTTTTCTTTTCTAGTTTTTCTTTACTTTGAGTCCGGCTTGGAATTGAATAACTATAGGTAGGTACCTGACACATTCGAAATTTTGCATATACCAGATTGTTATAAGTAGCTGTTTCAAGAGCTGTTTTCTTATGGGTGTTGATTCATTGCACGCTCATTGAACACAAAATGTCACTTATCCAATACATAGGCTAGTTTTGACAGAGAGAAGCCCATCATATATGGGTCTCAAGCTATTTATTCATTTACCAGATAACCGGTATGAAGTGCTTGAATACACAAAAACCCTTTAAAGTGCAGATAAAACAATTACTGATTTCTATACTGTCTGTTCATGTCCCTTTAGACATCATATTGAAAACAAATAATGCATCCTATTTACTACTATTTACTTTGTCTCAGTATATTTTCATGTATATGAAGTGTATTGAACATTGGAAATAAAGCTTATTATTATGTCGTTCCTGGTTAGGAATTCACAGCTATAGTATAGTACTTCTAATTTCTCTTGAGTGTTACGTCATCGTTTACTACGTAACCACAATTTTAGGGTATGTCTTAATTTGATACATATGATTGACGCGTTTTTAAAGATAAGTGCACGTATTTTCTTAATCGGCGTTAATGGGTAAGTTAACCAGTATAATTTTTATTTTTAATAAGTGGTTTATTAGTATATATTATTTGAAATCAACTAAATAAATTACCTGCCTTATGTAACTAATAATTAAGAATAATTTATTTATTTGGTTTTCTGACCACGTCAGGACTTAGTACGTATGAAACTAATTAAACTGGGAGTAGTACGTTTCACTTTATTTTTGTTAAAAGTCACAAGCAGCCCAAAGAGATAGCTTCAAAGAAACTCCGATTATTAACATTTTTATTTAATGTGATATACAACACATCTACAATAAATATTTCTTTACAGAAATCTGTATTAAAAGGTGGGTACTAAATTTTTACTGCAGCATAGAGAGCTTAAAGAAGCAAGTACCCAGTTGAAATAAAAAAAACGAATAAACAAGTAGGTCTCAAAAATACAAAAATAGTGATCAAGTTCAAACAAAAATAAGTTTCTAGTGGCGCACTAATTGTTTTGGAGCAATGTAGATAACGCAAAAGCAGCACATTTGGTGTGTGCATGACGAGTAGTAGAGAAATAAATAAAACAGGTTTGGGAGAAAAAATAAGATACGTTGATGTAGTCTTTTAAAAAACTCACAATTATTTTAAACAAAGTACAAACGTTCTAACGGAGAACAAATAGCTAGAAGCAAACAAAGAAGTAAACAACATTGCGAAAAATCGCTGTAGAAATAAGTGTTATTAATTATCGAATTCTTCCTCGGATTCACTGTCTTCATGTCGAAGATAGTTTTTCCATAACGCAGGGGTAACCTGCAAAAAGAGTTAGTAAGTTAAGTAAATAATTTTTTTAAATTGAAAAACGATGCTTTTTCCAACGCCTCGTTCCATAAATTTAAAACGCTCTCGTTTGTGATTCGATGAACAGCAGTGATTTTCGAATCACAGTATCGCTTACACTGGGACCATACTATTTCGATGGGGTTAAAATGACAATGTAAGGAGGTAATCTTAATACACGATGACCATTTTGAAATGACAGTTCGTCTATTCTGAAGGAAAAAAAAACACCAAAACTAAATTCACTAATTGTCATTATAAAAGAGCGATTTTGGACTTCCTACAAATATTATAATGTAAAATACCAACCGATATATGTTCTCCAGCATGTTCTTTTTTGCTATACCTAAAAGCTTAGCTTTCATTGCAAAAGGAGAAAATGTAATGTGATGCTGCTGCAACCATTCTAATAGGCAAGGTTTGGATCAGGTCTTTATTGGGTAACTTTCCTACTTGCATGGAGTGGTAAGAAGCATTGTCCATAATTATCAGTGATTGTTGGTTCCTCCAAATGAGGCAAAACCTGTTCAGAAAACCATTTTTCGAAATTTGCAGAGTTCATCGAGTCATGGTAGTTGCCTGATTTACTTCCCGCTTTGAATATTAAGCTGGCATTCTGGATAAATCAATTCTCTGGACCAGCATGCAAAACTATGTATCGTGTTCCTTCTGAGGAAGACTTTTCTCTTATCAACTTGTCCTAAATGTTCCTTTGAATGATGCTTAAGAAATAGATTAACATTAATTAATAGCGTTTATATACATTTACTAAAAACCCATGTTTCATCTACAAAAACCGGTACTCTCTCAAAAACCTTATCCTTTTATGTATAATATTTGGTTGTTCCATTAGATAAAGTCAGTTAGATATTATACACTTCATCCACTTAAACGTAAGTTTTTTTCAAGCACAAAGCCAGGGAACCGCAAGGAATTATAACTTGATCTATATTTTGGAGGTGGTTATGCAAAGACTGGAGTTTAACATGATTGTCTGTAATAAAAAAAGAACTCAATAATCTTCGATATCTGTCGTGGAGATTGTTGTTTTGTACCTGCTGCATAGATTCGTTCCCTTATTATATGCTCGCAGAGTTGTGGACACCTAATGCCTCTGCTACCCTCTAGAAAAATAATTATCAGATTTTTTTAAGTATTATTATTTGTAAGTACTTTTTATCACATATGCTTACATACATTTATTACACGGCACCTGAATAAGTAGAACAAATGGTGTTAAGCATTTTGCGTTTCTTGATTCGATTTAACAAGAATCGCCGTGTATGGGAGCAAAGCGGTAACTTATAGCAAAATCTATGAAGCTGCCTATCGGAATATTTACGCATATGCATATTATACCTGTTTTTTACCTCTCCGTTGCCTTTTTGCACCCATAATTCAACCACACCGCTTAGATTTGTCTCCCAAAGAAAATATGCCGTAACTAGTCTCAGAGC
The DNA here is from genome assembly GCA_951812265.1 of Taphrorychus bicolor. NCBI lineage: Eukaryota > Metazoa > Arthropoda > Insecta > Coleoptera > Curculionidae > Taphrorychus > Taphrorychus bicolor. Next base: position 42,105,366 of record OX638301.1, on the reverse strand, counting down.
TAGTCTTTAATTTTAACGATAATAGGTACCTATTTACGTTATGTACTGCATTTAAAGGTATTAAACTCTCTCCCGTCTCTTCTTCTCTTTGGAAATATTGAATTAATTTCATTATTAACACTTGTTCACCCTCGGAGAATGTTTTGCCCGGCATTTTTCGATTAAAGAGCATATTTGATATTGCTAGTGACAATGGCAATGTCAAGTTTCAATATTCTTATCCGACACATGTCGGTGACGCAAAACTTTTGTCTCATACGTTTAACGTGAGATAAAGTAATACGAAAGAGTAATGACGTAACACTCAAGAGAAATTAGAAGGACTTTAGGTGTTTAGCTGGCAGCTTTCCTCTGATAGACGGGACTTAGCCAAGTCCATCAGAAGTTGTTTTTCATTAAGAAACGACCTCATGATGTTGCATGTGTGCAGTATAACTGCTTTCTGTGCCACTGAATGGATATCCCTGAGTAGATCCAGCTAGTCCAGATGTTTAGCAAATGTGGATGGGGAAACACCTGTCGCAGAAATAACAATAGGTATGATCTGAATAGTTTTTTGTTTCCATAGCCTCTCAATTTCGATTGCAAGCTCCTGATATTGAGTTTTCTTCTCTGAGTATTTCTTCAGAGTATTCTGGTTTGATGGAACTTCTATATCAATTAGGTATGTTGACTTTGATACCTTGTCCTGAAAGACGATGTCAGATCTATTGTGCATTAGTGTCTTGTCTTTGTGAATGTCTATCATATAGGAGTTTGTAGTTTTTATTTTCCAATACAAGTTCTGCAGAGTAAGCATAGTATGGGCTTGCGTCTGAATGCAAGTCATATCTCAATTCTAGGGCTTGATGGACAACTTTAGCCACAGAGTTGTGCCTATCAGTATAAGCATTTCCTGCAGTAATTTGCAACCAGATATTATATGGTCGACCGTCTCTGGGAGTTGACATTTTCTACATTTATCGTTGTTGGTAGTAGGGTCTTTCATGATATATTTTTTGTAGTTTTTGGTGGCTATTACTTGGTCTTGCATAGCAATTATGAAGCCCTCCGTTTCGGGATAAAGCTGACCATTCCGCAAAAATGCGTATGTGAGTTTTTTTGTCTATATGTTCTTGATTTACAATTCCATAGTGCTTCCCGTGGAGCTGCTTTCCTGCCCATTCCTTTAGTTTTATCTTGGTCCTGCTCACAGAATCAACTTCAACTCGACCCGCTACATTGAGCGGAGTGTAGTTTTTGTCCAAGGCGCAAATACTCTTATGAAGAGGATGATCCTCTTTTGTGGATTTTTTGTGGAAATAAGATCTTAATGATTTAATTAGGTTGTCATGGATTTAGTGCAGATCAATTAGCCCCCGACCTCCGTCTTTTCTTGTGATTGTCAATCTCTGGGTACATGATTTTGGGTGTAGTTTTCTGTGTTTGCTGAGTTGCTTATTATTATTTTTATTATTATTATTATTGCCGCGGCGATGACGGGTTTGTGGGTCTACTTCTTCGTTTTTTTTTTAGCAATTTCTCAAACATTTCAGAATACAGGTACAAGAACAGGGAACAATTTTCTCCTCACAATCTTCAACTTTTTTGAGTGAGTTGCGGCCCTGAGTTGGTTTCGTCAACTTCTTCCTCGCCGGTCATGAGTAAGTGGAGTATTGAAATAAATATTGGTGACGAACTGATGAATTAATGTCCATCGCATTAACAACAAAATGATAAGTTGTGCAAAAACGCGGTGAAATTTAAAATTTGCCGTCTATTCTGTTAGATTTGACGTTGACACTGACGCTCCGGCGCTCGATTTTGTTTGCGTGCCAAGGAGTGTACACCGCGCAATTATAGCTGACGTCATTAAGCTCGGCGCTCGATCTACTCGCTCCATCGAGCTTCAAAAAACGAACGCATCCCATGACAAATTTTATGGCAGACTGAAGTTGTTCCTTTGACAGATGACTCCAATGTCGTTTGAAAGCATCAATAACTTCTGGAGAAGCTTTGTTAGAAGATTTATTTTTGGATGTCTCTGTTTCGACACAATTGCATACCCATTGCACAGGCTCATAATTGGCAAGAACTGTTCCTTCTTTGAGCTTGATGGTCTTTTCTCCAATATTGACAACTCTTCGTGTCGGTCAAAGTTCGCGCTACCATGATTTCAGTCGTCAAATCCAGGTTAGGTTCTATAAGTCCTATGGATCACCCAGGATCATTTTCAGAAGTCACTGTGATAACTTGTTCTGAATTTGGAGGAATTTTCACATCTTCCACGAGCAGTAGACTGATACTAGTTTCCATATTTCCATTGGTTAATGCAAACTCCTCATCTCCAAACGTGAGAATATTCCGTTTATGATCATAGGAGAATCCATGTTTCCTGATAAGATCCATTCCCAAGATAAACTCGTCTTTGATCCTGGCAACCAACACTTTATGTCGAACTTCAACTCTTTCTCCAATAATGATGGTGACATCGGCTTCTCCATCTATAGGGCAAGACTCTCCAGTGATTGATTTTAACATAATAGGGTTGTGCAATGGTTGTATGGTATATCTGGCAAGATAATCTGGCCTTACAATGGTCACATCTGCTCCTGTATCGATGGTAATCTGGATCTTCTGTCCCTTAATGCGTCCGGCCACTGTAAGACTTTTGCCACCCAAACTATTGACTTTAAAGATCCTGGGGGTCTTAACGGGCCCGGTCAATTGCCTTCTTGCATTGGCCGGAATTAGTTTTCCTGCGATCTAGGGCGGTGTTGGTCGCCGATCGGTCTTCTAAACGACGGCGACGGACTTCTTGCTCTACTACGGCAGTTGCTCTTGATGTGACCTAGTCTGGCGCAGTTAAAACATTTTATGCCCCGATTGTCTGTTAATCGAGGGGTTCTTTCTAACAGGGCTTGCATATTGACTGCCATATCCTTCACTGCTTTATGTAAACTGGCCATGGATTCAGCCATAGACGTATTTTCCTCTTCATCGCAAGTTGCCAAAACATCATGATAATGATCGATTTTCAAGTTTCGTTTGACAGTGACATTGTGGGGCAAACATATGTCAAATGACGTAATCTTGGAATCGTCTATGAACAAGCTTCATCCTTTGATCACATATTCCCTAAAATACACTATACTACAGTTTTAAGGGGCAGCTTAGACTAACAAAAGGTTAAAATGATTTTGCTGTGATTTTCATTAGAGTTAAGAACCTTATACTCTGTTCAGCGAGGGTTCAATATGACGTCACATTACTCATCTCATTTCATTAGAAAAAGATCGCAAAAAAACAGGCGTATTATTAGTTCTTATTAATAATAAAACCACCAGCTAATGTCGGGTTGACGCTTAATGTCAAAATATCGTCAAAATTTAGAAATCCGAGTCCAGATTTTGTAGAACTCAATATAGAAACGAAAGCTCCGCTTTTAAGGGATCATATGTAGAAGAAGCCACTGTGTGAAGAAAAACCGGAGATAATTTCCAAGATGATGGAGAAACAAGGAGTTACAAGCGACGAAGCGGCGGAAGAAATTCCATCAACATACGTCCTAGGGAGGAACTATCAATTGTTGAAAAGAAACCCCTGTTCCTGAACAATCACCTACTGGTCCACAAAAATATCTTCCTCTGGTGTCACCTAAAGGCTAGATCCGCTGACTGAATTAACTAAAAAAAAATGTGGAAGAACGGTGCATGCGATACAGATAAAAGCAAAACCGCGGGTAGGTGTCTTAAGAAAATTGCCCACAGTTAATTAAATTATGTACTCAATTTAAGTTATTTATGTTGCATGTCTTATTATCACATATTGCGTAAATTAATTTCTAAGAAAAATTTCAAGAATTGAATATACAATAAACGTCAAACAGTTTTTTTTATCAAATTAATGGATTCATGCTGACACGACACATATTGAACTATTCCGCAGAAAAGGGTGCATTCGAACGAAAAAAGGAAAAATATGTTTGGCGACCAGACTACAAGTGTTTCTGCTTGTTGGTTTTACAACGCAAGTTGTGAGCACTTCTAGGTATAGTAAGCACACAAAAATACTCAGAATAGCTTGGGCCGATTTTGTCCATATTTTATGATCCACATCCATGGCCGGGTGAATCATAGCAAGTGTGTATGGTAAAGCTGCTGCGGTTATTATTTCTGAATTAATACCCGAAATGGGAAAACTTTGGATTGTTAGCACAAAAGGCTAAACTGATACATGCCCGTGTTTACAAACATAACTTGACATTTTGTTCAACTGACATTTTATCAGAGACAGACGTGTTTTTTTGTATGACATCACAATTTATGACGTAATATTGAACCCTCGCTGAACAGAGTATACTTGCAATATAATGCTGCTGTTATTATGTCTATTGATATAAAGCAAGCCATGTCCTTTGGGTGCAGGTATATTAATGTGACTGCCATCAATATGCCCCAATAGTATTAGGAAATCCTTTTGCTAGAAACCCTCCTGTCACAGAATGTAGATCTTCATTTCTTGGCCACTTTATAATTGTCTCACTTTTTTCACTTAGTGCCTTTGCAACTATTCTTACCGTTCTCGAACCAATTGCTTTACCCACGTTGAACCTTCCGCAAATTAATCTATAATAAAAGATATTTGTTTTAGTATTGAAGAAATTAATTAAATATTTCCACTTACCGATATGAATCAAGTGTGGTCAGACAGCACAATGTTATTAACAATTGAGCTTTGACAGTAATTGTGTGATGATCTACAACAGTAATACTAAGTGTTTATGTCATCTCGTATAATAGTCAGAACTTTGTCGAAAATACTTCTTGACATTCTGAAATTAGATTGTAAACCATAAACTGCATTTCAAATTCTATTCCACAATTTCTCAATGTTGTTAATAGGAACTTCATATACTTTCGTTTTTAATGCAGCATTAAGCAGCTAATTAATATATGCATCTGCACTACTAATACATTTATATGGAATCTGGATAATTCTTATGAGGATTTAGCAAGTATGGCACATCTCGGGTGAAGTGAGGCGGCGCATCATTGAACATAAAAAAATATCTCGTTGTAAATTAAAAGCAAATCTTCTAATAATTGAAGAAAAGTTGGTGTCTGTCACTGTTTAGTATTTGGTGTAAAGCCAAGCAGTTTCTAAAATTGTACTTTAGGTCCATTATTTTTCAGTCTAAGTGATGTTTGTGGTTTCAGCGGACAGAAGAATAATAATTTAAATTAAAGAAAAAATAGGCCTTCAGCCGGATTCGAACCAGCGACCTTCTGTTAACCGGACAGATGCTCTTCCAAGTGAGCCATATAGGCACGTTGCAGCATCGTTGGCTTATCGGGATACCGTTTCTTTAACTTAAATTATTATTATTTGTTAGTACGCAAAGTGGAAGTTGGAAGCATTTTACGGCCAGAGACCCGTCCAGCCTTGATTTCTCATTCTTATAGGTCTCAGCCAGTCTGTAGCGACAAACATCACTTGTAAATACCTACGGACGCAATTATACCTATCTAGTTATAAGTAAATGTTAAAAAAAAAACAACTACAAATTGACCTCTGTACTTATTTTTCTAATAACCCTTGTACTACTCGTACAGTAGATATCACCGCATATCTATTGATAAAATGTAGTTAATGAGTTAGGTGAAAATCGGTATAGCAAACGACAACGTTCACGTTACTTATCTTTGTTACTTATTGCTCGGTTTTTATAGCCCCTAGCTTAACCACTGACTCATTAATACTTTCATTGAAATAACTAGACATTTGCACACGCATTTGTTTGTATTTAATGTAGGTCTACATATTGTCAGTACTATCAGTTCGTACCGAATATTTCCTCAGATTCAAATTGGTGTCAAACGGGATAAAACTAACTTGCGGATAAATATAGTAGAGTAGTGGATTTCGTTCTAAAATGTTTTTCACATGTATGAAGTGTAGAACAAGAAGTACAGAAACGACGAAAGAAGCTTCAGGTAAATGATTTAAATTTTAACTATTTTATGGCCAATACAAATATGCATTGTTCCTAGAAAAAATACCTTTAAAAACAAAAATTGAGTTTCAACTCTCCGCCTAAATCAACGCGCTGGAATTTATTTTTAAAATGTTACGTTTCAAAAATTTTAACCCTCTCCCCTTACATTAATATAAAATACAGTACCTAAGTTATCCATTCTACTACTTATAAAATTCGTCACGTGCAACAAATCCTATGTATTTTGTTCTATATGTACAGCGTCATTGATTATAAGTTAACCACCCACCTAGAGGCTTTAATTTAACTGGAAGAAAAAAATGTTAAATACGAAAGTTATTGATAGTTAGCTGTAGTTTTTTCCAATGCAAAAGCCTTTATACAGGGTCTACCCAAAGCCCGTGGCATACCAAAGTTATAATTTTTTAAGTGGAACACCCTGTATGTTTATGCTTTTTCATACTCCGTAAGCGATTCTAAGCATTTTTTAAGAAGCATATCCTACACCTATCCTCATTGGTTTTCTTGATAAATGGTGCATGGATTTCGATATTACAGCATTTAGCCACCTTCTTAGAAGGTTGCTTTTTAATCGTATGAAACCATGTTAAATGCAAAAATTATGGATAATCATGTGTGGTTTTTCATGTTGTAAAATATTATACAGGATGCACCCAAAACAGGGAGCATATCAAAGGTCTTTTTTCTTTTTTAATGAACCATTTAGTACGTTTTTGCAACTTGGTATTCTACGCCAATTTTTTTTACGTAGCATACTCTTAAACAAAAGCTACCATTTTCGAAAAATTGATGAGTGAAATTCTTACACCAAAATTTTTCTAACTGAAAGGCTTTAAAAGGCGTATACTTTAAGACCTCAGCTAGATATAAAAAAACTTGCCTTTTCATTTTTTCTGTACTCCAATATGTAAACAAAACTGTAAAGTATGGTTGGAATAATTTGTTTATTAGAAGAGAAGAGCACTCTTTTAAGAAATCTTTTATTAAGTTTTTATTAAGAAATATTAAATTTAAGTTTGTGCTTCCAATCAATATGCAATTTTTATAAAGACACTTTTGAAGTGGTGTAATAAATCTAGGATTTTGTATTAGAAAAGAACTACACCTATAATCCATTCACTTATTTCTGTCGTCAAGTTGGCGTTGGAAATCTGACATATTTCGCCCGGTATAACATGACTGACAGTGACAGTGATTGTTAATCGGTATGAGGTTGAGATTATTGTTTACAATTTTGCTCACATAGTTGCCAGATAGCTTTATTTGTTTAAGTTTTTAATAATATTGATTAATCAATAGAAGTGAAAATAGCAGGTGAAGGACAGAAATAACTACTTCACATTTGTGAAGGAGCCAACGTTTCGACCTTTATTGAGGCCTTCCTCAGGGCTAAAATAAAATTACATATATATAGCAAATACACAGTTATAAGTGCTCATAAACACAGATAATTTAGTTATAAAAAAAATCGACATAAGAACATGACTAAAATTGAGTATATTAAATCAGACAAGAGAACATGACTAAAATTAACACTACATAATCACAATTATAAATCGTGCATCTCAAAAGCTGCGGTACCCAACTTACCTTTTTCAATGAGCGAAGTTTGTCAACTAGGAACAACATTCCACTGAATATAAAACATCTCCATTTTCACGAAAAAAAAACGAGAAAACGAGTACCATATAGGACAATACACACATTAGCGATGGCTGAGCTACAGCTAGGTTGAAATTTGGTCTTTCGATGGGCAAACGAAATGTACGAAATGAACCGGCAGGTGATAAATATTTAGTTTGCGAATTTTTTTTTTCTCTTTTTCCCTAAATTTATTGTGTTTTTTTGCCGACACTAAGCATGAGAGCATAAGCAACCAGGGATCGATAAACCAAGATGCCCTTTTTCTCTCCTTGTTCTTCAGCTCTTTTTTAAATGTTGATTAATAACTGAGAATCTGGTAATCGGCCGAGGTTCTTCGCTAGTAGGTATATTATATTTTACTTTATACTTATACACAGCTTTTGGTGTGAATGTGTGTTCAGCAATGTACTCATTCTAGATAAGTACCTACTATAGTGATAATATTTATAAAAAGTTTTTTTTGGACCATTAAAAGTGAAATATAATTATGGAAGCACAAGGTCAATGATAGGTATGGAAAGACAAGACAATTGAAAGCATGAAAATGAAACAATAATGCTGACTTTGAGCTCAAAGCTGACTGTGAGCACAAAGCTGACTGTGAGCACATGTTATATTTTAAAAACTGAACCCATTGTTTCTTAATTGTTTCATTGCCCCACTTCAATGCTTGATTATAGTTCAAACAAATTAGGAAATGGCTATAGCTGAATCCTAGAGAAAAAGACACCAATTTTCATGACATAAGTGCTTGCAAGACTTTTTATTAATGCATATTTATTAATAACAATACAATAATATAACATTTAATATACATAGCACCCAAAAATCACTAACGTGTTTCTTTTTGTGCAGCTGGGGATTCGAACTGTTGAGTTTGCCGTCCAACTGTGATTTTATACATGATGTTCCTCTCATATGGTTGCTTATGTTCATTTAATAGTAACAGAACTAATTTTAACGCAAAAAGCATTTCATTTGAAACTGTTGGTTCTAGTGATCTCAAGTAGGAGGTGTTCATTTAAAAATGTCAAATCTTCATCAAGCAATCAATCAACGAATCACAAAAAACATGCTTTAGTAGCACCAGTTGCAATATGCCAATTATTATGCCAAGCTGCATCCTGATCTATAATATTGCACAAGATTAGGAACTGACTTATGAATAATTATGACCTTTTTACCATATAATTATTTGCTCATCCTTAGAAGAAAATAATGCGCCTCTAACTTCGATAAACCGCCCAGATATGATTCTCTGTTAACAACACCTATTAACAGGGTTCTTCATTGGAGTTAAATAACTTCTGCATGGGTTAGCTTCATGTGTCCATATAATCCAAAATATTGTATGCTTAGTAACTATATCTTGTTACCTTTGCAATCTTAATTTTCTATACATTTCTTCTTTTTGTTTGCCAAAATATAATAAAATAAAAAATGTACGCTCCAAAGTTAATGAAGCCTTGAGGCCTTTATTAGCCTTGGGGCGTGATGTGCAAGTGACAGCAACAGTGAGATTTTTTGGCCATCTTTTTTCTGTTCTTCAGGATGCATTGTTTGTTATCGGAATTGGATAGTGGCTTGGTAGTAAATTGTGGCTCTGAATTAAAAAACTTAAAATGTTATAATATTAATCTTGTTTGTAAAGAAGTAAAGAAAACGTTCCTCGAAATGGTCTTACCTTCTAGAAGCTGGTAACAAATGATTATGTAAATTCGGGATAGTCCATACTGCATATCAAAAAAACCCTGCATGAGTTTGTGAGGAATCCGTGTCTTTGGCTATTAGTCTGCCAACTTTCCCTAACAAATGTCTTCTATGCAACTCGCTCTTCCCACTTTAAAACACGTCAAAGTCCTGATCTGACATCTTACAGGAGGATATATCTTGAAGGATTTTTTTTTTGTTCTCTGATGGGCTTTAATTTTCCTGTTACTTTAAACTTGTAGTTTTGATAGTTTTTATAGTTCCACCAACCTAAAAATTAAGATTAACAATTTAATATAATAATTCTCTAATTCTTTTCTAATTTTTTTTAATTAAAGTGGAAATGCTACTAACCGTAAAAGTTTCATTAACAAGAGCAACCAGAGTATGCTCAAGAATCTTTTTTTACATTTGAAAAAGTAGGTTTTAAAATTATTTATAATTTCTTCTAGGAAACCTGTCTACAGTTCTACTAGAGGGCAGGTGCACCGAGTGTATTCTTTGTTAACTCAAGTGAAATCTATTTTGTAAATTTGGCTTTAAAAAAAAATTGGTACCTGGTAATTCTTATGTCCTATAGGTATGTAAGCGCTTTATGACTCAACCCTACTAAAGGAAGTTTGAATAGCTTTTTGGTTTTAGTATCTATCAAATTAGCCTGTAATTACGGGAAATTTGCTGAGTCTGAATCCCTTTTCAGCTGATCAGTTTTTACGTGTCGCAGAGCTTACTGACTCGTGTACTGTCAAGTAGACGACGTGTTGGGGCAGCTGGTACTTAGAAATTATTATTATTGCACTATATGGACAAAAAACAAATAGATATAGTACATAATTCTTTCAAATTATTATTAATAAAGTAATTAGGAAGCCATTAAGTAATATTTCCAGTTCTCAAATAAGCCCCACAGCCAATACCTAAAAATGTCTAGATGTGAGCATACTTACCCCAAAAATATTGGAAATTTGCTCAGCTGGTGACGCTGAGAAAGTTTGGATCTTCGCATTAACTGTTTTCGGCATTTTAGTTTTATAATATAGAAAATGCACTTAAAAATATGTAAGAAATCGGCAACCACTAAATTTTAATGACACTTCTTGACAAATTGTTTTGACAACAAGTAAACAAACGCAATCGATGTTATACTCGGGAAATTCCATGGCATGGTTTGATGCCAAAAATAACTGAATGGATAATAATTATCAACAACTTTTGCATTTAACATTTTTTTCTCCGAGTTAAATTAAAGCCTCTAGGTGGGTGGTTAACTTATGATCAATGACTCTGTACGTGCCTTATTGGTCGATCCAAGGATAAATTCAATCTTCACACCTTCATTAAGATACGCGTCACCACTAAATAAGGGACCGGTACACACTAGGTACTTTCAAAGTAAATGCAGGATTATTCCTTGTCCTTGTGAATTTAGATATTATGATAGGCGCTTTCAGTTGCAATCTGATCTGAATGCTTTTCTTAGATATATGTTTATCTCCACTACAGAACTTCTGCCTCGTACTGCTTTACAAATATGTAATGCCCAACTTCACAATACGAACTCAGACTCAGTTCATAACAGCCATACCGCGGGTAGTACTTCAGCACCCGTACGACCCGACTCCTTAACGTCAGCCTCCTTGTCACTAGCACAGATGAATGACCATAAAATTGTTGAAACTTTTGCCTAAGGCTTATTGCTCAGAAACAGCTTTCCAGATACTAAGATACATTCTTGGACTGTTCTAGGAATATTCAACTAGGAAGAATCTAGGAATATTTCAATTAAGTATTCCAGGAATCAGGAATACCTACCTATTTTAAAATTTTACCGTTTGATTTATATTCCTGGCAAAAATTCCAATATTGTAGTCATATTCTAAGAATAATCTATCCATATGGAATAATTAATTTGGAAAATCAATGTTTTATTTAAAATCAATCACTGCAACTATACCGTTGTTTACTACTAGTATCCTACTTCTACTACACCGTTAGCGATTCTACAATATTCCCATTCTCCGCTTCTTTACTAAGAGTTTAAAAAAATTTAAAAAGCGAGAGAGAGAGAGAGAGAGAGAGAGATTTTATTTTAATTAATAACGTCACAGAAATTTACAAAGTTGGTAATTGTTAATGGAATACCCTATAATCTCTAATAAATCCACCGTGTCAGCCATGACGCAGCGCGGATAGGTCGCAAAGCTCCACCAACCAGACACGCGTTGCCCCGCCTCCCATGCGGCGTTGCTGCGAATCGTAACAATATAAAAGGTTGACATTTTTTGGTTCACCCGTTTTCGTGTTATTTTCATTTAAAAATCTAGATTTTATTATACTATATATATAATATATACTATTTATTATAAGAAACTACGAAAAGCTCTTTTCCGTTAACGAGAGTTTTATCATTCCATAACAAAGATTTTTAAATTCGAATAATTCAAAAATGCAGCATATTTGACATTCAAAGCACTGAAGCATTTAATGTCAAATATTACAGAATTAAAAGCAATAACACATTATGAAAAGATATACCTATTAAAAATGTATTATCTACGTAAATTTTAGTAACATTGCAATGTTACTTTGTTTCTTTGGATGATATTTTCTGCCGATTTACGAAAAATCCTACAAATTTTAAGTTTTTTCTTTATTTTTTAAATAAACTTGCTAGTATATAGAGAAACTGAACTGTCTAAATAATATACGGACCAACCGAACCCTTATATTTACTACTCGAATACTTACTTTCTCTTCTTAAAAAACAGCGACTCAAAATACCAATGTATATTAATATTTGTGTCGATAAGCCACATGGGACTTACAAAGCCTACAAAGGGTGTTCATTATAAAACTTCATCTAACAGGCTTTGACATTTGGCAGAAAAGGATGACATATTCAAAGTAAATAGACTTTTGTTGCTCCATCCTATTTTTTTGACATGACATTTTCACATTTTGCAGCCAACTAGATGAAGTTTTATAATGAACACATTAAAAAATTATTTTACTTATGGTCTTCTAGTACATTTTCAAGGAATATCAAAGTCTGATTTTAATTATAAATTAAAGTTTGAAGTATCCATTTCAATGTCCCATTTAAAAAAGTTGCGGATATTTGCAGTTTTCCTATGACAAGCGACTTAAAGTTGCGTCTACAATATAGAGCACTAAACGCAGACTAAATGATTACTTTGTTCTTTTTTAAGCATTCATTTAGTCCTCAATGCTTTGCTTTCTCTCAGGGCGTGTGTCTTATAAATAATCGTGAACTCAAATTTGATCATACCATGTGTTCATGATAAAACTGCATCTAGTTGGCTGCAAGCTGCAATTCGTGAAAATGTCATGTCAGAAAAATAGGATGGAGCAACAACGGTCGATCTATTTTTTTGTAACTAATTACCACTTGTTATTACTATTTAAGTAAAACAGTAATTAGAGAGTACTGAAAAAAAAACCACGTAAGACCTTAATTTTCTATAATTATTTTGAAGGTTTTTGAAATCTTACTGCAAGACGCAGAATAATATAGGGTATTCCATGATATAAAACAAATGCTTAGACTATCACGTCTTTTTAGACATCCTATAGGTTCGATAAAGTGTCTATTTTTCTTTCTAAAAAAGCCTTATATAAAACTTTATGTAAAAAAGTTTTATGTAAAACTTTTTGTTATACGTTTGATGCCCATTTGTTTCTGTTTAAGCTAAAAAATAAGTTACTGCCTGAATATGTTTGTAAAAATATAAGGTTTTTCTCGGACGTACATTCATATAATACAAGAACCTGTAACGATTTCATTCTTGTTCAATGAATTGCCGCAGAACACAAAAGAGTGTAGTAATGTAAAAACATTCAAAATAGTTTTGCGACAGCACATTCTCAGCAATTAATATGTCGGGAAATGGAAATATTGATGTATCTATGTATTGCATTAGGTTTTTGTATGTAGCATTTTTTTGCTAAATAAATACTACTATTATTATTATTTTATTGAAACACATACAAAGTTGCTAGTTGCTCATGGAATGGAACACCATGTATATTTTTCCAAAACATGAAAGATCATTTTTTTCTGATTCTAAATGTATATAAAAGGTTGAAATTTTTTGGTTTTCCCGTTTTAAAATTATTTGCATTTAAAAATTTAGATATTATTATATTTACTATAAGAAACTATGATAACCTCATTTCCGTTAACGAGAATTTTATTATTGCATAATGAAGATTTTTAAATTCAAATAATTCAAAAATGGCTAAACCATTGAATGTCAAATATTATAGAATTAAAAAAAATATATCACATTATGAAAAGATATACCTACAGGGCGTTCCATTAAAAATGTATCATCTACGTAAATTTTAGTAACATGGCAATGTGCTGCTAACATGGCACATGTTATGTTTCTTCAGATAATATTTTCTGCCGACTTATGAAAATTCCTACAAATTTAAAACTTTGTCTTTCCCTTTTAAATAAACTTGCTAGTATATAGCGAAACTGAGCTGCGTAATTAATATACGGACCAACCGAACCCTTATACTTGCTACCCGAATAATTACTTTAGATTTACCTAAATTTGCTTGGTGCAACTAGATATTAATATTTGTTTCGATAACCCACATGGGACTCACTTTATTTGGTTACCAAACCTATGACATTTTGACAGAAGACGAAGACATATACAAAATAGATGGCCCTTTGATGCTCCATTCCATTTTTTTGACATGACACTAGATGAAGTTTTATAATGAACACATGGTATGATCAAATTTGAGTTCATGATTATTTATAGGCACACACCCTGAGAGAAGGCAAAGCATTGAGGACTAAATTAATGCTTAAAAAAATACAAAGTAATCATTTAGTCCGTATTTAGTAAAGTTACGCTCTATATCTGGGAATGGAAGACGCAACTTTAAGTTGCTTGCCATAGGAAAACCGCAAATATCCGCAACTTTTTTAAATGGAAACATTGAAATGGCTACTTCAAACTTTAATTTAGAATTAAAATTAGACTTGACTTGAAAATTTCCTAGAAGGCCATAAGTAAAATAATCTTTTTTTAAATTTTCAAATACAGAAAACCTCGCAAAACAAGGTGTAATATAGCTAGCTAATCTTGAGTATAAACCGATCAAATTAGACAAATATACGCAACACTAACTTAGCAATAACATCATATACAAATACTGCTGAATTACTTAATGTCAACTTCTTCGTAATATCTTAAAGTTTGAGGTAAACTTGAATGCCTATAATTTCGAGCTGGATAGCTGATGGCCATGCCTAGGTTTTCCTCAATTTTTCTTCTTTTATCTGGTATCGTATCAATTTAAATCCACTTTTTGTACATTGCATACATTATTTAGATGCTTTAGCAGAATATTCGCGATGGATGAACAAATTTAAATTATTCGATTTTTGTCCGCTTTTGAAGCTGAAATACCCCTATGTGCGTCGGTCCACAGAGATTCGGGCCGAAGCGCAACGCCGAGGGCCGACCGCGACTCCGGGTACCCTTCTAGACTAAACGAGAACCGGGAACAGTCGCCTCCGTTCTCGAAAGTACGAGAGTGTGTTCAGGCCGGGTATATAAACCAGCGAGCCGCGCGAGGTGGGATGGAATAGTGGGATAGTCCAGTGTAATAAATAAGCGAAATAGGCGGACAAGCGAACAGTGCGAATTGTTAGTAGAGAGTAATTGTGTTTTAATAGTGCTGTAATAGTTAAAAGTAAATAAAAGTGTGTAGTTAAATGACGATAAATTATTGGAACCCGTATCTCGTAACAACTGGTGTCAGAAGTGAGATAATTTTCGTCAGTTTCACGGGAGTGACGACTCCTTTATCCGAGTGTACGGATAAAGGAGTCGTCGCGCCCGTGTAATTTTGCGTGGAAAGGAAAGTGCAAGAACTTTGGTGTTTTCTACATGCCACATACTCGATCTACGACAAAAATCATGAATGAACAACTGGCAGCATTTATGGAAATGCTAAAGGAGTACAAAGAGGAACAAATGAATTTTTTAGAAGAACAAGAAGAACAAAGGCATCTTGAGAAAAAGGAACAAGACAGACAAAGGCTGCTCGACAAAGAGGAAAAAAGAAAAAATTTAGCTGCTCTGTTACAAGCATTAACGGATGGTCGTCGCGAATTGCAAGAACTTGTCTCAACCAAAATGACTGAAGTCAAGCAAGACGTAGATCAAGTCAAACAAGACGTGGATCAAGTCAAACATGAAGTAGAGATGAAACTAATGGAGTTAGAAGAACGGTGGCGGATCTGGGAAACACGTCGTAGTGGGCCAACTTCAACCGCTGAGCGACTAAACATTACTAGGGCTCCAGTTTTCGACGGCACTACTTCTTCGAGCCTGTATTAATACCAATTTGAGGCAGCAGCAGTTAAAAATGGATGGATAGATTCGGACAAGGCTACCGACATTTAGTAGCTTTGAGTCGGAAAGATTGCAGACATCATGCCTACATTGTCGACCACATCAACACCACATGTCGACATTGTGAAAAGTGTAATTACAACGCAATTGCCGCGGCGTTAGAGCGGAGGTTTGGTAATGCTCATCGCGAAATAATCTACCAGACAGAACTATGGATGAGGCAGCAGAAACCAGGCGAAAACCTACAGGAATTTCGAGCGGACATTAAGCGTTTGACAAGGTTAGCGTATTCTGGGGCTCCCTCTAATTTCCTTGACCAGCTATCAGCCCCGCAGTTTATCGAAGGAGTTCGCCACACTGAAATGAAATGCCATGTGAGGTTGACTTGTCCTTCTAGTGCAAATGAGGTATTAATTGGGCATGTGCCCAATTCCCGAACATGGGCCACAGAGTTAGAAAAGTTGACGTACAGGAAAAGCCGCAGCCAAACTCAATCTTAAAATAATTGTTAGACGAGCAGCGTGAATTCAGGAAGCAAATGACTTCATATTTCGACCAATCAAAGAGGCACAAGACATTGGTTACAGAAGAAATATGGCCGAAATGCCGACCTACAGAAACCTGAATCTTGTTTCAGCTGGCGGACTGATACATCAACCGGAAAACTAAGACCAGTCAGTGTGAAGGGGCGAACGCTGACTGGCCGCACGGAAGCCCCCAAGATCATTAGGATTGAACCGATTGAATGAATCATTCTTAGGAGAACCAGGATTGACGTCGACGAACATAGGACCACTGAACAAATAAAGGTCGAACAAACAATCGATAATGCTGTGGGGTTAATACGTCAATGGAAGTTGGGAAATCAAAGACCTGATTAGAAGGACATAGTATTTAAGAGCCCGGAAGTAAAAGCTATGTGGGCTCAATGGGATTCCTTGGCGATTCAGAAGAATGGTTTACTGAAGAGGACTAGGGAAAGTCCCGACGGGTAAAGTGCTACGCTACAGCTTGTCGTACCAGAAATTAGTCGGAAAGATGTTTTGCGAGAAATACACAATGGGGTGTCTGGAGGCCATTTTGGAATGTATAAGAACCTGGATAGAATTCGGGAAAGATACCACTGGGTGAATTGCCGAGATGACGTCGAAGAGTGGTGCAGAAATTGTAATACCTGCTGCTCCGTAAAAGGACCCCAAAGAAAGACGGGGGGGGGGGGGGGAGAAATTACAAGCAATACAATGTTCGCGCCCCATTTGAAAGAATGCGATCGACCGTCGGACGGTCGGGCGTAACAGTATCATAATTAGCAATAAAGCACCAACCAATTTAACTGTCAAGAGTAAGATTTTGTAAACTTTTTGACTATTATTTTTTAAATACATATTATTTCGTCTCTGGACCTATACTAAAAGTACCTAAGAATCGACAACCGATGAGGTCTAACTCCTAAACCATTAAACCGACCAGACTTTCTTCATTCACTCGTTCTAAAGTTATAAAAGGCCAAATGTGGAAATTGAGAACAAAGAGGAAATGCCCCCTCCTTTGGGTTAAATAAAAAAAAAATGAAAACATTTTTTTTATGTTTCTGATCGAATTGGGACGTTTGCAATGCCCTAAGAATGTAACAAACTTGATTTGATTGAAATTAACCCCAGAAGTGAATGTTCTTAAAATGATAAAAAGGAGGTTCCAAAAGTGCCTAAAATCGATGAGTGAAATCGACGGGAGGTAAAAGAAAACGTCAAAAAGAGCAAGAAACTATTCGAAATTGAGAAGAAACAGGAAATAACCCGTTTGTTCAATTCAGACGAAGAAATTGGAATTGTTTTTTTTTTTGTTTTTGATCGGAATTAAGTGATTTTAATACCCTGTGAGCGTAACATAGTAAAAGTGAAATTAGCCCCGTAAGTACACTTTTTTCTAAATACCTCCAAAGCGTAGGGAGTAGTGATAGGCAACAACACATGCTGGCATGTAGGTCGAGTTCTATTTACAACATAAGCAAGCCGTCAGGAGGCGAGCATAGATAAGAAATAATGCCAGTGTTGAAGTGAACCGTGTTGTGATTGCGCTCAATCAACGTTAAACCCAAATTAATTAACATAACACAAAGCACGTTCTAAAAGTGCATAAAAATCGACGTCAGAGGGGGCATAATTAACCTGCTGGTCTTTCTTTGGTAAGAGGTGAAACAGGACATCAAAAAGTACAAAAAAACCGTTGGATTCACTCCAGTCGGTCCACTCGTTCTAAAGTTCTTCTTCTTCTTCTTCTTCAGGCACTGGCGTTCCGGATATTGGCAATCATATTGGCAATTTTGACTTTGTTTGCCGCTGCTCGAAACAATTCCGTTATAGTTTGACCAAACATAGTTCGCAGATTCCGCAGCCATGAGATTCTTCTCCTGCCGGGTCCTCTTCTTTTAACATTCCCTTGTATTATGGATTGCAGTATTGTTTTACTCGTTCTATATAGGTTCTAATTATTATTTGTTTTGTTTTGTGGCATTGACATTGATATTAAGACCATGACGTTGACTGTATTGGGTGATTCGGTCCATTAACTTTTGCAATCCCTCCTAGCTATCTGGTATCACTATGGTATCGACGGCGTATCGGATATTGTTCAGTCTTACTCCGTTCAAAAGAATACCCTCCTCCATTCCGTTAGGGCTCCGTTGAAAATTCTTTCAGAGTACAAGTTGAATATTAACGGCCAGAAGATACAGCCCTGTCTGACCCCGCGTAGTATTTCAACCTGTTCCGTACGATCTCCATAAAGTCTCACCCTTGCTGTCTGATTCCAGTATAGGTTTGAGATTATTCTGAGATCTTTATCGTCTAAGTCTGCATCCTTTAGAATGTTGATCATCTTCTGATGGTGAACTCGATCAGAAGCTTTTTCGTAAAAAATTAGAAATGCGTATACGTCACAATTAACGTCTCTACATCTTTGGATTAGTACTTGAACTCCAAATAGTTCTTCTCTCGGGCCCACTGCCTTTATGAAATTAAATTGGTTATGTTATGTTGATTATTATAACGCCATAGTATTTTTGCTCCTGCAAGACAAGAAGCACTGGCATTCCTGGATCCGCACCAGGGCGGAAAGATGGAGGACCCACCGGTTGCTGGGGAAACGGATATATTTTTGGGTTTTATTAGACACCGTCGGCCTGAGCACATGTCAAAGTTATTTTGTACGCAACTTTTGCAATACAATCGCTTATATTTAAACAAAATTTATTTCTAAATCGCTAAAGAGAAAATACAGTGCCATTGGCACAACATGTTATGTCTTTTCTTCGCATTTTTCATATATCCTTCGATGGATGTCATTAAGAAACAGTTTCAACATGTGACATCAAGTCATAGTCCAAAATTCCTCACACCTCTTTGCAACAGGTTTTTTGGGAAGTGCTAAAAATTCTCAATGTAACCATTTTTCGGGGATAATTCCAGCGTTGTAGATTCTGTTGAAGATGTCTGTGATCCAGGCCATTCCTTCTTCATCTAACAGTTTGAGGAACTCCGCGTCTACATTATCTGGTCCAAGTGATTTTCTGTTTTTCACTTATTTCATTGCTATCTCCACTTCTTGCTTCAGAGTTTCTGGGCCTGTGGACATTTCTGAGACTGGATAACTGACTTCCGGTCTTTGATCTTGGAAGAGTGTCTCCAGATATGATTTCCATCTGTTTTCATGTCTTGTTTGTCGATGATTATTTTCCCATTTGTGTCTGTAATCTTCATCAGTTGTAGCTTTTTAAAGGTTCCCGTTATCTCCTTTTTTTTATGGGATTAAAGCTGTCTTGTCTGGCTTGTAGCATTTCTATTTCCGTACATCTCTAGGCTGCTTCTTCTTCTTTGGCTTCTCTAATCCTTCCTCTGGTCTGTGTTTGAATCTTTCTGTATGCCTCTTTATTTCCTTTGAGTGTTCTCCTTTGCCCCATTAGATCTAAAATATCTTCGGTCATCCAAAATTTCCCTCTTGTTTCCCTCTTTGGTTTTAGGAGTTCTTTCTTTATTGACTCTACTATCTTTTCAAATTTGTTGATCTCCTCATGCATGTTACTTTCTTCATTTCATTGATTGACTTTTTCGTAAATGCTTTTGTTTTATTGATGTTTTTTTAGAGCTGCCATATTATAGTTAAGTTTAATTTTTTTCTTAACTTTCTTTAGTTTCACCCTCATAACTCCCACTAGAATTGTGCGAGAGATGTCCGATAAATATCTGCTCCTAGATAGGTTTTAACTGATTTTTGTTGAAAGTTTGTTGTTTTTGAAAGTTTTTGAATCTCCTATTGACCAAAATGTAATCAATCTGGTTTCTGAGGATGTTACCGGGTTTATCTGATGGTGACTTCCACGTATACAGATTTCTCATCGGTAGTTTGTAAAATGTGTATAATACTACCAACTCGTTGTCTTCTGCAAATCAAGCCTATAACTTCTTTCGTTTCTCTGTCCTAATCCGAACGATCCAATCAAGCCTGCGTTGTATGTATTCAATCCCGCTCCCAATTTAGCATTGTAATCACACATTATGATGTTTATTTCGTGTTTGGGGAATCGTTGTATTAACTTTTCCACGCTTTGGTAGTCTCTCGACCTCATCGTCGTTTCAATCTGCAGTAGGGACATATATTTGTAATTTATTTATATTTGCTGGGTTAGTCTATATTTGGAGTAGCACTGCTCCGTCAGATACTGGAATGCAACTAATCACACATTTTCTCATACATCTTGTGGTTATTATTCCTATTCCATGTTCCAGTGTCCCATCTGATGAGCCCGAGTAAAATACTCTGTGTTCTTCTTTGTCTATACTTCCTGCTCCCGGCCATCTCATCTCAATCATAATCGATGTTCATTCTATCCATTTCCTGGATGGCGTCGTCTATTTTACGATCTCTTGCCATGGTTTTGACGTTCCAAGTGCATATTTTTATAACTTTTGAACTAGTTTGTTTCCTTCGGACCCTAATAACTATCTCTTCTGGAGATCCGAATGGGAGATTTACTCCGGAATTATCTTTAATTTTGAGCACTGCCATAGATGATTTACTACGACCATCTCATAAGATCTTTAATGTAGCGGTTGTCCTCTGCGTTCTACATCCTTATGTCGCTGATCGCTATTACAGTTCATCCGCCTTTGAGGCTGATTTCTCAGCCTCGGGACAAAAGACTGCCCCTTCTTCCGCTTGTTCATTCGCCCGTATTTGACAAAAAAAGTGAAATATCCAATAAAAAAAAAATTGAAAAGAATGTGACAAACTTGATTCTAAAAGTATCAAGTTCCTAAAAATTGACCACCGAAGGGGTCTATCTATCAAACAATTGGACCTACGGGGTGAAAGGGGACATCAAAAAGAACAAAAAAACCATCGGATTCACTTCAATCGGTCCACTCCTTCTAAAGTTACACGTGGTCAAAATTGGTATTTGACTTCACTCCCCTATGAACGTAACAAACATAATATGAGTGAAATTAGTCCCATAAGTGAACTTTTCTCTAGATGCCTCCAAAGTACATTCTAAAAGTGCCTAAAAATTGACCTTGAAGAGGTTTACCTCCCAAACTATAAATCCTACGGGAGTTTCTTTGGTGGGAGGTGAAAGGAAGAGGTCAAAAAAAACGAAAAACTGTTGGTTTCACTCCAATCCGTTAAAGTTCGAAATTGAGAAAAATGAGGAAATATTCCTCCTTTGGTCAATTGTAAAAAAAACAGTTATTTTTTTGTTGTTTTTGATTGGAATGAGGCAACTTTAATCCCCTATGAACAAAACAAACATAATATGAGTGAAGCATAATAAAGATAAGAGGAAAAGTCGGCCAAAGGGTCTATCTCCCAACTAATGAGCTTACGGAAGTTTCTTTGGCGGGAGGTAAAAGCGGTCATCAAAAAGAGCGAAAAACCACTGGTTTCACTCTAATCGGTCCACTTCATGTAAAGTTACAGGAGGACAATTTTGGAAATCAACGGGTGCCGTACCGAAGAGACGACGCAACTTGGTTTAGTAAAGATGCCCTCATTGCTTCCTTAAACATTCGTTTCTTCCTATGCACAATTTTGGCTTCCGACCACTTAATATTATGGTGTTCAGACCAAGCATGTCCTAAAAGTGCCTAAAAATCGACCATTTTGATAGGCGGTGAAAGGGGACACCAAAGTAAACATTCGAAAACGCTATAAATAGAAAATATAGATATTAAACCTTAGTAATGGATAAAATAATTGCTAATGAATTTCCATATTTACATTTATTGTTCATTCCAGTATTATTCTAAGAATATTCCAAGTAAATATCCCTGGAATAATTTTATTTCTTAATGAATAGTCCGAACAATGTAAGAATATTGTTGCGAACTCAGGGTTCAAAAATTCCATTGCAACGATTTAACATGAAGACACTATTTATTTATTCCACAAATACACTCGATTACTAAATAACTCACTACTTAACACTATACACTCGATTACTAAATAACTCCATTTATAGCCTTCTATTATCGCTTCGTAACTTTAGCTTACTTATAGCTCGCTTAAAACAAGACTATTCCCTGCGCGCTCTATACGCTTTTTATATACAATCCTAAAATTACAGAAAAACCTAGAAAGTTCTTTATAAGAATTCTTGAATAATCTCACATAAAAAAAAACGGTTGTAAACAACTGCATTCTAGATTAAGCCAGACGAGCAATAAATCACTCGTGTCAGCCATGACGCAGCGCGGATAGGTCGCGAAGCTCCACCAACCAACACGCTCCCATGCGTTGCCCCGCCTCTCATGCGGCGTTGCTGCGAATCGTAACATTGCCCTCCTCCTAAGGCTGTTCGTCCCGAACAGATAGAGTTCCATGGTATCGTGCTAATTGATCCAAATGAACGATCTTCATCTTTGACCTATGGGTCCGCTGGATCCTATACACCACATCATTAATCTTCTTTATAATTGTATAAGGTCCTTCCCAATTTTGGCTAAGTTTGGGCGACTTCCCCACCTTTCTCCGCGGATTGTATAGCCACACCAAATCACCATCCTGGAAGCCGCGGGAGTTAGCTAGTAAGTCATATCTTGCTTTGGCTCGATCACTGGATATCTCCTTGAGCTTCTCCACAAAGTTCTCAGAGTTGAGCGAGTCTTTTTCTGGTGTTCCATACATCAAATCCGCAGGAAGCCACATTTCCCTTCCGAACATCACTTTCGCCGGAGTATAACCAGTGGCTTCATGCGTAGAGCCTCGGTATGCCATCAACATGAGAGGTAGATGTTGGTCCCAATCACGCTGATGATCTGCCACCATTTTAGACAGGTAATGTTCCATGGTCCGATTAAATCTCTCTACCATCCCATCCGACTGTGGATGCAAAGGAGTTGTCCTGGTCTTGCGAATCCCGAGAAGTTCCATGAACTTCTGGAAAACAGCCGATTCAAAATTTCGGCCCTGATCAGAATAAAGTTCGAGAGGGACTCCAAATCTGCAGAACATTTCATTTACTAGCACCGTTGCCACAGTCGTTGCTTCTTGATTAGGCAGGGCGTATGCTTCAGGCCATTTAGTGAAGTAATCCATGGCGACCAAGATGTATTTATTGCCCGACTCAGTCTGAGGAAACGGTCCCGCGACATCAATTGCTACCCTCTCGAATGGAGCACCTATAGTGTACTGCACCATTCGGCTGCGTGATCTTGTTCGAGGTCCTTTTGTGGCACAACAAACTTCGCACTTGCGGCACCAAGATTCGACGTCTTCATGATAATTCACCCAGTAGAACCGCTCTTTAATTTTGGCCAAGGTTTTATTGACCCCAAAATGACCTCCACTGGTTCCGTCGTGCATTTCCTGTAGTACGTCCGATTTTCTGCTACCAGGAACAACCAACTGACTGACTACGGTCTTGCCATCCGGACTCTCCCACGCTCTCTTCAGTAATCCATTTTCTATTTTAAGAGAGTGCCACTGGGCCCATAGCGCCTTCAGGTTTGGACATTTACCAGCAATTTCCTGCCATTCTGGTCTCTTGTCGTCAGTCTTTGCAGAGAGGATGGGTCCAATATCTGGATCATTCATTTGTTCTTCTCGAAGGGTCTGTGTGGTCCAGCCATCGTTTATTTCCACCGACGTTCTCCGTACAGAAGGAAGTCCCTCACGCTGCTCAGTTCTTTGACAATGCCGACAATCTTCTTTACATGGCCGTCTAGACAATGCATCGGCATTTCCGTGAGACCTTCCTGGTCGATGTTCAATTTGGAAATCGTACTGCTGCAGGCGCTCTATCCATCTGGCTATTTGACCTTCAGAGTTTTTCATCTGTAGTAACCATTTCAAGGCTCCATGGTCAGTTCTAATCAGGAACCTTTTTCCATATAAGTAGCGATGGTAATGTTCGACTGCTTTAACGATGGCCAACAGCTCCTTTCTAGTGACGCAATGGTTTCTTTCTGGCTTACTTAAAGTCTTACTGTAGTACTCAATGACCTTCTCTTGCCCGTTTTGTCTTTGAGAGAGTACTGCACCTAGGCCACAGTTACTTGCATCCGTGTCCAGAATAAACAGTCCGTCCTTTATAGGGTAAGCCAAGATTGGACTAGAACAGAGGGCAGCTTTAAGCCTTGCAAACGCCTGACTGCAATCATGGTTCCACAAGAACGGTGTTTTCTTTTCTGTTAATTTGTGCAGCGGTTTTGCGATGTCGGCGAATCCCTCTACAAATCTCCTGTAGTAAGTACATAGTCCCAAAAAGCTCCTTACTTCGTGTTTGTCTCGGGGAACTGGCCAATCTTTATTGGCAGATATTTTACTTTGGCTAGTTTTAATGCCTTGTTCTGAGATAGTATGCCCCAAGTACTCGACTTGCTTTTGGAATAGGCTGCATTTCTTGTAGTTTAACTTCAGGTGAGCATTCCGTAACTTGCTGCATATTTCTCTTAAATTCTTCAAATGCTCGTCAAAATTACGTCCCATGACAATTATGTCATCCAAGTATACCAGGCAAGTTTTCCAAGTCAGCCCCCTCAAAACAAGTTCCATTAGTCGCTCGAAAGTTGATGGAGCATTGCACAATCCAAAAGGCATAACAGTGAACTGGTATAGCCCAGAACCAGTAGAAAATGCAGTCTTCTCTTTGTCTTCGGGAGCAATCTTTACTTGCCAATACCCACTTTTTAAATCTAGAGTGGAAAACCACTTTGATCAAGATAAAGTTGCTAAGGTGTCGTCTATACGTGGCAATGGGTAGCTGTCCTTCTTGGTCACGTCATTAAGTTTCCTGTAGTCAACACAGAACCGCGTTGAACCATCTTTCTTCTTAACAAGAACCACAGGCGACGACCATGGACTAGATGATTCTTCTATGACGCCCTCCTTTAACATTTCATTCAGCAAACTGTTAACTTCTTGTTGTTTAGCCAGCGGGACCCTTCGTGGGTGTTGTCGTATTGGCTGGGCATCTCCTGTGTTGATCTTATGGACAACTAAATCAGTTTGACTGTCATTGCTCTTGAAGTTGAACATATCAGATTCATCTATAGCAAATTTTATGGCAGATTGAAGTTGTTCCCTTGACAGATGACTCCAATGTCGTTTGAAAGCATCAATAACCTCTGGGGAAGCTTGGTTAGAAGATTTAACTTTAGATGTCTCTGCTTCGACACAATTGCATACCCATTGCACAGGCTCATAATTGGCAAGAACTTTTCCTTCTTTGAGCTTGATGGTCTTTTCTCCAATATTTGCAACTCGTACTGGCATAGTCTTCTTCGTGTCGGTCAAAGTTCGGGCTACCATGATTTCAGTCGTCAAATCCAGGTTAGGTTCTATAAGTCCTATGGACCACCCAGGATCATTTTCAGAAGTCACTGTGATAATTTGTTCTGAATTTGGAGGAATTTTCACATCTTCCACCACCAGTAGACGGACACTAGTTTCCACATTTCCATGGGTTAATGTAAACTCCTCATCTCCAAATATGAGAATATTCCGTTTGTGATCATAGGAGAATCCATGTTTCCTGATGAGATCCATTCCCAAAATAAACTCGTCTTTGATCCTGGCAACCAACACTTTATGCCGAACTTCGAATCTTTCTCCAATAATGATGGTGACATCGGCTTCTCCGTCTATAGGGCAAGACTCTCCAGTGACTGATTTTAACATAATAGGGTTGGGCAATGGCTGTATGGTATATCCGACAAGTTTATCTGGCCTTGCAATGGTCACATCTGCTCCTGTATCAATGGTAATCTGGATCTTCTGTCCCTTAATGCGTCCGGCCACTCTGAGACTTTTTCCACCCAAATTATTGACTTTAAAGAACCTGGGGGTCTTAACGGGCCCGGTCAATTGCCCCCTTGCATTGACCGGAATTATTGTTGATTGATTGTCTGTTGATCGAGGAGTTCTTTCTAACAGGGCTTGCATACTGACTGCCATATCTTTCATCGCTTTATGTAAACTGGCCATGGATTCAGCCATAGACGTATTCTCCTCTTCACCGCAAGTTGCCATTCGTACACGTGGAGATGAACTAGATGACACTCGTGACGCCTCGAATTCCAGGGCCCGAACTAGTGCCTCGCTGATATCCTTGGGCCTTACTAGACGTAAGTGGTATCTCATGTCACTATCGCGAACTCCCTCAATGAACCTTTCGGCGGCAAATTGCATTTGAAAAGATTCAGGAGCCGATGGATATGCCATGTGAATGAGTCTGTCTATGTCCGCCTCAAATTCTTGTAAGGATTCACCTGACTTTTGCTGTCTCATCCTCAGCTGGGCCTGGAACACGGTTTCTTTGTGCTCATTTCCAAATCGTAGTTGCAAAGTGTGTACTAAAGCCGCATAATTACTTTGATCCGCTGCCGACAGAGATTGGAGTAACTCAGCCGCTTTTCCACGAAGTGCTACCACTAATGATGTAGCTGTCTGGGGCTCGGACCAACCATTAGCTTTTGCAGCTGCCTCAAATTGCGTTTTATAAATTTCCCAGGCCGGAGTACCATCATAGTCGGGAGGCTTAATTTTAGCGTTGGCTGTGCTAAAACTCTCTGTAGACACGTTGTCGTCTTCAAGTTGTTCCCGGAATTTCTTTTCTAGCTCGAGAACCCTCTGGTTGACAGCTTCGAGTCCTTCGTTAACGCCGTTAATGGATTCGTGAACGCTGTTAACGGATTCGTTAACGGATTGCATTATTCTTTCTTCCAATTGAAGCTCCCTAGCTGCGAGGTGGTTCATTAATTCTTCTTTAAACCGTTTCTGTTCTTCCTTTTGTTCTAGATGACGTCGCTCTTGTAGTTGATCACGTCTTTCTTGCTCTTCTTTCTGTTCGTTATAACGTTTCTCCTGTTCTAGATAACGTCGCTCCTGTACTTGATCACGTTTTTCTAGCTCTTCCTTCTGCTGTTGATAACGTCGCTCCTGTACTTGATCACGTCTTTCTTGTTCCTCTTTTTGCTCTTTATAATGTTTTTCCTGCTCTTCCCTCTGTTGTTGCATAAGGGAGAACAGGGCGGCAAGTTGATCCTCCATCGCTTGATGCTGGCTTCTGGTCACTGGCATAAACACGTAATGTCCGGCAATGAAGCACTCACTTACGGTTCAGTAATATTAGTCCTCAAATTCCCACTGGAATCGCACTTCTGACACCAATTGTTGCGAACTCAGGGTTCAAAAATTCCAGTGCAACGATTTAACACGAAGACACTATTTATTTATTCCACAAATACACTCGATTACTAAATAACTCACTACTTAACACTTTATAGCCTTCTATTATCGCTTCGTAACTTTAGCTTACTTATAGCTCGCTTAAAACAAGACTATTCCCTGCGCGCTCTATACGCTTTTTATATACAATCCTAAAATTACAGAAAAACCTAGAAAGTTCTTTATAAGAATTCTTGAATAATCTCACATAAAAAAAAAAACGGTTGTAAACAACTGCCTTCTAGATTAAGCCAGACGAGCAATAAATCACGTGTCAGCCATGACGCAGCGCGGATAGGTCGCGAAGCTCCACCAACCAACACGCTCCCATGCGTTGCCCCGCCTCTCATGCGGCGTTGCTGCGAATCGTAACAATATTCTTAGAATATTTGTAAAAGAATATTCACTAACGAGGATTGTAAGAATATTGCTAGAATATCCAGTGTTATCAGGGCTCAATGCATCTTTATTGTTATTTGATAACAAGTACCCGATTCGAAGGTGCGGGCGGTTTTGCGTTTATCCACATCTCGAATAAACGAGATGTGGATTTATCTTCTTACTAATGTTTTCTTTATCTAGAGCAATGCGCTAATTATACTTTCTCGCACTCCATATCGATTAATTCTCAAACGTCGGATAATAATCTACCTGCTATTATCTATTCCATAATATTTTTTATTTTTACTTTTATTCCAATACTTGTTTGATTGATGTTTTAATTGCAGAATCTGCCAAAGAGAAACCTCCAAATAATTCTACCGAAAATACGAGCTCTTCTAAGGCAAGTGGACTGATACAAAAGAATGTATTAGCAGAGAATATTCCATCGAAGTTTCCTCTTTCTCGAACGATATCTACGTCTTCTTTTGCTAGTTTGAAAAGCACTCAAAGTTTCTACAGCGTAAGAAGTGAACACGATAGCGACTTTTATAGTGTATGTAGTGAAAACTCTATGAAAGAAAGGTACTAAGCTGTTACCTACTAGAACTGAAATTTAAAAATAAACCTGGAGCAACCATTATGGCTGCCGTAAGGGCGGCCATAATGGTTTTAATCTCATTTTGATTTTGACAATCAATACAAGACGCGTGTTGAAGACCGAGTTACATTGATTTTTATGTTTACAAGTTCGTGTCTCGCTGAATTAGAAGTGGTGTTTATTGGGTGAAAGGACAACAAAAACAATTCTAAGATTGCAAATTCGCCGACGTTTCGATCTCTATTTGAGTATTTATCAAGACTAGAATAAATATTAGTATGAAAGGCACTCTTATCAGTGAATAGATAAGAGTTCTAAATAATTATAGCAAAATGAATGTCATGTTGTTAACTTTTCAATTATTACATATCGAGTGTTAATTGTTGTGGGTTATTTTTGTTTCTTTTACATTTACATCATATGATTTAACATCATATTTATTCTGTTGTGCCTTTTATATTAATATTATTTATTCTAGCCTTGATAAAGACTCAAATAGAGATCAAAACGTTTCTTGTTGTCCTTTCACCTAATAAACACCACTACCATGGATTTTTATGTAAATATTTTTAAGTTAAGCTGTGTATTTTTAAATCTCGCTACACTCATTGAGAAAAATGCCGAAACGTGCTGCATTTTTGGACAAATAGAAAAAGGGATAAGGTCTAATGTGTAGACTAAGATTTAACAATCTTAGACTTAATAATCCTAGTCAGTATAATAAAATTAATCTTAGCATAAGTAGGTAGAAAGCATCTTTATTTTAACTAATACATTTTTAAATTAGTAAGAGTTAGGGTGCTGTATTATCTATACAGGGTGTTGCAAAACCGCAATATTGTAAATAAATGGTAATAAATCTTGTTGTTATAATCATGTATTTTATAACTACTTCACAAAATAGTACTACAAGCCAGGTAAATACCTAAGAGCTGGTGGGCTGTCACGATTTTGCTGTCTTCTTAATCGGTTCAAGTTGTCACAATTGATTTGATATTACGTCTCGGCAAATTTGCCCCCAGTCTTTGCCCCAGTCGATTGCATTTTTGTACAGAATTCTACTTTCCCGAGTGATTGACGCAGTTGAAACCCCTCTCTGTGCTATAGCATTTCGAGATTGTTAGCACGTTGACAGTCTCTATTATAACCCTAGGAAAAGAGGGTGTTAGGCATACACATATTAACTCATACTGGACGTGCCCAATCTTCATTTATTCTGAACAAAGCGGCCGTCGCGTTTGATGGTGTGAGAGAGACAGTTGACTTTACCGGTCGGTTGTCTCACACAACCCATTGTTTTCAGTTCGGCTTTGCATGGATCATCAAACAACAAATATATAATTTTTGTAATTATTTGTGTAAATATCCACTTTGAAACGTAGTATAAGGTACAATAGTTTCTAAATTGATTTTAAAATTATGTTGTTAGTGAATTTAGGGTATTAACGGAATTATAAGCCTACCAACAGCGGGCAATGACTTTGCCTGGTTGAGGTAATGTAAATATTTATCTTCTGAACTATAATTTGCGTAAAATTATAAGTTGGTACCTCAGTTGAGGTTGTAGAACTTATTGCCTCTCCAATGAAATATAAATGTATAAAGATTAGTTTAGTTATATTTTCTGGAATGACCAAAGCATTTGGGTTGAAAATAGATGCCTACTACTTAGTTACCTGATTCCTGCTGGCTTCAAAAATGATTTTATAATGCAAAGTACCTAAAACCCTTTAGTGGAATATCCTTGTTGGATATCAATATTCTAATAAGCTTAACCGGATTACCCTGTTTTACACCCTTGTTACCATATCCAACGAAGAGTCAGGCGCCACCCCCTACAAGTTTAATGTGGTAAAGGGGCCTTCTGGACTGCCTTTTGGGTAAGCCTTTAGGCCTTGGAGAAAGTAAGTCCAAAATTCTTTTGGACCTTTTGCATTTTAGTTAAAAGTGTTTAAAAGTCTAAAAGAAATACACAAGGGCGGAAAAACTGTAGTCAGGGAGATTTGAGGATTAAAAAGTAAGTACTTAAAAAATAATATTGATATCTCATGCAAATTTGTGTGATAATTAAAACTGGCAATAAGTGTTGTCTAGGTCTTCTTCATTACTTACATCCAGAGCTGTGAAAGTATTTTAAGAAAAGATACTTAAAAGTATCTAGGTAAAGAAGTATCTAAATACTAGTATCTTAGATAATTTTATTTTTAATCTAAAAGTAATTATATCATTTATGTTGTAGACTGACTAGAATATATCTGTCAACTCTGACATACAGCGGGTGAAAATCTAAGAAGACTTTCGGACCGTCACCTGTCGTCAGATTCTTTTATATTAACAGATCTCTGAATAAGGAATGAACAAACCACTCACCAAATGCTCGAAAAGACACTAATTTATTACAATGTTTATGTACAAAAATCACTTTGATTTGTTACCTTGACTTGTAAATGAATGAGATTAATTTATCTAAAAAACTAAACTAAATATGGTCAAACCTGAACAGCATAAGGCTCTAAGCTTATTTACTTAACCTTAAAATATCTAAACGTTAAATAAACAACGTATGTTAAAAAGAGAAATCAGTTTGTGAGACGCCACTGCTCGGTATCCGATATTATCAATAAGATAAAGTCCAAACGAACGCCGCTGCGTGTTAGTCAACAGGCAATTTAATTTTGAAAGAAATTCAAAACTACTTTAATCCGGTGAAATTACTTTAAAATTGAGGGTTCGTGCTACGTTGGATCAGAACAAATAGGGAAAGAGAGAGTCAATAAATCACAAATCACCGTGAAGCAGCACAACTCTTTGTTCTGAGCATTAATAAATAAATAGGAACATTCTCACCAATCTTCAGGGTTCTGTCCGCCAGCTTATTCTTCAATTGAGTTTGAAAGCAAGCAAAATGTGTAATTGGGCTGTAATTAGGTCGAACTATCCTTCTCGAGGGTCCCAGAACTGCACCATAGGCGGGTTTTTGCTTGCTATTCAATCCAAAACACAGCTCCAGGGTCAATTGGCAGGTGCCGAGTAATGGTGACTATTGTGAGGGATTCTTGAAAACAACGCGACAAGAGGGGTTGGAAAAACGGTGAGACACAAGCCAAGGGTGTTTTGTCAAAACTACGCGTAGTTGGACTTCTTTTGGTGCGAAAATATCACGCTAACTACTAATACACAACGAGAACTGGGATGACAAAACGGTGAGACACAAATCAAGGGGGTTTTGTCAAAACTATGCGAAGTTAACTCGTTGGTATGCAATGGAGGGGGGGGGGGTTTCATAGCAAGTTTTCAGGGTGGCAACAGAGAAAGAGACAGAGAGACAACACAGAGCGGAGCAATAAGCATAGGCGTGCGAATATGCAAATATTTATTTTCCCTGTAGGAGATCATGTCTTCAACATACTGCCCCCTGTTGAAGTTATCAACTTCATTAAAAAACTAAGATGAGTGAGGAGAAATAGGGTCTGAATCTAGGAATTCATCATCCGTGTCACAAATAGGTAGCGGGCAGAGCTTAGTGATACTGCGAGTGAAGATTCCATTTGCAGTCTGCACCTTGGCAACTCTCAATTTCTGATCACGACCCGGGTAGACTTCAATGATTCGAGCAAGAGGCCATCTCAAAGGGGGATTGTTCTCATCACTAACCAGTACCAAATCATTAACCTTAAGGTTGGGAACGGGGGAAAACCAACCACTTTGATCGATGTTGCAGACGATTCAAATAATCAACATGCCATCTCTTCCAGAACAATTGATAAATTCGAGAACACTGTTTCCAAAGAGAAAGTCGGCTAGATGAAATCTGGGTAATGCCCTTATCTGGGTATGCCATCAAACTTTTACCAATCAAAAAATGTCCAGGAGTCAATGGTTGTAAGTCACCAGGATCGGAAGATAGACCACAGAGAGGTCTGGAGTTCAAAATGGCTTCAATTTCAGTGAGGAAGGTACTAAATTCTTCAAACGTCAGCGTAGTTTCTCTAATCAATCTGCGGATATGACACTTGGCACTCTTGATACCAGATTCCAAAAGACCACCCCAATGTGGTGAGCGAGGAGGGATAAAATTGAAGGTAATTTCATTTCTCGACAGAAACTCTCTTATATTGTCATAAACGGGTTGCTTTTTGAAAAAGTCACGAAGTTCTTTCAGATAGTTAGATGCTCCTTGAAAATTAGTTGCATTATCACAATAGATGATTGTGGGATTTTCTCTTCTAGAAATAAATCTACTCAAACATTGTAGAAACGCTTCAGAGGTGAGACTGGAAACAAGCTCCAAGTGTACAGCCTTGGTAGCCATACATACGAAAAGAGCCAGATAGCCTTTAGTAACAGGTGCTTTGCGAAGATGGGAAGACTTTATCTGAAAGGGACCACTAAAATCCACTCCCACTTTTTCAAAGGGCCGGGTGAGCTGGACTCTATCTCTTGGCAGGTCAGCCATCTGCTGCTGAGCGGCCGTGGCATTCAGTCTATGACATATCAAACATTTGTGTACTATTCTCTTGATCTCTCGAAGACCATTCAGGGGCCAGTATCTCAGTCGCAGTTGAGAAAGAACAGTACGAATATGCTCCAATATAAGTAGCATAGAAACAACATGATTCCTTGCAGGCAATAGTACAGGGTGTTTTTGATCATATGGCACATTTGAGTAAGTGAGTCTTCCTCCTACTCTGAGAATTCCATCTTGGTCTATAAAGGGTTTAAATTTTATCAAGTTCTTGTTAGCAAGCGTTACACCATTAGTCAATTCCCTGAGTTCCTTTTCAAAGTGAATGCGCTCTAAATTTCCAATGAGCAGATGTTGAGACTGTCTCAATTCATTAACAGTGAGTGGACCAACATCAGAGTTTTTTCTTTTAAAGACTTTGACCGCTCTAACGATGTAAGCTAAGACGCGCTGCAATCGAGTGCTGCAACCAAAAACTATTTCTTTCCACGGATGTAGCGTTGGCAAGTGCTACCTTTTTCATCTCTGGAAGAGTCTCAAGGTTAGATTGGTGGATAGGATAAAAATTATGCTCACTCAGTTCAAAATCATTTCTATGAAAAAACTCTGGACCAGAGAACCACAAACTTGACTGGACAAGTTCCTGAGGGGAAATTCCACGAGATGGGAGATCAGCCGGGTTATCCTCAGATTTCACGTGTCGCTACACACAACCCACTGTCTGCTCCTGAATCTGAGCTACTCTGTTTGATACAAAGGTAGTCCAACGACTGGGGTGCGAATTCAACCAACAAAGGGCAAATTGGAGTCACTCCACAAGTTGATAGAATCAAAAATCTCACGCATCTCGGCTTAAAATCTCACGCAATTGGATCACGAGTTTTGCGAGCAAGAGAGCAGCACATAGCTCCAATCGGGGTAGGGAGAGTACCTTCAGAGGTGCAACTTTAGACTTTGAGGTGACAAGCTAACATGAGACTGCTTGATCAGCATAGAGGACTCTCATGTAAATACAAGCAGCGTAAGCGCACATGCTGGCATCTGCAAAACCATGCAACTGAATAGAGATAATGGGGCCAAAAAGAGTTAAAGGGCAAGGAATTTTTAATTCCCTTAAATCGAGGTAAGTTTACAATAAAATCTGTCCACTTGGCCAGAATAGACTCATCATCAATCTCTGAGTCCCAATCCAATTTCTGTAGCCAAAGCTTTTGCAGAAGAAGTTTGCCAATCAATACTATCGGGGAAACAAAACCTAATGGGTCGAAAATCTGAGCCACAGTAGACAGGATTTTTCTTTTTGAGTGTGTCAAGACTGTCAATCATATTAGACTCAGGAACAGAGACAACAAAACAATCTCCAACTGAGCTCCATTTAAGGCCTAAAATCTTACTTGGACAATTTTCTTGGGAAATGTCATTCTGTTGAGCAGGGTCAATGCTGCTTTCATTCAACAATTCAGGTGCGTTAGTGTTCCATTTATGCAAATTAAATCCAGCTGAATTCAAAAGATCATTATGTTGAGAGTGCAGCAATCTTAGTTGTTCAGGGGTGTCACTACCAGCCAAAATATCATCCATATATGTCTGGTACAAAAGAGCTTCCGAAGCTAGAGGGAATTGTTCAGCATATTTTTTTGCTAGGTGTTTTAGTACTCGTGTGGCCAAATATGGTGCACAGTTAGTGCCGTACGTGAATATTTAGAAGAAACCGTTGATCAGGATTAACTTTGATTTGCCAAAACATTATTTCAATGTCAGCAGTCAGAGAGTAGCGAAAACAACGAAAACCAATTAAAATGTCATACAAATTGGGTTGAACTTGATAGCCCTTCAGCAATATGTCATTCAATGAAAGACCAGTATCACTCTTGCAGCTGCCATCAAAAACCACTATGTTTTTAGTAGTGACACTTTCAGATCTATACTCTGTTCAGCAAGGGTTCAATATTACGTCATAAATTGTGATGTCATACAAAAAAAACGTCTGTCTCTGATAAAATGTCAGTTGAACAAAATGTCAAGTTATGTTTGTAAACACGGGCAGAGTATCAGTTCAGCCTTTTGTGCAAATATTCCAAGGTTTTCCCATTTCGGGTATTAATTCAGAAGGAATATCCGCAACAGCTTTACCATAGACACCTGCTATGATTCACCAGGCCATGGATGTAGATCATAAAGTATGGACATAATCGGCCCAAGATATTCTGAGTATTTTTGTGTGCTTACTATACCTAGTAGAGCTCACAACCTGCGTTGTAAAACCAATAAGCAGAAACCCTTGTCGGCGGGTCGCCCAAACATATTTTTCCTTTTTTCGTTCGAATACACCTTTTTCTGCAGAATAGCTCAATATGTGTCCGCATGAATTCATTCATTTGATAAAAAAAACTCTTAGGAATTTATTGTATATTCAATTCTTGAAGTTTTTCTTAGAATTTAATTAATGCAATATGTGATAATAAGACATGCAACATAAATAACTTAAATTGAGTACATAATCTAACTAAGCGTGGGCAACTTTTTGAAGACACCTAACCGCGGTTTTGCTGTTATCTGTGTCGCATGCATGCATCGTTCTTCCACATTTTTTCTTTAGTTGATTCAGTCAAACACCTCACTAATTTCAATTAAAGTTTTATTCATTTCCACAGAAGCGGATCTAGCCTTTAGGTGACACCAGGGGAAGATATTTTTGTGGACCAGTACGTGGTTGTTCAAGAACAGGGACTTCTTTTCAACAATTGATAGTTCCTTCGGGATGTATGTTGAAGGAATTTCTTCCGCCGCTTCGTCGATTGTAACTCCTTGCTTCTTCACTATCTTGGAAATTTTCCCCGGTTTTTCTTCACACAGTAGTTTCTTCTACATGATCCCTTAAAAGTGGTTCTTTCGTTTCTATCTTTAGTTCTATAAAAGCTGATGGACTCGGACTTCTAAATTTTCACGACATTTTGACATTAAGCGTCAAACTGACTTTAGCTGGTGGTTCTATTATTAATGAAAACTAATAATACGCCTGCTTTTTTGCGATCTTTTCCTAATGAAATGAGATGAGTAATGTGACGTCATATTGAACCCTCGCTGAACAGAGTATAATAACTGCGTGGTGAGGTAAAAAGAACTTATTTGACACTTGCTGGTCAACTAGACAAGTATGTTTCAAGGGAATGTATCAGCGATGTCCTAATTTAACAATTTCATTAATAAAATCAGTATAGTCAATTTTGAGTTGGGGATGTTTTTGAAGTTTACTTTCTATCTCAAGAAATATTTTATAGGCAATGCGAAAAGAATCACCTAATTTGAGGTATTCCGATTTTTCTTTAAAAGGAAGATCAACTTGATAAGTGTTGTCTGGGAGTATCTTAGTGCTATTCACAAAAATTGATTCAGCCAACTCATTCTCAGGTGTATTAACTACAAGCTCAGGTATCTCTTCAGTTTGCCAAAACTTTTCAACCAAATTCTCGAGGGAGCCCTGATTAGTGTGAGTGTGGAGTGCGACATGAGAGAAGTTGACATTAGAATGACCTGTGGTAACACAATAAGTGACAGAGCGAGACATGCGTCCAACAACAATCCATCCAAGGTGAGACAGGTAAAGTAGATTACTTAATTCGTTTATGTCAGCTCAAATTCAGAAAAAAATCAATTTTCCAAGAAAACGCAAAGACCAAGCTATAGGAATGTTTAATAGTTTTGATAAGAAACTAAATTCTGCATCTAATATGTGACTAATTTAAATTAAACGAGTTATTACTGTTTGAAATTTTTGAAATTTGCAATAATTTGGTGTTGATTTATTGACATTCGGTGCACAGTAGTTAATATTTAATACACACAGCAAAAAATCCAATGTACTATTAGCTCACTAGCCAATTTTGGTGGTTGAAAAGAAACCAAGTGCTGAGATTTTAAACATTTAATTTGATGCTGCATTTCACAAAATCACGAATATCTGAAGAATGGTACGGTTTAGATGCCATCATCCAAGCAAAGCAGTTTTAATTGGGATAAAGGAATGTAGAAGGAATCAAGGATGGAGATCCCGATTATTACACCGCCGGCCATGCTATCACTCTCGAGTTCCGATCGATTTTCTTATTGATTTGCCTAAAACTGGTATCACGATCCGGCTCGAAGGACCATATGTTGATGCCAATGGCACTATGTTTTCTCTTTAGCGATTTAGAAATAGATTTTTGTTTAAATATAAACGATTTTATTGCAAAAGTTGCGTACAAAATAAATTTGACATATGCTCAGGCCGACGGTGCTTAGAAGACAAAAAAATGTATCCGTTTCCCCAGCAACCGCCGGGTCCTCCATCTTTCCGTCCTGATGCGGAACCAGGATTGCCAGTGCTTCTTGTCTTGCAGGAGCGAAATGCTATGGCGTTATAATAATCAACATCTACAACTCCACGGATGGAACTTTATTTGGCACCCACAAACACTTTTAGATTTACAATAAAATGTAGAACAGCTCTGAACCATTTTATGGTATTGTTACGATTTTCCCGTGGGTTAAACACAGTCCTGTACTTGTACAATAAACACAATTTATTCACACTTTACAACTCCAACAAATCGTTAACTTTTCTATCTAATTCTCTTCTTCTTTCTTTTCTATCTCTTAAAAAATATCTAATTAAGTAAATTGCTTCACTAAAGCTTACACTATTATATCCTTTTACTACAACGCGTCGTACTAAAAACTTAAAACTAACGCCACTCGTCCCAGTCGTCCCATAGCAGGCATTCTCGAAAAGTCTCCGAAATCCCTAGTCGCGCATCGACTCAACCATCGAGTGATCCGGATGATAAGCGGTTTCGTGGTCGCGCGCCAACCCTTACTATGGACCGCAGTAGGCCGGGAAATACAGCTTCGTCATGCACTTCTATATGGCCTGTGCCCTCCGCATAGTAGTCCGCAACATTATGTTTGATTTAAAAAAATGCCATTTTTTGCCACTTGCCATTTTTTTCACACACAAAAAGCGAAATTTCCAAAGAGGCTACGCGTAAAACGCACACAATCAAATGGCGAATATTGCGGACTTGACCCGTAATTTCACCCATTTCTCTCCGCGTTCCACTCATAATGTTACGATTCGCAGCAACGCCGCATGGGAGGCGGGGCAACGCGTGTTGGTTGGTGGAGCTTTGCGACCTATCCGCGCTGCGTCATGGCTGACACGAGTGATTTTTTGCTCGGTTTAATCTAGAAGGCAGTTGTTTACAACCTTTTTTTATGTGAGATTATTCAAGAATTCTTATAAAGAACTTTCTAGGTTTTTCTGTAATTTTAGGATTGTATATAAAAGGCGCATAGAGCACGCGGAGTAGAATAGTCTTATTTTAAGCGAGCTATAAGTAAGCTAAAGTACGAAGCGATAATAGAAGGCTATAAAGTGTTATGTAGTGAGTTATTTAGTAGTCGAATTGTACCTGTGTGTATTTATGGAGTAAATAAATAGTGTTTTCGTGTTAAATCTTACACTGGAATTATTGAACCCTGAGTTCGCAACAATATAAATAATAATTGACAAATAATTATAACGTAACATTAAAAAGTTCAGCCCGAAAAAGTCCGGCTCAGTGGCAACAAAAGCGCATGCGCGGCTGGCAAGCTCCGCCCCTTAATTTTGAAAAATCGACGATGCCAAGATTTATGTTTTATTAAGTTTTCGCCGATATATCTATAGTATATCCTATAGTAATATATATCTAATAATGTATTATATCAATATAAAAAATACTAAGAATTATTTTTAGTTTCTAAAATGTTTGAGCTGTTAGTTAACTTGGCAAATTAGCATGGTGTGGTGTAAGAATAAACTAAAAACTCATAATTTATTTAAAATAAGCTTCTGTTCTATTCCTGAATATAATTTACACATGACAATGCCGTATTGCGTTCAACGTCATTTGCTGTTAACCTAACTTTTAGGTTTTTTTTTTGGCGGGTACGCGCGTAACATTTACACATTATCCACACATTTACAAAACCATAATAATGTAATTTCGTAATGTAATTAATTATAATCATAAAACCTCAAAAAGTCCCAATACTCATCATTTTCATGTTCAGAAAAAGTCTAACCATACTATAAAATATTGGCGCCTTTCCTTGTTTTGGCTTACAAGCAAGAAATCAATACACAATACATTTGATAGTCTTTTGGCGCCCTTCCTTGCCTTGGCTTACGAGTCAGGTATCGAGAAATCAATACACAATACACTTGATTACTTGATAGTCTTGGTATTATTGTAGGACAAAGTATTTGAACCTACGCGATCTTTGACGGGAACGGTCCACTTTCACTACCACCAAGCGATGTTGCAAGCTGCCCGACGAGTATTTATTACTTATTACACTAATTTGTTTTAAAATAAATACGAGCATAAATACAAATTTTTTTTTTCATGTCAAAAAGTACTCAGAGTTGATCTAACCTCAAACTTTTGTTCTTCTAGAGTTTTCGATAGACTGTGCTGTGCGCTGCGACATTACTACCATCCTTTGTTTTCTCATTGCGAATAGAAGGATGAGAATACTCCGAGAGCGCACTAGGGCGTCCGGCCAAAAACGCAATTTTTTTAGTGGGCGTGTCCTCCGCATATGTCTTGCGCAGAAGAATGTGTGTGAAGAATGTGTCACTAGAAGCTGCACTTTTAATCCGTGAGGAAATATTGACGTTCGTAGTATATTAACTAGTACGAATATGGTTCCACTCCGAACCGTCCTTCTCTCTTTACACCACGTCCATAATAAGTTGACAGGTGTGTGGTTCTTGCTATTACCTAACTTCCTATAATCTTTCTGCAGGTAGTGCAATTGTAGAGACTTGTTGATTGATGCTGCTAATACTTCTTTTTAATGTGGTTTTTATTGTTAAATTATAATAAAATGCTTATTAATAATTATGGTAACAAACATCAAAAAATTGTAATAATAGTGACAGCGGATTGTAATTCACCTTGACGCTCGCGAGCCAACCAGTAGAGTCGTGGACTGTAAAACTGTAACTTGAATGTTTATTGTGCGCGCTTTGTTATCAAACACCGATCAGGATCTGACAGCAATACTTAATCAATTTAAAAACATATTATATTTTTATTTAGAGTTGCATTGTGGTTTGGGTATGTGAAACTGAAGACTTAAAGTACAAATTGATAAATTACAATTTTTGAGAAAATCGAGCCAAATTTATATTCAAACTTCAAATTATAATGTACAATGTAACGGTTGAAAACTGTCGCTAGAATTAGTCATGCAAATGCGGATATTTGTCGTTTATTTGGGGCTGAAACGTTTGTTGTTCTGCTCGAGTGTAAAGATTTGAGGTTGTTTATTTACCTTTTTTTTGCTAACCTGTGGAAGGTGGATAGGGTTCACGTTTTGTCTTGTCAGGGGTCACAGGACTGTGCTGGCAGTGAGTTGCGCCCATTTTCCTTGCCTTTGTTTCAATAAGGGAGGCCACAGATTTTATTAAGTGTGGGAAATTATAACCCCAAAACTTGGAAAATAAATAAACAACCGACTTATTTCAAATGTCGCATTGATTGACTGATATATTGACGGATTTGTTGGGTGAATTGTGTAGATATGGAGGTGACTGCCTGTCCACCTAAGTGCTTCGGTTTCTTGGCCGGAAGTCCTCCATGTTTGAGAGGACTTTGCAAATTCTTTGCTTGCACCTAATAGCCCTTTGTTAGTTGTTCGTAAGTCAAACGTTATTTTATGATAATATCACTAGATGAAATGGAAAACATATGGGACAAACTTTAAGTGGTACATTTTGCTTATTTTCTGAGGAGTAAAAAGGGTAGCGAGAGCAAGTATTTTGGGTGTCGTCCTAAAACGCCTTTCGATAACAATGAGAGTTGTCATTCGTCAATTGTTCGTTGCGCGCTGGCGCTCTCGACCAATATCTTTTCCCCTCCTCCACCTTTTATCTATTGAAAATCGGAATATTGGTGAAGATCTTTCTTTCTGGATCAAGACACGTGGAAGACAACACTCATCTCTTCGCTGCTACTCATTTCGACGTAAAAGTATAAACCACTACGTGGGATTTAGTCGATTTGTAGTAGTATTTCAACTTCCCTTAGTTGGTGTTAGTTTTGTGGTCACTCGACCAGTTTTTGGGACATTTTTGGATGAGGGAAGTTGAACCGAATTTCGGGATTGTGCAGCAAGAGGTAAGTTCACGTCGGCCATCTTCTTGGTTGTGGGGTTTTCTTTTCCTTCCACTGAGCCTTTTGTATTTTCTTTCTATCAGAGTTTGGGCCTACAAGCAAAGCATTTGTCAAACTATACTACGATCCAGGGCCACATAAGCCAATGTACCACGTGTCAGCAAGGTTAATGTGAGGGCTGAAAGCAGCCACACCACGTGTTTATTTTGTTCTGTTTTTGGAAACCCTCGTGGACGAGGTAATTATTCATTAATTTATCTATGTTTAGAGTTTTATGATTTTTCTTTATTTGTTGGATTTTTCCAATCCAATCTGGGGTTATTACGGGGTTAAATTGTCTGGGTGGATTTGTTTCAATTATTGAATAACTTTTGTTTATTTTATTTATTGAATTTAAGTTTACTAAGTCCATTTGATGTAAAGTAGTTCATGAGCAAAATTTTCAAGTCACTTTATTGGTTAACTTGTGTATGTAATCGCTTCACGAAACATACATTTAAAGGAAAAATTAACTAGATCAAGGGACATCCTAGTAAATAATGTCCTTCCTAGGGTGTTTCCAAGGGGGCCTACCGCCACCAATTAGTGTTCCAAGGGGGCCTACAGCCACCATTAGTCTTTCCAAGGAGGCCAACAGCCACTTTTGTGTTTCCAAGGGGCTACCAGGCACCATTATTGTTTCTGAAGGCTAATCACCACCTTATGGTTACCGAGGGGTGCAAATCACCACCTTATTGTTCGAAAACCACCACTATTGTGTGTAAGAGGCAGACAGCTACCACCATAATTTTTGGAGGGCCAATAGCCACTACCTTTTGCGTTGTTTTGGATCTAAGGCGTCTAGCCTTTGTGACCATCTGTAATAGCGTCGTGTCAAGCTAAGTAGTAGTATTTAAGTTAACCTGTTTTTTTATTGTTACGCTTGGTGATCACCACTAGGGGAATATTTTCCAGACAATTGTGATGAGTAGAATTAAGGAAAATCTTTCACTCATTGACTTGAAGTACAATCATCATATTGTACAACATTGATTTCGTTCTTTGATATTATAGGACATAAATTAAACTTGTTAGTTTTATTTTGTTTGCAAGTACTATGGGTATTTTGGAAGAGGCTAAAGGGAACTGATCAGCTACCTAACAGCGTAGGATTTTACCAATTTAATTGATTAAAATTGGTGGCGCCCCGAACTCACTTTACCGGCCGGTTTTGTAGCACTTTTTGTTCCTAACCTGATACTTTTCCCTGAGCACTTTTTGAATATTCTAAGATACCTTAACTGAGATTAAAGTGTTACAACAAAAGTAAAAACATTACTTTTTCTATTACTAGCTTTAATACGGACCGTTAAAGGTCAGCAGAATGACTGTGAAGTACGGGGTGTTCATTATAAAACTTCATCTAGTTAGCTGTGAAATGTCAAAAGAAAAAGATGGAGAAACAAAAGTCCATTTACTTTGATTATGTCATCCTTTTCTGTCAAAGTTTCATAGCCTGCTAGATGAAGTTTTATAATGAACACCCCGTAGGTTTTCTCGTTTTGCTTATAAAACAATTGAACATAAGCGGTCTATAATGACAACGTTATGGCCGATTATCTCCCTAGGGAGATAAGGCTGTCAGTTGTCAGGCGCATTAGGCTCCGTCATATCGTCATACGGCGATTTTGTTTACCGGTTGCGACGGTAACGAAGCCTCCATATGGATTGAAAACGCACCTGTTCTTAGTAATAAAATATGCGGAGCGCTATCTTACTAATTTAAGCTATTTTCTGTTGTAGACTTATCGAGTCTAGTAGTGGAAAAAATCGTATATGCACCGCGGTTGTGAACTACTTATGACCTGAAGTAAATAATAATGGACTTCACAACCTTAGTATATAATATACTATTATTTCATACTGTCCTCCTGTGTCTATACGTCCTACATGCACCGATTTGAGTCCGGTAAATGGAACTTTACCGAACAAGTCCGGCAACCGATGCTAAAGAGCTACAGTCTAATATTAGCTATTTATGTAACCAGTTACGAAAAGTCCGATTTTGTGTAACGAATGAATGCAATTTGAATGAGATACACAAAAAGGTTTTTCGTCACGTGTTCCATACAAGATTTTTTCTAATTTTGACTACAAATACCTACTTAGAGAGATAATTATTATTATTAAACTTCAATATTTACTTTTAAACCACTTTGTGTCTACTTAATATCGTAAAACTATAGCAACGGTGTGCCACAGCCGAAACCTGCAACTGGTGGTGACACCAACTTTTCATCACTAGTTACGAAAGATTTTACTTTTCGTAACTAGTTACGAAAAGCAGAACGTTACGTCACTGTCATCAGTATTGAAAAGTGTAATTTTAGATGTCAAAATTAGAAAAAAATTATTATGTTACTTAAATTTGTTAAGATTTTGTTAAATGCTGAATTGGCGACGTCAAAACTTGTGCGCAGTAGTTACGACGTTTGATATTACCTGTCATTAAATCAAACCATTAAATCAAATCAACCATCATTTCCTGATATTAGAAACCAGCCTCTCGAGATAGTTATTCATACAGTGAAATTCAAAAATCTCTCCAATGCCCAGCAGAACCGACTTATTTCAAAGTACTACATATACAGTGAGGTTTTTTATCTCTGAATATACAAGCAATTTTCCCTATGTTCAATTTTAAAAAAATCATCTCAAAGCATTAGTGTCAGACGTTGATGTTTAGGTAAAGGTAAAACATCAAAAAAGCCCCCAAATATATTTCGTTAATTATTTGAATTTAGACATCGCTTCTAAACATTAAATAACATTGATAAAAAGGTATACGGCCCTAGAAAAGTAATGGTTGTCGGATTGGAACAAGGCAGCAAATTACAAAACTATCTCTCTGCCAAAGCAGAGAGGCACAGGCACAGAGATAGTTGTGTAATTTGCTGCTTTGTCTTAATCCGCCAATGATATCCACCAATTAAATAACATTTTTATAACAAGAAAACATTTATTAAAAACACTAGAAAATTAAAAGTTTATAACAAATTCTCAAAATGTCTCCCTTCGCGTTCTAAACAATATGTAAGTC
Organism: Taphrorychus bicolor; assembly: GCA_951812265.1. NCBI lineage: Eukaryota > Metazoa > Arthropoda > Insecta > Coleoptera > Curculionidae > Taphrorychus > Taphrorychus bicolor. Next base: position 42,061,156 of record OX638301.1, on the reverse strand, counting down.
GATCTTGAAAAGCACGAACTGTGTTTCTTAAGAAACTTTGATTAAATTCATTGCAGGCTGTTCGGCTACGTTGTTTTAAAACGTCTACCTTCTCAATTTCAAATTGTCTTAAATTGTTGGTGAAGTTAGCGGGATTAGGACAAATAATGCACCTCTTCTTTATTCGAAAATGGCCGACGTTTCGACTATTTATTTATTCTTCATCAGGGCTATTCTCACTTAGAGAGGGTAGTCAGTTAAAATTCGATTCAAGATAGTTAAGGTAGCAAACTCCATTCGATTGTTCGGTGACCCTTGTATCTTAGGCTCGACAAACCACACGCCCGCTGCCTAAGGTACAACATTTGCGAATCTTAAGGACGCTAATTATAACAATGAATTGTTTTAAATTTTCGACTTTAGATAGCCCCATAAAAAGAAGCCGTTTGGGAAGAGGTCAGGGGACCTTGGTAGCCATGAAATAGCCCCAAACCTTTCTATCCACCTGTCAGGAAATTCTTGATTGAGGAAATTTCTAACTTCGTTCGTGGAATGAGTAGGAGCGCCATCCATTTGAAACCACTGTTTTTCAATATTCAAATTTTCAATTTCTGGCATAATTTGGTCACGGAGCAGGTTTAAAAATTTACCCGAGTTTAAATTCCCTTCAATAAAGAATGGACCTATAAGCGTATCTGCAATTATGCCTATCCACACGTTGGTCTTGCATTATATTGGGAGTGAGTTAAATTTTGTAAATGCTGATTTGTTTGAGACCAGAATCTAAAAACAGTAGGTAATTAGGATATTAAAAAACAGAATTCAGACGAATGCTAAAAAAGTTCTTTACCTATAATTTTGGGAATTTACACAACCATTTAATGAAAAGGATGCTTCATCTGTAAATACAATTTTGCGCAAAATGTTGCCATTACTATGGAGTAAATTTAGGAATCTTTCACAGAAAGTTTGGAATTAATCAGCCACTTGGTTTAAGGTGGATCCAGGATTTTCTTTCATTAATCATAAAGTTTCCAGTTTTAAGTCCTCTGTAAGAACATGCGGTTGTTTGCTCCTCTTTCTATGAGAGTTAACTACACATCCTTCTGAATTAAACATCTTGACGATATTATATATCGTTCCGACAGAAGGAATGGGCCTGTCTGGATAACTCGTTGCACATAAATCACGCACTCCCCTAAGGCTATTTTCATTTTTGTAATGATTACAACAAACTATGAACAATTCTATGTTTTCGTGTTTAGAATACATTATCTAAAGTCTATGAAAAATATTCATCAAAAAGTTTACTAAAAGCAGCGTTATAAAAAATAAAGTTTGAAGTTTTCGAGCTGCTAAAGTTACCTGTACAGATATCTGAACCTAGAAATTAAGATCTGACAGCAATGCATTGAGATGATTTTTTAAAAATTGAACATAGGGGAAATAGCGTTTATATGTTCAAAGTTAAAAAAATCTCACTGTATATGAAGAAACACAAGCACATTGTTGATGATTTAATGCTGACGTCTCTATCATTTTCCCCATTAGGCAAAGATTTCTCGAAGGAATTTGAGAATTACTCGTATGTAGTAATAATTTTAATAAAAAATAATTTGTGATAATAAAGTTTTAAAACTAGTGGCTACATATTTTCAAATTTTTATTTTGGTACCATAAATAGCGTAACTTTAAATCATTATGCTATAGCTCTCGAATTATGAATTTTTACGGTGACAATAATACAGACACCGCCAAATGTCAATAAATCTTATTTTTACGTGGTCATTTCTTAATTTTTTTTAAATTTCTAAATCATAAAGACAGTATGAAATAATAGTTATTTATGCATTAAGAGCTAAAAGTACAACCTTCTTGCACGGAGAGTGAAGTTTGCCACACATTGGCAATCACCCGAGAGCAAAAAAGTTACTTCTTGCTCGTAATGCATAGAACGTTTTTTCTGCAAACGATCAATTTCAAATAATGTGAATCACAACTGAGCATAACTGAACACACAATCTGAAAATTTACATCAAACTGATAATGACGTTTTAAATATTTTGTTGAGTGGTGGTAGTTTCTATTGACAACAAGCGAAAAAAACGTTTTTTTTTTTTCAAGCGGACTAAAAATAGTTCATTTGTTTTCTCCATACGCACACCTAAAGTGGGCTTTCTAATCCTGAGACCAAAAAAATAGCAAAAAAAATCCTAGGCTAAAAGTAAAGTCAAAAGTCACCGCTACTGTCATGGTGGCGCATATATAAACGATTTTCATTCACCAAAATTATATGAACACTAGATGACAACAGATAGACCGATCTGAGCGTACCTACTGTCATCTTTACATTCTTATTGAAAAAACAAAGGATGAGAATATTTTCAGAGCGCTCGAGAGCACCACCCGAAACTCTTCGTCTGTTAAATGTCATACGCATCATCATATTTATCTGTCAATGTGATTTTTATTAATTTAGTATTGATAATAATGCTAGAAATTTTTAGTTTACCATAATTTACCTAAACCATCTAAATCATTGATTATAATTTAATACTGTTACGATTCGCAGCGACGCCGCACCGGAGGCGGGGCAACGCGTGTGGTTGGTCTGCTTCGCGACCTATCCGCGCTGCGTCATGGCTGGCACGGGTGATTTATTGCTCTGAGTGACACGAGTGATTTATTACTCTGTTTATCTAGCATGCGGTTGTTTACATCCTTTTTTTTATGTGAGATTATTCAAGAACTCTTATCAAGAACGTTCTAGGTTTTTCTGTAATTTTAGGATTGTATATATAAAAGGCGAATAACGCCCCTGTTATCGAGTAGTCTTATTTTAAGCGGGCTATAAGTAAGCTAAAGTAAGAAGCGATAATAGAAAGCTATAAAGTGTTAAGTAGTGAGTTATTTACTAGTCGAATTGTACCTGTGTGTATTTGTGGAATAAATAAATAGAGTTTTCGTGTTAAATAGTTACACTGGAATTATTGAACCCTGAGTTTCATTGTTGCGTAACAATACCATTAAAACCATTGAACGTTGAAAACCACCATTCTAGCGCATTATATTTATTTTACCTAGACCCGCTGGAAGAGGACGAGAGAATATTGCAAAACTGAATCATTCTGAAATAGACTTATTCTTATTCCCTGCATGCTTGAAAAAAAAATAGTATATGTTACTCGGAGTAAAAGGTTCTTTTGTGCTTCGTCCAGTTGCAGACCTCAGCTTCGCTTCGGCCGTCAATCTCTGGACTCACTTTTACTCCTAGTGACATAATCTATTATTTCGCTTGCTGCCCAGGGCAACGCACTCACATTCTGATTCTCAAAAAAGGTTAGGTTTTCGTTTGTCTAATGAAAGCGTAAAATGCGTCATTATTTGACGTTTGTAAAAAAAATATTGCACGATACACGTCTATTAGGTGTTGTTACAGTACTCGTATAACTTTCCAAACGCGGCTCCTGAGGTCGCCTCGTCCGTGAAAACCTCGTACTGTAACAAGTCACTTACTGGACTTGAGACGTAAATTACTATTACTTCATACTGTATCAATTAGGACACTTTTACGTATTTGATTTTAATCTGGTAAATAACTTGTTACAGGATAGGATATCGTAAAGAAATTTTACAGTATTGAGTACCGGCACATAACTATAGCAACGGTGTGCCACAACCGAAACCCGCAACTGGTGGTGAAACGAAGTTTTCATCACTAGTTACGAAAGATTTTACTTTTCGTAACTAGTTATGAAAAGTAGGACGTTACGTCACTGTCATCAGTATTGAAAAGTGCCACTTTATATGTCAAAATTAGAAAAACTCTTTTTTATATCGGGTAAATACCAAAATAATATATGATTACGTACTGAAGTATCTACTACATTATTTTCTTTTTTTTTAGAATAAATTATCAACAGTAGCATAAAAATACCAGAGACACATCCAAGTAGAATTTGGAGCCCCCTTATGTAGCACTATCCTCAAATTGCTCAAAAACTATTTTTGTATCAAATGAGAACCAAAATAATATATGGTTAAACAGTAGAAATATATTTGTGTTCGAATACTTTCTGATATACATTCAATTCAATTTTCACGATTGAAGTGTACCAAAGCTGCAGATACGATATCAGTTTAGGATTTGGACTTCGTCGAAGTAACAGCAACACCAGTTCGAAAACGCTCTTTGTCTCAGGTTTATAATTGTCACAATACATGACATACTGAAGAGACATAGAGGAAAACCTCCTAAAAAAAATTTCTTAAAAAACTGAAAATTAGATATTGTGCTAAAGTGGGTGATGGCAACCCATCTAAAATATTTTCAAGATTATATTTTTCATATCACTTTGGTTAAACAGGAAACCATCTTTGTGTTTTTAAATAGAACTACCCAATTTTCATTGCGAAAGTAATTTTTGCCAAATGATCCTCTTCAAGATAACCGTTATCAAGAATGTTCAGCTTAAAAATATTTTTTTTTAATTTTTTTAACTTTTAAGAAACTGTAAAATCTCAACTCTTGGTGTTATATAGCAAAACGGGTTGTTCTTTCTATCTTGGTTTATCGCAGTCTCTTCAATAGTGTCGACATTATTTTTTGTTAACCCAACAACGTTTGACATATAGGCAAAACATTTATTTAAAACAAAACAGTTTACCAACTTTGAGGGACTTGTAAAGTATCAAGATAGGAAAATGCAAATCATTTTGGTATTGTAAAACCTAAACATACAGTCATTGTTTACACAATTGATAAATCATGTTGCGAACGTAAAATTATTTCATATCCTGGAAGAAACTAATAAATATTGTTGAAAGCTTGACTTAAAAGTTTCACTCACAATTAAAATCTTTTCTATCGTTTTATTTAACATTTAACGCCACGTACTGTCACAAAATTATGTTATCAAAACACTGTATTTTTGTTTTTGAAAGGGTTTTTCTTCTCAGTGTAATAACTACAAAAGTAGGAGGAGCTAACGCGTTCACGTGAACTCATATGCATAAGAGTGGTTTAGCCCACGAAGCGCCACTGAACTACCTATAATGATTTGGAACAGACATTTGTGATGCTTCTTTGACAAATATGTAATCAGTGTCAGCAACGATTTACAAATTATGACAGCTATTGGTACCTCCAAAAATCATGGTTCTGGCCGTTTTAATTGTTTCGGTCTTCATGAAGGAATGACCGGTAAAGTGCAAATTCACCCAGTGTTAAAGAATCTTCACTGGATAGTAGGTAAGCTGTAGAATACTTTAGTAATTGAACCAGAATTTAAAACATGCTTTTATAATATGTTGGGCCCGAGGAATCTACTGCACTATCGACTACATGCGATATTATCCTTCGCCTTAGGCGTCTTAATTAGGTACTATTACTTGCCTTGTCCTTTCCACATACCTGCTTAAATATAAGAAATAGCAAATTAAAATATGCAGACGAAATGTTTTGCCTAAATTTTTGTGTAAACTATTCGCTAGGATAGTATAGTAACGAGAGTTTAATCAATCAACGTTTATTCAGGAAAATGGAAATCGATTTCTGCTGAAGTAACTTACCCGACTATGCAAAAAGTTATAAAATTTGAGGAGGAATTGGAATTCGAATCGATTGGCCAACCATTGCTGAATTATCGTTCAGTCACACGAAACCCACAAAACAAAGCTATTATGCATCTTGAAAACGGCTTTCTGCGAGTGGATGAAGACCAATGTACATTAGCCCTACTTACAGGTAAGAAATTGACCCAAAGTAAAAAATTATTGCAATTATATCAGAACGTATTACGGGAAAATTTGTACCATATGTTAATTTCACAGTTTGCTTCTGTGAAGATTTACGCTCGTAAGCATAGATCGGAAGAAGATTAAGAAGTACAATCTAAAGTGTTTTCCAGACTTTGAAGCCGCGGTCCAATGGAATTTCTCCCGAGGTGATCTCCCTTGTTTCCCGACGCTGACTAATTCGACTATGGTGAGCTCCGTGGTATTTATCTCCCGCCGTCGCGCTGCAGTGAAGGGACTGAAGTGAGGGGGGGGTAGTAGTGGCGCGGGGTTTTGGCACGCTTGAAATATGTCGTAGAACTCGCTTCCAGTCTACATTTAGAAACGTAACTTCCTCCTTCCTGTTGAAATTGTGGTTGCGATTTTTTTGATATATTGATAATTTGTACAAGAAAATTTTGGTAAGTACCTACCTGCTGCCTAGTAGTTTTCATACAAAGTAACTACGTGTTTAAAAAAAAAAACTCTAAGGTGCTTTGAATTATCAATATTAAAATGTTCTCTCACCCTGTACATTAAAATGACTGTGCATATGTCAAAATTAACTATGAAAACTTGAAATTTATTTTTTCCATCAATGAAACTGCTTTTTTTTTAAACCATGTCTCAAGGAAATACAATCCTTGTTCGAGGCGATAATTTGTACAAGAAAATTTTGGTAAGTACCTACCTGCTGCCTAGTAGTTTTCATACAAAGTAACTACGTGTTTTAAAAAAAAACTCTAAGGTGCTTTGAATTATCAATATTAAAATGTTCTCTCACCCTGTACATTAAAATGACTGTGCATATGTCAAAATTAACTATGGAAACTTGAAATTTATTTTTTCCATCAATGAAACTGCTTTTTTTTAAACTATGTCTCAAGGAAATACAATCCTTGTTCGAGGCGACGGCTCAACTGTTTTATTTGGAGTCCCTAATCGTTACAAACCAGATCTACCTCAGAAACTTATGTCCAAATTGGCCCCTGAGGAATCTATGGTAAAAACCATAAGCTTTTTCCCAAAAGCGCTGTGACAACTTCTTTTCGATCTTCAGATACACAGTGTGCAGAATAAACAAACTATTGGATGCAGAAGTTACAACTAACTTGTTGTTTCTTTCTTGGAGGTTGTTTTCTTTGTCCTTACACAGCTGGCGTTACTATTGTGCCCTCCGTACTCTTGAGCAAGAGAACAAGGAATCGCGTCAACAACTTTTTGGAAAAGGAGAATAAAAGACTTTGCAACTCCTCTTGTGTTCCGTAATCCTCGTATTGACCCTGCGTTTTGTGGTGCCAATGTATACCGAACCACAGCTGCATGGAACTTGGTAAACTCCGAGTGCCGATAGTTGATCTCTGCGGTCTTTGGCTGATCTCAAGGTCTGTTGTACTGTACGAGTGGGCTTAAAGACAGTTTTAACATTGTACTTTTTCAGTAGCCTGCCGATCCTGTGCGTTATTTTGTGGATGTATGATAGACTAATCCATCCGCGCTTTTCTTCATCTTGTCTCGTTGTTCCTTCCTGGCGTTCTACATTCCTTGGACGGACGGCCCTATCGAACTCGTGCTTGCTGTATCCATTCCAGTCAAAGGTTCTTTCCAGATGCTTCATTTCCCATTCCAATTCAGCCGGCTCACAAATTCTCTTGGCGCTCACAGAGTCTTTATGTTTCCTCTTTTCTCTCTAGGATGATGATCAATAACTGATCAAATGATCATCCCAGACAGAAAAGGGGATTTATGAAGACTCTGTGAGAGCCAAGAGAATTTGTCAGCCAGCTGAATTGGAACAGGAAATGAAACATCTGGAAAGTGTCTTTGGTTCGAATGGATACAGCGAGCACGACAAAAAGAGCCCGGATGGACTAGTCTACCATACATCCATAATGTAACACAATGTTAAAACTGTTTTTAAACCCACTCGTACAGTACAACAGAGCTTGAGATCGGCAAAAAACGCAGAGATCTCCTATCGTCACCCGGAGTTTACCGAGTTTCATACAGTTGTGGCTCGGTATACATTGGCATCTAATCAATCGCAGAGTTCCTATCCGAGACTAAGGAAAGAGGCAATTAAGATCTTTAAGCACGATAACATTTTCAACAGGAAGGACGCGATTACGTTTCTAAATGGAGACTTGAAGGGAGTTCTACGACACACTTCAAGTACGCCGAATCCCCGCGCCACCACTAACCCACCCCAGTACCTCCACTGCAGCGCGACGAGCTCACCACAGTCGAATTAGTCAACGTCGGGAAGCACGGGAGATCACTTCGCCCATTGCGTCATCGCCTCCGATAATGTCTGCCGCAGCTACAGACGAAACCTCAGGACGAAATTCCATTGGACCACGGCTTCAAGGCCCGGAAAACACTTTAGATTGTATTTTGAGCAGCCGTGAAAGCCCTCACATCTTCTCAGAAGATTTTGAAACAATTTAATACCCAAACTATTAAACATTTCCTATCAATGCGCGTTTCGAACCTCATTATTCCTGTTTTCTTCGGTTGTGCGACTGGTTTTGTAAACAATAGATTTTGCCTACCTCATAAAAAACAACTAACACCGAGGCGGGTTTTGAGTTTGATATCCTGCCTTCAGGTGGCCATTAATATGGTCCTCCTCTACTTGTACATTTTTCAGGAGAACACGAGTTGGGTAATATAGTTTGTACACTATAACTTTACTTGCGCAGTAGATTTTACAAATTTGACATTTTGCCCCCTGTATATTATAACAGGCATTGTAATGCACTTACTTTTAGGTTATATTTGTGACTTTAGAGGCTATAATTTTGGGTCCGTGTTTGTCAGGATGATTTAAACTAATAACATTCGATTAATAATTTTTAATTTCATTTTATTAAATATGCATTTTAAAGAGAATTGATCTTTATTAAAAAATATTAATTACAATGTATAAAAAATTTAGTATTGATTGAGTTTTTCTACGAGAGGGTAGTCACAGTATATTCTTGTCGTATTTTCCTAACATTTACTCTCTCTGGTTTTTCATATTACTATCGTGTTATACCTCTAGGATGTTTCAATAAGATAATATGTAGAAATTGTGGCAAGATTGGGTTGGGTGCTGGTTCTGCAGTGAATAAACTTAGCGTATTTCCCTCTTTCTTTCCAGTCTCCAAACCCATGCGACTCTAGTTACTAGCTAAAACTGTAAAACTCATAATTTTCTAGAAAACTGCACCTACCTCTTGCCTAGCTACCAATTCGAGTCAGAGGAATCAGGAAAATTCAGGAGTGCCAATCTAACAGAAAAATATCGTGGCCGCCTGCGCAAGTAAAGTTATAATGTCTTCTGCACGACTTCTGCACGACCTATATCTTCTGCATGAAAATTTACAGTGCGGCTTTCAAGTAAAGTCACTTCCTAGTAACCCCTAGAAGTAGAAGTTTTCTCGAAAAATGGCTAAACCTCGGTTTCGGTTTCAGTTCCTGTTCGAAGAAATAAGACCCAATTAAGGCATGTCCCATTGTTCGTGTTCCCAATGTCTAAATTTGGCTTCTTCGAGTCATATTAGTGACAATTATGCCTTTCCACGGGTCTAATTACACCTGTTTACATTTACATTTCATGTTCAACGCCTTTTCGATAGATTTATGGGGCATTGGTAGAACAGCATTAAATAGACAAAATGAGAAAGTTGGACGAAAGAGACACCTTTAAACCGTTTTTAAATTAGATCAACTTTTATGAAATATTGCGTCTTCAGCAACTTTCTTTCCCTCTAAATCTCCCAAGTTAGTTCAGGTTAATTTCTCTTATATAGAGCTTGTATCAAGTTTGAGATAATTTGACCAAGAAACTTCAATGGCTATAATAATAAATTAAATATTTGTTTTCTTAGTCATCGCATGAAAATTCTGTGGTATAACCGGCTTCAAGTCGTCTCTAAATTAGAGAATCAATTTTTGTATACTACAGCATCTTCTGAAGCTTGCAGCAGCTTTCTTTCCCTCTAAAGGCGCGAATATTTTTTTATTTCTAGCTTTAATAAAATTGATAAAGAAGCTTCAAAGACCGATTTTACAGACTTCAATATAAAAACTAAACACTTTAAAACGTTTTTTACACCATAAGGAGTATATGGTCCACGTAACCCACCTTTCATACGCTACTACGGCCAAGCCATTCACCCAATTTTCCTCAAATTTTCGTTACACCTGCGTGCACCCTCGCTATCATCGCAAAAAACTGTTCTTTCGAAAAAAAAACACCACAATGTCCGCCCAAAAATTAACTTCCCGTAGGAGCCTTGTTACATACATTAGAACAGGTAGGGACAGTCCCAAACGCAGTCAAATAATAATCAACAACAGCTCCTTTTATAATTCCATGACATTTCAGCTATGAATTTTGGATTATCAACATTAGAAGAAGGGTACGTGAAAGAAAATACCATAGTTTTGGCTTCAGCCTGCATAGGGATTATGAAGTTTGCCAAACAGACGATCCTCGCCATTCATCGATCTTACAGGTTAGTACCTATTCACAGTATATTAATAATTAATAAAAATATATATACTATTATAATAACTAAAAATCTTCAGTTAAATATTTTTCGCTTATGTATAATATTAATAATATTAAAATATGAATAAGCGCGCGAAAGATACTTTGCGCAAGAATTAGGAACAACATTTTTTCTACCACCGTTTAAAAAATCTCGACGGCAAATTCAAAAGTATTTCCTAGACTATAAAACTTTACAAAGGAATGCAGTTTAAAAATGAGTCCACCTGGCGGTAATATGAGATATCTGTGAGTAACTATGACGATAATAAAGTTTGGCAACTTATGTATGACTTATGTTGACATGACTAATTTTGAAGTTAATTTGAGAAATACTTTTCCTACCTTTTTTGCGTGATTTTTCTTTTGTTAGTCCTACCCTCCTAATGCAGATGGTTGAAAGTGAAGACAATTTAAGCAGCACACCACCGAATATAGCAGATCTTGCAGATACTGTGATTTCAAACCTTCTTCCAGATAAGTAAAAAAAAAGCAATATGAAATTGCATATCGCCAGTTCAAAGAATGGTGTTCTGAAATTAGAGCTACGAATGTGTCTGAGAATGTTTTACTGGCATATTTAGCCGAAAATTCAAAGAAAGTAAAAGCTTCGACAATGTGGTCATTGTATTCGATGTTAAAATCCATCCACAATGTTAGTGAAAATTACTGTTCAAATCCATCCACAATGTGGATGTCCGAAAATTTACCACAGTAGTTCTCTACTTGAAGAAAATGTTGGTTATCTTGCTAAGAAGTCTAAGGTTTTCACAAGGGAGCAAATTAATCACTTTATGGCACTGGCAGATGATGAACATTTATTAAAGAAGGTAGACATTTGATATCGTATACCTAGATATTACATCCGATCATACCGTTTTTTGGGAAAACGCCTCGAAAATGTGTAGTGTCGCCAACATATTTTCACTGCATAATCACGTTAATTACTACATGATAGTCCCTCAAAATAAATAAGAAAGGAAAATCGGCTTTGACTCTCACATAAGAAATTATTATGTTGGCAGCACACTGCACATGCATGGCGGGGGTGACGTGCCAAATTCAAATTCTTGCACTTTTCGAGGCGTTTTTCCAAAAAACAGCCAAAACTGAGGTACTGAAAAAATTACAGAACGATAGCTGACCATAAGCTCTACAACTTTTCTCTTAAAAGTTTTTCATTCAAATCAACCGTACAGGGTCATCCAACGAGGACTGAACAGGACAGTTTTTTTCGGAATGGGTTAAACGATTTGAAAAACCAAAATAGCTATTTGTTATGTTCTTTACCGGTGAATCCAAAAATGATACATGAGAAACAATTGAACATCAAATAAAAGCGCTACGGCACATTTCGACATTTTTTTAAATGGAATGTCGTATTTTTTATTTCATATTTCAATTCCTGATATAAATGTTGATATAAACTGATATTTTTTTCTAATAACGTTGAACTTATGCACTTATTAATTTACAAAAACATTCAACCACCGTGAGATCACTACCTATTAACAGGTGGAGTTGCCACAAGTCAGGTACCATTTACGATATTGCTTACCTGTGCAGCATAACCCTGTCAATGATGTCAAGTGAATCTGACAAGAAATAAAACAGGTAAGCAGTATAGTAAGTGTTACCTGACTAGTGGCAACTCCACGTGTTAATAGGAAGTCATCTCACGGTGGTTGAACGTTTTCGTAATTTAATAAGTGCATAAGTTCAACGTTATTAGAAAAAAAATATAAGTTTATATCAACAGTTATATCAGGAACTGAAATATGAAATAAAAAATACCATATTCCATTTAAAAAAATGTCAAAATGTGCCGTAGCGCTTTTATTTGATGTTCAATTGTTTCTCATGTATAATTTTTGGATTCACCGGTAAAGAACATAACAAATAGCTATTTTGTTTTTTCATATCATTTAACCCATTCCGAAAAAAACTGCCCTGTTTAGTCCTCGTTGGATGACCCTGTACAAGCGCAAAAAAATAAAAACCGATTTCCCATCTCCTATGTCCAGGGTTCTGCTGGACACCCGGTATATCTTGTTTTTCTAGGTGGTTTTAATTATGGGTATATCGGCTGCCTATCGCCGTGAAGAATTGACCAAGTTAACAATTGATGATATAGACAATAAGGGGTCCATTTTATTCGTAAAGGTGCCTGATACCACAACCAGTATACAACGTGTTTTTGCAATTGGAAACTTGGATTATATTGAAGTTTATCGAAAATATGCAACCCTTAGCCCAGACAATTCGACAAGCCGACGGCTTTTCCTTCAGTAAAAAAATAAGAAGTGTCTTTGATATACGCTACTTATTGAACGTAAATGCCATTATATCTGGAACGACGCAACACAAACCCATGATGTCTATATGGTAAAACTCGCCATCAGATGCTTCATCGAACGGGCCATGCCAAACATGGGGCGTTCAGCCAAATAGGACAGATAATATCATCCGTCCATCGAGTCGGCGGTCTACCGCTGCTTCTACGTGCAGCATCTCTAGGTCGCCACTCCAATATTCTCTTAGTTCATCTATCATCTATCAGTCTACGTGGCCTGCCCAGTTCCAGTTTAGGTGTGTTACTCTCTCAACATCAGAAACTTTATTTCTCCTACGGATCTTTCCGTTGTGAATTCGGTCTTGCAACATCACCCCCTCCATCACCCTCCATGGCTCGCTGGTTAACTCTTATTTTGTTGATCGTTTTTTGTGTTAATGTTTCTGAACCATATGTCAATACTGGGAGGATGCAGTGGTCAAAAACTTGAGTCATATTGAAGTATCTGATTTGAATACATGTTTCATCTGGCCGAAGGCAGCCCATATTAGTCCTGTTCTTCGGCTAAGCTCACAGGTTTGGTTATCTCTTCCGATTCAATTCATGTCCAAGGTATTTGGATATACGATGATTGGAGTGAGTAGGTGGTCACCAATTTGTCGATCAACCCATCTGCATACTAGTTTCGGGCTCTACCTCTCATCAGTATAGCTTTGGCTGGTTGACAAATTGGAGACCGTAATTTAGCGGCTTAAAGCCGGAAATGTACGGAGTAACGGTGAGATGTTATACAGAGCGGAAGCAGGCCCATATTGCGCTGTACCTCGCTGGTTATCGGAACCAGAACGAAGTGAAAAGAGTAGGTGGTCACCAATTTGTCGATCAACCTATCTGCATACTAGTTTCGGGGTCTACCATTTCGGGGCTGCCTCTCGAACTGAGAGCCATCTGCCATGCAGTATTGGATCTAAAATACGCTGGTGGATGTCGCCTGCTCCTGCTCTGTACAACATCTCACAGGAATGTATATGATATTACGTGTTGTATTTCTTTTTCATCTATTTTAAGGTTACAGCTATTTTTGGGAAGCTGATGACAGTTTTGTGAACATTTCATTTGTTTCATCTAGTCGGTCTGAGATCAATACGATATTGTCAGCGAAACGGAAATGGTTTAGTTTTTCTCCATTTACGTTTATTCCCTTATTATCTAGTTCTATCTTTTTAATCATGTACTCAAGCAAAATTGTAAAAAGTTTGGGAGAGGCCGTATCCCCTTGTCTAACGCCCTTTTTAATTCTAATAGTAGATTATGTCACTAGGAGTAAAAGTGGGTCTTTTTGTGCTGAGCCCAGAGATTGACGGCCGAAGCGAAGCTGAGGCCTGCAACTGGGCGAAGCACAAAAAGACCTTTTACTCCGCGTAACATATACAATTTTTTTTTTCAAGCATGCAGGAAGTCTATTTTAGAGTGATTCAGTGTTTCAATTTTCTCTCATCCTCTTTAAGCGGGTCTAGGTACTTACCCAATTAGTGGTGTATATAAATAGAATGTGTTAGAACGGTGGTGTTCAATGTTCAATGGTTTTAATGGTATTAAATCATAACCAATGGTTTAGGTGGTTGAGGTAAATTATGGTAAAGTAACAATTTATAGCATTATTATTAATACTAAAATAATAAAAATGATATTGACAGATAAATATGATGACAACTAACGACATTTAACAGAATTCGAGAACCTATGCGATTTCGACTAAAAACGGTTTCGGGTGGTGCTCTCGAGCGCTCTGAGAGTATTCCTATCCTTTGTTTTTTCAACAAGAATGTAAAGATGGCAATAAGATGGTTTATATATGCGCCACCATGACAATAGCGGTGACATTTGACTTTACTTTTACTGCCTACGACTTTTTTGCTACTTTTTTTTGTCTCAGGATTAGAAAGCCCACTTTAGATGTGCGTATGGAGAGAACAAATGACGTACTTTTAGTCCGTTTGATCAAAAAACTACTTTGTTTCATCTTGCAATCTTACGTTTGCTGTTGCCCTTAAACCTTCGACAGTACTCCGCCTGATAGAAGCTCTATCCTTGACAAGTCAAAAAATGAAAAATTAGTATTAATGAAAGTGTTTTCATGGTTTCCAAGATATTTGCACTTTTTTTTTAATCGACAAAACCTGACATCACTTAATAAACTGCTTAACTTAAAGTTCTTCATATGCATTCTGAAATTCTAATTTCAACACCCTGTAACTCTTTAACGAAGCTCGATAGGTAATACAATTGTATGACAGACCTCTTTAAAGTTGACCAAGGTATATGAGATTTCATATTTGACAACCCATTATGACTCACCCCGTATACTTATTTTGTCAAGTCCGTACCTGTAATTCAGTAATGACTTTTGGAAAACTCTCTTGATGAGAAAAAATTTGTAGATAATGCTGTCGATCCAAAGAATAATAATAATAATCCGTCAACTTGTCCGTGAATTACGACAATTTGAAAAACTACTAACGGAATTTTCAAGAGTATTTTGATTCCCTCTGTACAGGTTCTAATGCATTAAAAATAAAAAGTTACAAAAACGATTAACGAGATATTGATGTTAGCTATCTGCGACGGCATCACTCAATTGCCCTTTACCTCTAGAAAGGTTATTTTATTTAATATTGCTATTACAAGTCATGAGTATCAACAAAATTGGTATCATATTTTTTCAATGCCAGTATACTAGAAAAAAACGGCACTTATTTCAAATTGTTCGACTGGGTAACAATCCGGAGATTATATGTCAACAAATAAAGAAAAACACAGTAGGATTCTTTACCGCTTTTCCGAACTACGACGATTTAAAAATATCAGCAACAAGATTTTCACACATTTTGCGTTTCGCTCTGTATAAAAATTCAGAGTGCTTTAATAAAAAATCTGGCGCAAAGGTCCCGAGATATGGATGTTGGCTTACTACTTACCTGAAGACGATAAAGAAAAAAGAACTTATGCCGAAATGGCAGAACATCAAAATTTTTCAATTTTTGCACCACTTTGTTTCTCACCCTATATAATAAAGATAACGTCTATTTTTTTTTTCAATATTATCTGCTTCTTTTTTTGCACGATTTCAGACCGTGCAAAACGTATTTATAACAATTCATTGCTTAAAAAGTTACAGCTGATTTAAAATGACGCGAAAAATTGCTTGTGCCGAACTTGAAAACCACCCCTGTCATTTTATTTTTCAAAATATGTCGAAGAGTTAAATCAAATTATGGAATGCGGTATATATGTTAATGGTAAAAAGATAACTGTCAACAAGTCTGACACGGACAAGAAGGACAAGCGAGATGGGGAAGGGTCAAACGTCTGAAAATACTCCCTTCCTTTTTTTCTTTAATAGAAATTTAAGGAAGCAATACTCTCAGATTAGTCTAGAGCAATCAGACAAAGTTCTCGATTTGCCCACTTTTGTTATTTTTACCCACAAATCGCCCATATTTTAACCTTGGCTTGCAGGGATTTTTTGTTTTGCTGAAGACAATTTGCCCTGGAGGCGTTTAGCTGTAGTTTTTTGCGACCTGTTGAGAGAACATTTTAACTTTGGTGTTAATAAAATTGGAAAATATAACCATGAGGTCATAAGACTCCCATTTGACAGCCATATTTTTTAGCGACAAATTTTCCTTCATCATATTTAAAAATCCTATTTTGATGTTTTATTAATTCCAGGTGTTCGTACAGTAAAAATAACATTTCAAATCATTCATAAGCAGTGTTGAGTAGATTATTAACGTATTTTTATGCTTAAATATGGAAATTATATTTTGATGTTATAATGGCATTTATTAAGTTACCTAAAATAAGACCTAGATAATGCTGTCGATCCAAAGAATAAAAATAATAATCCGTCAACTTGTTCGTGAATTACGACGATTTGAAAAAACTGCTAACGAAACTTTCAGGAATATTTTGATTTCCTCTACAGGGTGTTTCAGAAAGGTACTGACAAACTTTAGGGGGTTATAGAGGACGCCAAGTCATACAAATTTTGTTTGTAAACTCTTATTCGCAAACGCACCATTTTCGAGATACAGGGTGTTACAGACATATTTCGTTTATAAGTTTTTTGTTTTTATTTCAGCGACTACTTGAGATAGACAACTACTTTATGAGTAATAGAGCGCGCTTTTTCATGTGCCTATGGCGGAGATTTTGGGGTCGCCTGGGATTGTTTTGCCTCAAACGACTACGCCACTGGAAAAAATTGCAATTTGGAAGCACATTTCTGAAACACCCTGTATATAAGTTCTAATACCCTAAAAACAAAAAATGACAAAACCGTCTAGAGATATTGATGTTGGCTATTTGTGACAGCATCACTCAATTTCCCTTTGCCTCTAGAAAGGTTATTTTATTTAATTTTGCTATTATAAGTCACAAGTATCAACAATACTGGTTTCATATTTTTTGAACGCTAGTTCACTAGAAAAAACTGCACTTATTTTAAAATTGTTTGAATGAGTAACAATCCACAGATAATATGTCAACCAACGAGGGAAAACACATTAAGATTCTTTACCAGGTCTCGAAATTACAACAATTTACAAATATCAGCATCAAAAATTTCACACATTTTACGTTTCGCTCTGTATAAAAATTAGTGCTTTAATCAAAAATCTGGCGGAAACGTTCCGAGATATGGATGTTGGCGTACTCCTTACCTGAAAACGATAAGAAAAAAAAAGCTTATTGCGAAATGGCAGAACATCAAAATTTTGCAATTTTTGCATCAATTTTTTTCGCACCATATATAATAAAGATATTGTCGGGTTTTTTTTCAAAATTATCCGCTTCCTTAATTTAGAGGAAATGAGGTTTCAGACCGTGCAAATTGTATATAAAACACTTCATTGCTTAAAAAATTACAGCTGTTTGAAAATGACACGAAAAATTGCTTGTGCCGAACTTGAGCAGTTTATTTCGTACATTTACTCTTCCACAACACCATGCCGAAACAGTATATTATACAACAAGCATTTAATGAGAGTCATTATAGGAGAGGTTATAGGTGAACTTGTCGGTGAATGAAATGTGAATTCACTTGTGAATAATGAACATTATTCACAAGTGAATAAAGATTAGCATTAATCTTGAGAATGTACAAGAATAATGTAATTATTATAGTATGGTCGTGGATAAAATAATTTTTTCAGTTTTAGTTTTGCGAATGGTCGTAGTACAAAAGCCAATCAACATATTTTGTACGTATACTTTAGAACTTTAAATAACAATTTTATTTTAACGTATTTCTTATAACTCCATTTCAGTTATGCAACATTTGATCCCTACTGTCTCAAAATATGGACAGCTATTTGAAAAGTAGCGTCGTTGTTCTAGATTCTGAAATGGTATAATAAGTAACTCCTTCTTATTGTGCCCTGTCAGGTCCCCTGACGTTGGCAATCACGATGGCGAGCTGATCCCTGTCTTCAACCACTCTAAGCAATTGTTCGACGCTATGTGTGCCTGTCCATTCCCGGATGTTCTTTAACCAGGAGATTTGTTCTCTTCCTACGCCTCTGCGGCTTTCTATTTTGCCCTGCATTCACCCCTATGCCGTATCCATTTAACATCCATTCTATGGCATTTACCTGTAATTGGCCTGTTATAGTTAACAGAGATGTTAAATGGATACAACATAGTGGTGATTATAAGCTGTAGGATCCGGTATCGATTTCCTCTGAGAACATGACCGAAGTATGGCAGTTTTCGGCATTTAACTGTTGTCAAAAGCTCACGAACTGTATTTGCTCTGTCTAAGACTGCTTCATTTCTTTGGAAAGCCACCCATGGAATTCTTAACATGCGTCTATGTAACCGCATTTCAAATGCTTGTAGGCGGTTGATTGTGGCAGCTTTCAGTGTCCAGACTTCAGCTCCGTACAACAGCACAGACCAAATGTAACATTTAATCATTCTTTGTCTCAGCTATAGGGTCAGGCTGTCATTACAAAACAGTGATCTCATCTTCCGGAATATTGTACGGGCTGTTTTAATCCTTCATCTAATTTCCCTATCGGGGTCGAGTTGCTCGGTGATGTAGCATCCGAAGTATTTAAAATTGGATACTCTCTCAAGGTTCTGTCCATTTATCGGTAGTGACGCGTTGAGGTATAGCTGACGGCTAAAGATCAAAAACTTTGTCTTAGCAACATTTATATTCAGTCCCATTTCCTGTCCAACTGCACTAACATAATTTATGAGACTTCTAAAGACCCTGAAGTTCATCACAAAAAATAGCCGTATCGTCAGCATAGCGAATGGTGTTAATCAGCTCGCCGTTGATTTTGACCCTAAATTTTTTTTCATATAAAGCCCCTTTGAAGACTATAGGTTGAACATCAGTGGAGACATGACACATCCCTGCCGAACGCTTCGTTGGATTTGATGTTCATCTGTAAATCTTCCATTGACTCGAACGACTGCCTTCTGTCGCCAGTACAGGTTCTTAATTATACGTACATCTTTTCCATCAACACCAGTATCTCTCAATATATTTATGAGCTTTTCGTGTTGCCCTCTGTCGAAGGCCTTTTCATAATCAATAAAACACATGAAAACGTCCTTACGTTGGTCTCGACATTTTTGGAGAATAACATTCAGAGTAAACATTGCTTCTCTGGGCATTTCTAAAGCCGAACTGCGTCTCGTCTAAATCACTTTCGCATTTGTTTCTTATTCGAGCGTGTATAATGTTAAGGAACACCAAAATTGAAGCTGTTCTCGACCGTTAATCGACAAGGAAAGGATTTTCTCAAATGATCGGTCAGGGCGTTAAGAAAAGAAACTTTTCAGCTAACCGAGCTTTCGACAATTGTTTATTGCCTTCTTCAGGGCTACAATAGAAAAGGAAATGGGGAGCAACTATTCATTACTAGATAACAACTGTATTTATGACTTACTGCTAGACTATTTCTCATGAAAGTCACAGCTCTGCATTATCAGGAGGGGGCTCTTTAGTTTCGGCCCATATTAGGACATTATTACATTTTACTCTCAATAATGATATACATTGTTCTTTAAAATTTACACATATTACGGGACTACAGATTAAAATTGCTACGTCACATATTTCTTAAAACCAAACAGACACGATTACATGGTCAATCTTTAAAATTAGTTTCTTTATGGTTAGGCTACCTGACAATTTCACAGTTTTGGTGAGAAACGAATGTCTATGTGACAGTTGACAAAGGCATGTCAAACTTGTCCCTGATACTCTGTATGTTAACTTCATTTCTGACACATGGTATGAACAGTTCTAGTACCTCTCTGGTAGAACAGCAACAAACGTCAAGGCAGACAATGCAACGAGTAAGAACCCCGTGAACAGAACGCAACCCAAGAGCTCGGACAAATAAGTAAAAAAAGAAGAAATTTTTTTTTTGGACCAAAGAACAAAAATCAACATGGTACTTGCACTGAAGAATAGAATTGAAAAAATCTCACAACACTCGTTCAGAGCTCAAAATCTAGAACACCTAAAGGACATTTTGATCGAAAACTCACACCCTCTAAACTTAATAAGAAAATTGCTTTTCAACACCTCACAGACGCAACAGACAAGCATACATATAAATGACAATTCAACACGTGAGGAGGATGATTTTTTATCGTCTAAATCTTTCAGGCTTACAGACATGGACTTAAGCAATGACTTAACTAACACACACACAACATCGGAACCTACGGTGAAATACTTCTCTTTTCCTAATATAATAAAAGTCAGTAAATTGCTCCGCAACACACCTAAGACTAGCACCAAGAATTCCTCTTAGTGTGGGAGACCTCAACACAAAACTAAAAGACAAAGATGTAGCACTAAAAACATCAGGAGTAGTACACAGTATCCCGTGTGCTAATTGTGAAGGAATATACATTGGACAAACCACGAATCTTCTTCAAAACAGAATAGCTTCTCATAAAAGCGATTGCAGACTATCCAAATCATGTAGCGCACTCTCCCACCATGTACGGGGTGTTCATTATAAAACTTCATCTAGGTGGCTGTGAAATGTCAAAAGAAAAGGATGGAGAAACAAAAGTTCATTTATTTTGATTATGTCATCCTTTTCTGTCAAAATTTGATAGCCTGCTAGATATTTATAATGAACCGTGTAACCGTTCTGTATCAAGTATACCGACTTGATACAGAACACCACATGAACTTCGATGAGGTACGTATCGTAGACAAAGAACCGCGGTATCACAAAAGTTTATTCCTAGAAATGTTGGAAATAGCCACACACACAAACTCAATCAACAAACGCACAGATATAGAAGATCTAAACAATATTTATTCGAATCTTGAACGAATGTGCACACATAAAACAAGTACACAACACAATCTCAGCACACCTACTAACAACTCCAACAACTCTCTAGATGTGTCTTGGTTCTTCTGAAGATCCGTGGTCCCAAACAAAAAAATTCTCTTCTTTTTTTGCTTATTTGTCCGAGCTCTTGGGTTGCGTTCTGTTCACGGGGTGCTTACTCGTTGCATTGTCTGCCTTGACGTTTGTTGCTGTTATACCAGAGAGGTACTAGAACTGTTCATACCATCTGTCAGAAATGAAGTTGACATACAGAGTTTCAGGGACAAGTTTGACATGCCTTTGTTAATTGTCACATAGACATTCGTTTCTCACCAAAACTGTGAAATTGTCAGGTAGCCTAACCATAAAGAAACTAATTTTAAAGATTGACCATGTAATCGTGTCTGTTTGGTTTTAAGACATATGTGACGTAGCAATTTTAATCTGTAGTCCCGTAATATGTGTAAATTTTAAAGAACAATGTATATATGTCATATCATCATTGAGAGTAAAATGTGATAATGTCTTAATATGGACCGAAATTAAAGAGCCCCCTCCTGATAATGCAGAGCTGTGACTTTCATGAGAAAGAGTCTAGCATTAAGTCAAAAATACAGTTGTTATCTAGTAATGTAGTTGCTCCCCATTTCCTTTTCTATTGTAGCCCTGAAGAAGGCAATAAACAATTGCCGATAGCTCGGTTAGCTGAAACGTGTTTTTTTCTTAACGCTCTGACAGACCACCTGAGAAAATCCTTTCCTTGTTAAGGAACACCTTTAGTGTGTGACTCATCAATCTTATTAGCCTGTGATCGTTGCACCTCCTGGCTTGTTGTTTTTTGATTTCAGATTTCAGATTTCAGCCATTCTTCTGTTATTTCTCCCGTGTTGTATTCCTTAAAAATTAAATATTTTTATGACCTGTTAGATGCATCAAGTATAATTTTTAGCACCACATTACATTACAATTTAATCGAAATTTACTCACCTAAAAAAGTACTTCACATGATCTTCAGGCATCTTGATTTGATTGTTTTTATTGCACTATTTACATAACAACGAATTTTGACATCTATCAACCTGTTAAAATTAATCCGTTGTTTTCTGTAAATTATGTTTTGAGTAGTTTGTTGAGCTTATCTTGTTATACTTATCATGCTATTTGTGCAGTACACACCTCGCGAAAATGCAGAAATGCACTTTACCTATGGGGAGTGTGGAGCAGTGCAAATCATGCATCACTACGCTATCGAGAACCATTTCCATTACGAAACCATGCTGGACCTCGCGTTATCAGCGCCGTGCTCAACAGTTGTTCTTATGGAAGATTACTAGGAAGGGAGGAGATTACCAGGAGCTCGAGAAGGGAGGCCTCAGGTAGCGGACGATGATGAGGTATTGGAAGAAATATGTCGTAATTCAACCACATCAGTTCGAGCCATCGCACGTTGTTACGCCGAATTTTAAAGCGATATCAAATGCATCCGTATCATGTTCAGAGAGTGCAGGCCCTTCTTCCAGGAAACTTTCAACACAGAGTAAATTTTTGTAGGCAAATGTTACGAAAAAATGCGTGCCAACTTTTTTTTGATTGCATTCTTTGAACAGATGAATCTTCGTGCAAACCAGGTGATATTTTCAACATTCATAACTTCCACTCTCGACCAGCAAATGGAAAATCCACATGCCTTCAGGGAAAATAATTTTCAGCATCAATTTAAAATCAACGTTTGGACAGGAATAATCATAAACAAAATTATAGGACCACTAGAATTACCAGAAAATATTTGAATGCTGAAAGTTATCTGCAATTTGTGTCGAATTAGTTACCGATATTACTTGAAGACGTTTCTCTATAATAAGACAAATGTGGTTCCAACATGATGACTGTCCTGCCTTGCATACACTGGTTGTGAAAGAACACCTAAATAACGTTTTTCCTGGCAGGTGGATTGGACGTCAAGGGCAATCCACTATTTTTTTTTTATTTGTGTTGTCTGAAAGAATAAGTTTATACACGACTTGCGGACACTCACGAAGAGCTACGACAAAATGTCTTTAGAGTATATTATAGTATATAAATAAATAGTATATAGTATACAATAAATAGTATATTATTAAACGAGCTTTTAATGATAGCCATTATTCCTTTAAGGGGACGTTTGCGTCACGAGCCGCAGGCGAGGGCCGCAAGTCGAGTATAATACTATACTTTGTCCACGGCCATTGTCTAACAATTGTCTAAATATTACAAATTATAAAATCTATAGGTAGTGAAAATAAAATTATTGAAATGTCAAAATGTCAGTCGCGTTTGACGTCAAAACTGGTGCCACCAGTGCTTTTTTTACGCTGCGGCATTTGATATTGCATTGTTGCCTACTCCTACTGTCTGCCA
Organism: Taphrorychus bicolor; assembly: GCA_951812265.1. Taxonomy (NCBI): domain Eukaryota; kingdom Metazoa; phylum Arthropoda; class Insecta; order Coleoptera; family Curculionidae; genus Taphrorychus; species Taphrorychus bicolor. The sequence continues at coordinate 42,037,794 of OX638301.1, read as the reverse complement.
AGGCAACATGTCTAACTTAAATGGCGAGCGGGAATAATGATATTATTCCCGCAGTTTCATCTCATATATCCCTTTGACGCTATATGAGCCCTATTTAACTTTATCGACAAGCTGAATATCAGTATATTATTAAGTGGTCGCGGACAAAAGACGTTTATAAAAAGATGCAGAGCGTGCATAAGAGCCAATGGCAGTCACTTTGAATATTTACTTTAAGTTTTTTTGCGTTAATTGCTTCTTGCTCAATTTCTTGTCAGTAGCACAAATAAACGATATAGTATTTAATTGTAAAAATTGTACTTGTTGCATGAAACCGACCATAACAATATTTACTTTTTAAAGAATACTTACCTATTAAAACATTTTCAAATCTATAAGAAAGCCGCTACTTTTTAGTACTGTAAAACGTTACCGGACGTATAACGTACAGCATTTTATTTCATACTTATTAAACACAGGAAAATAATATTAGTTTTATCCGCAGCAAATATCTAAATCCGGCCTAATTTCATTACTGTAATGAAATTTCATTGAGGTACTCAGAACTGTAAAAACTATTTCCCGGACTAACATCAAGTACGTAAAAGTGTATTTACTGGACTTAGAACGTAAATAACTATTAAGTCCCATCAGTTCATGTATGTGTGTTTCAACAATAAATTATTATTAAAATAGAATATTATACAACAAGCATTTAATAAGAGTCGTTATTCTCGAGGGTAACATTTGAGCCCACGAGCGAAGCGAGTTGCACAAGTTGCCCTAGAGCATAACGCTCATTAAATAAGAGTTGAATCCTATACTTTATCCACGACCAAGATTCCTGGTTTTCTCATATATGATAGGTTATAGGTGCCACAAAGATAAATCACAATTTTAAAACCACGACCACGACTGGTTTCGCTAATCGACGACGTGACGTTTGATGCATCAGATAGATGACGGTCTAGTCGCCCGTGCATGTTCATTTCATGTTTCATTTTATGGCCCATTTTAAGTATTTTTCAGTAAAAAGTCCATTTTTTAGTGAAAAAGAGACACTGTAAACTACATTTGTCTCAATACATCCTAATAGAAGGATAATTATTTGAATGATCTGAAACTAGTGGTAACTACCGATTTCATGTTTAGGGCAGTTTACTTTTTGAGTTACCAGTTGCCTACGACATATGTCTCGTGACCATGACAACTCATTATTCACTTGTGAATATTGTTTATTATTCACAAGTGAATAAAGATTAGCATTAATCTTGAAAATATTGTGAACAAGAATATTGCGATTATTATAGTATGGTCGTGGATAAAATCTTTTGTCCACGACCACTTAATAGTATATTAATATTCAGTTTGTTGACAAAAGTTATATTCAGTTTGTTGAAAAAAGTTAAATAAGGATCTAAACTGCGGGAATAATATCATTATTTCCGCTTGCCATTTAATTTATATATGTTGCCTTGGCAACTAGTACGAGCAGACAACAATGCAATATCAAATGCCGCAGCGTAAAAAATGCACTGGTGGCACCGGTTTTGCCGTCAAACGCGTTACTCTGACATTTCAATAATTTTATTTACACTACCTATAGATTTTAAAGTTTGTAAGTATTAGACATGTCCGTGGACAAAGTATAGTATTTTATGGTCATTATTCCCACGGGAGACTTGCTGCCCCCGCCTGCGGCTCGGGACACAAGCGTCCCCCTAAGGGAATAATGGTTATCATAAAAAGCTCGTTTAATAATATACTATTATGTATTGGCGACTAAGCAATAGAAACACAATAATGAACTCTTAGGGCATTAGATAATTTTTTTTGTCCACGAACACTTAATAATATATTGATATTCAGCTTGTTGACAAAAGTTAAATAGGGCTCATATAGCGTAAAGGTGTGATTTCGTTGCGACGTCTAGCGTTCGCGGTCCACCGCGACGTCCGGCAGTGACGGTCAGCCGTTGCGTTCGCGTGATTTGCTTCAAACGTTTTGCGTCGCCGTCAGTCGCCGTCACTCAATTTCAAAAATCTGATTAGTGAAGCAAATTTTAATAAATGGATCCAGGAGCATTAGCGGATTGCATTTGGGAAGAAGGCAAAGACGAGGATGTCCTTAGTTTAGAGTCATCAATGGGTTAAGAATCTCTCAAATTATTCCAGGCAAGGGCTCTGGTACACTTAAGGGAAATCGTTATTACTCATCTTTTTTCGAACATTTTCTTTAGGAATTAATAAAATGGACAAAATAGAAATTTATAGGTATTGGATAAACTTAAAATCATTTATAATATCAATTTTTAGAATAAATATAATAATAAAGTTCGCTTACCCGAAACAAACTAAACACTGTCATGGTTACGACGAATGGTGAATGGTCATCCGTCTCTTGTCGACCTTTGTACTTTATGTTTAGAAAGCCGATGACTCTCAAAATCTATCTGAATTGTGAGTATTTAACTGTGTATATTTTAAAGTGGCCTTTGTTTCGTCCCCCCTTTTTAACTGTAGTGTTCTATTTATATACAGTGAGGTTTTTTTATCTCTGAACATACAAGCAATTTTTCCTATGTTCAATTTTAAAAAAATCATCTCAAAGCATTGGTGTCAGACGTTGATGTTTAGGTAAAGGTAAAACGTCAAAAAAGCCTCCAAATATATTTCGTTAATTATTTCAATTTAGACATCGCTTTTAAACATTAAATAACATTGATAAAAAGGTATACAGTCCTAGAAAAATAATTGGTTGATATGGTTGTCGGATTGGGACAAGGCAGCAAATTACAAAACTATCTCTCTGAAAAGCAGAGAGGCACAGGCACAGAGATAGTTGTGTAATTTGCTGCTTTGTCCTAATCCGCCAATGATATCCACCAATTAAATAACATTTTTATAACAAGAAAGCATTTATTAAAAACACTAGAAAATTAAAAGTTCATAACAAATTCTCAAAATGTCCCCCTTCGCGTTCTAAACAATAAGCAAGTCAATCTTGAAAGGCACAAACTGTGTTTCTTAAGCAATTTTGATTAAATTCGTTGCAGGCTGTTCGGATACGTTGTTTTAAAACGTCCACATTCTCAATTTCAATATTGTTATAACTTTTCGACTTTAGATCGATTAGATAGCCCCATAAGAAGAAGTCGTTTGGGGAGAGGTCAGGGGACCTTGGTGGCCATGAAATTGGCCCAAACCTTCCTATCCACCAGTCAGGAAATTCTTGATTGAGGAAATTTCTAACTTCGTTCGTGGAATGAGCAGGAACGCCATCCATTTGAAAACACGTGTTTTCAATATTCAAATTTTCAATTTCGGGCATAATTTGGTCACAGAGCAGGTTTAAAAATTTAAGCGAATTTAAAGTTCTTTCAATAAAGAATGGTCCTATAAGTGTATCTCCAATTATGCCTATCCACACGCTGACTCTTGCATTATATTGGGAGTGAGTTAAATTTTGTAAATGCTGATTTGTTTGAGACCAGTATCTAAAAACAGTAGGTAATTAGGATATTAAAAAACAGAATTCAGGCGATTGCTATAAAAGTTCTTTACCTATAATTTTGGGAGTTTACACAACCATTTAATGAAAAAGATGCTTCATCTGTAAATACAATTTTTCGCAAAATGTTGCCATTCCTATGGAGTAAATTTAGGAATCTTTCACAGAAATCTGTTTGTCTCTCTTTGTCGTCATCGTAGAGCACTTGATGATTAGAGTATTTGTAGAATTTGAACTTGAATTCTTTTAGGGTCCTTCACACAGAAAATTTTTGAATTGGAAATAATCAGCCACTTGTTTTAAGTTGGATCCAGGATTTTCTTCCATAAAACATAAAATTTCCAGTTTTAATTCCTCTGTAAGAACATGTGGTTGTTTGCTCCTCTTTCTATGAGAGTTAACTACCTTCCTCCTGAATTAAACATCTTGACGATATTATATATCGTTCCAATAGAAGGAATGGGACTGTCTGGATGACTAGTTGCAAATAAATCACGCACTCTCCTAAGGCTTTTTTCTTTTTGGTACAGATTAAACAATTCTATTTTTTCCTGTTTAGAATACATTATCTAGGTGATTGTAAAGAAAATGTCATCTCGATTTTTGCCTTAATTACCTTATGTTAAGATTAGCAGATTTAAGTAAAAAAATTCTTGGATGGTCGAGTTTTGTAAGAAAAAAATAGAAAAATGAAGGTATGGAAATACATTACTCATACTTGGAAGTTGCCTCAATCTTCTTTTGTAGCCACAACACACATTTCACGGACTCAATTCATGGTTTTTCGATTTTTATGATATAACTTAGGTAAGTTTCGAACGTCTCATAAATTCAAATTTTTATTTAACTTACAAATTTTGCATTGTACTGAAGTTGGCAGGTAGCTTATAAAACATAAAGTTTGTTGACGTTTTTAAAGGCAGTGTTGCAAAGTCTTTTTCTTGAAAATATTCGATTATTACAACTTAAATTTTTTTTTTTTTTTTTTTTTTTTTTTTGATCAGGTTAACTTCGGTTGGTTCAGGTTAGGTCTGATCAGTTCAGGTTAGTCCAATTCATTTACACTTTTTCATTTACACATATTCATTTACACTTTTTACGTAGGCTAGCCTAGTTAGTTCCGTTCTAGTTTTCCTGGTTAGGTTAGTTCAGTTACATTTTACGTTTAGGTTAGGTTAGATCAGGTTAGTTCAGTTCTACCCTTTATGTTAGGGGTAGAGAATAATATAAAATGCGGTCCCGTGAGGGCCCGCTTTCTGGCAAAACTTTCTATTACTTCAGGTAAGGTCTGGTTAGTTCAGTTCTAGTTTCCCTGGTTGGGTTAGTTCAGTTACACTTTTTACGTTTAGTATAGGTTAGCTCAGACTAGTTCAGTTCTTCTTCTTAGGTTAGTTCAGTTACGCCATTTACGTTTAGGTTAGGCTAGCTCAGGTTAGTTCAGTTCTACTCTTTAGCGCTATTTTTAATTTTTAAACAGGTTAACTTCCTGTTACTTCAGATAAGGTCTGGTTAGTTCAGGTTAGTTCAGTTCCAGTTTCCCTGGTTAGGTTATTTCAGTTACACTTTTGACGTTTAGATTAGACTAGCTTAGGTTAGTTCAGTTCTACTCTTTATACCCGAATGTGTCTACCTCCGAAAATATTGCATCCACGAAACTTCCGTTCGTGGGAGGTAGTGGAATGTGAAAGAGGACATCAAGGAGAGGAGAAGTTAGATTCACCTCAATCGGTCTAGGCGTTCTCAAGTTACAGCCGGTCAAATTTGAGAATTGAGAAAAAAGTCGTGATTCCCCCCTTTAGACATTTTCAAAAAATATTTGGTAAACTTTTTTTACTGCTTTTGATCGGTATGGCACGCTTGCAATCCTCTAAATACGTAACAAACTCAATTCGAAGGAAATTAACATCTAAAGTGTTTTTTTATTAAATGGTCCAAAAACGCGATTCTGAAAGTGCCTTAAAGTCGACCAACGAAGGGGTCTATCTCGAAAAATATTTTGCCTACGGAACTTCTAGGTAGAAGGTGAAAGAAGACATTAAGAAGAGAAAAAAACAGTAGAATTCACTTCAATCGGTCGAAGCGTTCTCAAGTTACAGGCGGTCAAATTTGAGAATTGAGAAAAAAGTCGTAATACCTATAGACATTTTGAAAACAAAAATTCTGAAATATTTTTAGCTTTTTTTGATCGGACTGGCACGTTTGCAATCCCCTAAGAATGTAACAAACTCAATTCGAATGAAACTCGAACTCTAAAGAGGTTTTTTTTTAAAAAAAACGGTCAAAGAAACGCAATTCAAGTGCCTGAAAATCGATCCCCGAAGGGGTCTATCTTCTAAAATATATTTTTAGAACAGGTTAACTTTCTGTTATTTCAGGTGAGGTCTCGTTAGTTCAGGTTAGTCCAGTTCTAGTTTCCCTTGTTAATTTAGTTCAGTTTAGTTTTACGTTTAGGTTAAGTTAGCTCAGATTAGTTCAGTTCTAGTTTTCCTGGTTAGGTTAGTTCAGTAACACTATTTACGTTTAGGTTAGGCTAGCTCAGGTTAGTTCAGTTCTACTCTTTATGTTAGGGGTAGAGAATAATATAAAAAGCGGGCCCGAAAGGGTTTTTTATTTCTTTTATTGTTTTATATCTGTTATTTCTTTTATTTTTAGAACAGGTTAACTTTCTGTTACTTCAGGTAAGGTCTGGTTAGTTCAGTCCTAGTTTCCCTGGTTGGGTTAGTTCAGTTACACTTTTGACGTTGAGGTTAGACTAGCTTAGGTTAGTTCAGTTCTACTCTTTATGTTAGGGGCAGAGAATAATATGAAAAATGGACCCGTTTTAATTTTTAAAACAGGTTAATTTTCGGTTAGTTCAGGTTAGCTCAGGTTAGTCCAGTTCTAGTTTTCCTGATTAGGTTGGTTCAGTTACACTTTTACGTTTAGGTTAGGTAAACTAAGGTTAGTTCAGTTCTACTCATTATGTCAAAATTAGAGAATTATAAGAACTCACTAGTTGTTGCCGCAATTTCGTTGGGCCTATTCGCAAACGTTATGTGTTAAATTAATACCTCTTAAATTTTCCTAATATCAGTTATGCAATTTTCTTTCTAGATGCGACCACATAATTTTATTGCACTAAATGATTAACTCCGAGGTTTGACATCACTGTAAATATATTTCTAACCCTACTGTCAGATTCGAGAGTTTTCGCATCAATTTTGTCAAACATTTTCAATTTTTATTTTCTTGTTTCTCAGTGAAAAGTGGCTAATCCAAGAATTTTTTTCTTTCAATCTGTTTTATAGACCGTAAGCTACAATTAAAAAAAGGAAGAACCTTGAAAATCGAGATGACATAAACTTTACAAGCACCCATTATCTAAAGTCTATGAAAAATATTCAGCAAAAAGTTTACTAAAAGCAGCGTTATAAAAAGAAAGTTTGAAGTTTTCGAGCTGTTAAAGTTACCTGTACAGATATCTGAACCTAGAAATTAAGATCTGACAGCAATGCATTGAGATGGTTTTTTAAAAATTGAACATAGGGTAAATAGCGTTATATGTTCAAAGTTAAAAAAATCTCACTGTATATGATTCTATAACAACTTTTAGTGTCCTGAGGATGCTGTAATATATGGCGAAACGTCGACAAGTTCATAACTGATTTTGAATAACACCCCTGATCCCACAACCCAAAAATCAAAACCACATCTCAACAAATTGGATACAAAATCAATAACATCTTGTAAATTATGTAGATTATTTTGAAAAATATGGTAAAAGTTAAATGTTTTCTTTGATGTAAGGTTAACTAAAGACAAAGCGGCCCGTTAGGGCCGTTTTGTTTTTCTATGACAAATCTTTTGGTTAGGATAGTTCAGGTTAGTTTAGGTTAGATTAGTTCTGGTTTTCCTTTGGTTAGGTTGGCTCAGTTATGTTTTTTTCTTTGATCAGGTTAGTCTAGGTTAGTTCAGATTAGTTCAGTTCTAGTTTTTCTTTGGTTAGGTTAGTTCAGTTATGTTTTTCCCTTGATCAGGTTAGTTTAGGTTAGGTCAGGTTAGTTCAGTTATGTTTTTCTATGAGGGATCCTTTGGTTAGGTTAGTTCAGATTAGAAACGACTAAACTCTAAAGTAGTGCGTTTTACCATATTTTTCAATATAACCTCCATAATTTACAAGGATTCGCAGAGTTTCTCAAAAATGTCACTTGTTGACATTTGTGGCAAATATCGTTTCAATTTATATTCCCATGACAGTGTTTTAACATAACCTTCAAGCCAATTTCCATTGTATAGTTTGTTTTAGGTAGGCGAAGTTTATTATTATATTTATTCTAAAAATTGATATTTTAATAAATGTTTTTAAGTTCTACCACCACCTATAATTTTCTATTTTGTCCATTCAATTAATGCCTAAAGAAAATTTTCGAAAAAAATGAGTAATAACGACTTCCCTCAACTGTACCAGCCCCCAGGCAAGAATCGAAGAAGGATCCTCAAGATACGAATTTTACTTTCAGGGAGAGTTAGAGGTGCAAAGCATCATGACAGTGGCTAGACCTTAAAGAGCCTGTAAAAATATTAGGTCCATTTATTTTGTTGTGTGTATTACCCTACGATAGCATTTATATAACTTCCTTTAAAATCAAAAACCTACGCAAATAAATTAAATAAATTGTTTAGTTTAGTTTTATTTTATATCCAACATGTACCTAACAACATGATGTCCAAAAAGAAATGCGTTTAATGTAAAAAAAAAATCCATTTGCTACATATAAGAGCTACGAGTTCAGCCAAAAGTAGATTAAAGGTCAATCTATTTTTTCCACTAAATTAACCATTTACATTGTAACTCAAAAAAAATTAAGCAAAGGAAAACATTTCTGAATTTGTGCTACTGTATTAATGTAATTTATATCAATCGAAGGTTTCACATCAAATTGTCACTTTTACTTTATTCCTGCTATCGCAGAGATCTATCTTCTTATGCCTGGTTTATATTTTTTAATAAAAATGTATAATTTAGTTTGTCAAAGTTAAATGTATACTGGTTGGTAAATCTGTTTATACTTTTATAATAAATTCTTAAGTGCATGTGCGGGTCCAACTAGTTTACATTTAACTTTAACGAAATTAAATTTAGTTGAAATGCTTAATTCTTAATTTAGAGTTATAAACCAGGCATTAATCTAATAAAATATATGCCTGGATTGGTAGCAGGTAGAGGACAAAAAAACATTCTCTATCTTCTATCGAAAAATGCAGACGTTTCGACTAAATTTAGTCTTCTTCAAGGCTATCTTCTATGAAGGGAGACAGTCATTCATTATATACTAACAGTCCTTCTAGACATAGGACAGATACTATATTCAGCCGAGTAAATATTTTACCGCTTCGGTAGTAGGTTGATGTATCATTGATCAACCTACTACCGAAGCGGTACAATGTTTACGTGGCTGAATAAAGTATCGGTCCTGGGTATAGAGGGCTGTTCGTATATAATGAATGACTGTTTCCCTTCATAGAAGATAGCTTTGAAGAGGACTAAATTTAGTCAAAACGTCGGCATTCTTTAATAGAAGATAGAGAGTTTTTTTTGTCCTCTACCTGCTACCAATCCAGTCTAATTTACATAAGAACGCTACTACACTCAACATAAAATAGATGCTTCTGACCTTAGATAAAGTCAATTTCAGAATAATATTCATCAAGTAGACCGAGAAATTGACAAATTGAGCCTATTTTTTCATTGCAAATATCTCAATTATAAGTCTCTTTCTTATTCTCAATTCAAGTAGATACAAGAGATACAAAAAAAAGGTACAATAATTATCATAACAGGGCCATAATTGTTTGATTCTTGAGGAATCCTTGTGAGAGTTCTAAACTCTCTTTTATCAATTTTTGAAATTGCATGGTAAGTGTAATTAAGTGGCAGTTGTCCCGACGATATTAACTATATCACCTTCACTCAAAGAAGAGGATCAATGCGAGAAAAACCTACAATTATTCAAATCGAGGACCGCACGAAATATATTACAGATTGAACATATGAAAAACATTTTTCATATTTTTTGAACAAATCATCAACATTTGAAAATGTTTTGGCTTTTGCTCTATATTTTTTTATTATTTATAATTGAAATCTACTGGGAGTTGGGCGGTGTTTACGTCTCGACTTGTTTTTGGGCATTCTAGACCTAGCGGTCGAAAGCCGCCCGCTGCGGTTCCAAAACTCGCCGCCTCAACAAAATCATTCCCCTTGAAAAGCAGGTAAAGTAAGTGTTCGACGGCCGGTTGCGTTTTTAAAACGCGCCGCTTCAACAAAATCATTGCCATTAGAAAGCATGTATAGCAGTGCCTAACGGCCGGAAGCCGCGGCGGGCCGCGAACGCTGGACGTCGCAACGAAATCACACCTTAATAGGGATAAATGAGTTGAAACTGCGGGAATAATACCATTATTCCCGCTCGCCAATTAAGTTATGGCAACCAGTAGGAGTAGACAACAATGCAATATCAAATTTCACAGCGTAAAAAACGTAATGGTGGCACCGGTTTTGCCGTCAAACGCGAGTGTCACTTTGACTTTTCAATAATTTTATGTACACTACCTATAGATTTTGTAACTTGTAATTAGAACATGGCCGTGGACAAAGTATAGTATTATAACCGCTTTTTATGGCCATTATTCCTACGGGAGACTTGCGCCCCTCGCCTAAACTTCCCCTAGGGGAATAATGGCTATCAGAAAAAAGCTCGTTTAATAATATGCTATTATTCGTGTATAATTAAAATTAATGTGCCTTATCTTTCAGGCTGAACGAAAACGGTAAACTTCATTACACGTTAATGATGGAAACTCCTCAGACTCCACTACTGAAGCACGTAGACGCCGTCTTTATAAAACAAGGTCCCGCAGACGACGGCAAATCATGTTAATTGTCATCTAGATATAATAAACGGTAATATACTGAGAATACAATCATTCTTTCTGAATGTTCTTCCAACCTTAGAAAAAAAACAGACAGCTAAAGTGGGAATTCTGAGATTCGAGCAGCTGAAAACCTTGCGAATAAACCGTCAAATTCAGTTTAATTAAAAATACTGACAATATCACTCTTTAATATCTATCTAACTGCTACAAAAATAGTAATTTCGATGTAACCTGTAGGAATTCCTGTAAAAAAAGTGTTTCTTTGCAAATTAGTTCATGCATCAATTCAACAATATATTACAGTTTATTCAACAATATAATACAGTTACAGTTTCACTGATTTACTTCGTATAGATTGATAAATATTAATCATCTCATCTGTGTAGCTATTGTAGCCCCCACTTCAAATGACTGATTACACAATGGTCGCGTACCACGCTTCGGTGCACCTAATATTATGAACTTTTCACGGTTCTTACACGGTTCAAATCAAGTATCACAGGCTCTTTTAGGACACGAAATAGGCTGGGTATTTACTTTTTTCTTAGTGTTAAACTTTAAAAATCCTAAACAACTGACACGTTCAAAAGGCTACAGATAATTATACAAAATAGTTATTTTTGTACCAAGGCTGTAAAACCCAACTTTTACGTCCACATGTGAAAGTCACCTGTCACACACAATCACATCAGGAACAACATTTTTTGTACGACAGGAATGATTAGAAATTAATTATTCTTTCTATTCTAAGTATCACTTTTGGTCATCCTGTTACGTTTTTATTTTTCCCAAAGTATTAACCTTGTTTAGTCCGGCCCTGGCGAGGTTTTCGATGGCCAAGGTCGATAATATTGAATATTGAAAGATCTCAAACCCTTCACCTTGATTGGCCCTAAAGGTTAACTGAAGGTCGTGACATCACCATTTGCCACCAATGGGAATTTTTGTAGAATTTGCATACCATTTTTGGTACTTTTGTACGGCCCTAGTTTTTTTTTTGGGTTGATGATTCTAGAAGGCAACTTTATGATTCTTCTTTTTTTTTTCCTGTGAGCTTCTTGGCTGGCTGCTGAACCACAGATTTCGCCTAGCGGATTTAAGAAATAAATCAGAACTACCCTCAATTTTGTCTTGGCTATAAAAGTGTCTCACCTAGTCTAGTGACTGATTTGCAATTATTGAATGGTTTAGTGAACTGATTAACTTAACCCGAAGACCATAGCTGATACCAGCACATGGTTTTCTCTTTAGGCCACCCGTCACCCTAAGGTATGTAAATTTCTATTACTTTTCTTACTGCAAAATTATTCTGATTAGCTATAGCCTTGATCTTTTGTTACTTTGAGAGTCTATTCTTTAACTCTTACCCACTTTCACTTTTTGCACATTCCATATTGCGACCTAGTATCGACTAGACGAGTACCTTTGTTTCAGGCCTTCTTTTAAGAGTTTGGGTTTTCTTTCCTGACTCATTATTTTTTTTTGATACGTCCTTAATGCTCTAATCAACTTGGAAGAGTGGACCCCCTTTTTCGAAACATCCTACAACTGCAAATTCATCAAGACAATTCCTGGACACTCTGGCCTTTGCTTCCTCTCGGGGTATCTGCCTGGCACCATATTAGGATACTGTTTGTGACTGGTAGGAGGCCTGGAGAAGTCAGGTGGGTCCATTCCATTTTTTTTGTTTTAACCACCATCATAACCACATTTTGTGGACCGTACCTATTGAAGCCAATTTTCTTTTTTTGAACATGAGAAGTAGTACCTATAAGTTAAACATAACCTGTTAGGTACACCTTATAACTTTTAAGTGCATCCTTTTTACCTTAAGTTTTAAGTATACACAAAGCACCACAACACATATTAGCACTACAACACATTTTATCGTCTCACGAAAAAAATGTAAACCAGACGTATACGTATATGGCCGGTATGGGTACTATTCCCTAAATGTTGTCTGATTTTTAATAATTTAAAAACCTCTACAAGGTTAGTTCAGGTACACAGACTTTGAACATAGAAGATTATTTACTTTTATTAATATTATATTTATTACTTAACAATCCTCAATATAAATATCCAAACTCATAACCTAAACAAACCATAGCACAGCTGATTATTGATTTTTCTCTTATTATCGTATTCGTTATCGTTATTCGTCATGTAGGGCTGTTGGTTTGGTATTATCGAACAAATGTACAGTTGTATTTATATATAAATATTGCATGTAGGTATGTATATTACATTGTACATTGCACTGAAGTATCCAGGTTGCGGTTAACTTAATTGAATTGATTTTCTTTAATTACGTTGCGTTTCTTTCCATAATATATCGTTCTTTCCCGCTTTGTTTGTACGGTATTAACAACTGATTTAAATAGGACTGAGTTTCGAAGGGGCCTTAAAAGTGGGTGGCGCCTTTGTTTCAGACTATCAAGCTATCTAGCACATCTACCCCACGACCACTCTCCGGCTCGAGGGTAGCTAGCTGTCGGGTTTTGCCCCACAACTCAGTTGGACCAACGATTAACTTTTATTTCAGATCACCCACCTTTTGTGTTTGGTAACCTCCTTTTTATTTTTTTTTAATAAAATAAAGAAGAAAAAAAAAGAAGGGGTAACAATCCCGTATGGTAATTTTATTTGACGAGGCCTTTCACTTTATTTGCTGGTGTCAGTGTTTAAAATGTGATAATAGTTATTTACCTAACAAGTGCGGGAAGTGATGCTTTACCGCACGCTGATTGCAATGAACGAACGACGCGTAGCGGAGTTCGGTCAGCAATCGAGTGCGGTAAAGCACTTCCCGCACGTGTTAAGTACAATATTTTTCCTACGAGCCAATTTCTCTTAATCTTTTTAGTCTTCACTAGTTCCGTTCTTTAAATTTGCGTGCGGTAAAAACTTTTACACGCACGCCTATCAACGTCATGACATTATTAATAAGTATTAGTGCTTCTACCTACAATAAGTCACTGGAGGAACGTACCTATTTGCTGCATCTAAAATTTCGTCTGATAAGACCATTCTGATTATATGTTTTGAAGGTTTTTGCCCCTACTTTCTATATTGTCTGTAAATTTATTTTTAAAAACACCATAACTGACATTTGTCAAATTTTAATCAATCCGAACTTATTTTGGTTTAACACATGTCAATATAAGAAATGCATGGTGTAGTGGTTGACACACCTACTTTGTGAAATTAATGTCGTGGGTTCGAAAACCGGTGAGGACCAACTTTTTTTTTAATTCATCGGCGTGGATAGTTAATTTCCTACGAGCGGATGTGTGTTAATTTTGTTGTCTTCTGTAAGTTCAATTAAATAAAACCGTGGGTTAACCTTTACACGCATGCACGTATCGTAGGTACCTAATTAATCGTGCTAAATGTCCTCTGAACCCTAAAGCATTCAGATAAATATAGAAAACGCAATCAATTTATTTCAACTCGGCAAAAAGCAACACCACAAGAACAATAAAATTATGCAAAAGTAACGCTCAGATTAATAAAGCTTCAAATTGTATGTAATTTGCGGTAAAGTGCTACTTCCTACATGCAAACGCGTGCGGTAAAGCGACTTTACCGCACGCTCGTAGGAAAAATTTGTTACCAAATAAATTTAACGTTGCTAAGGCAATTATAACATGTGCTTGTCAAAAAACCCTTGTTGTTAAGATCTATAAGTAAACTTACATCTCCTTCTTTATGAAGCGATCCAAAAACCAGTTTTCTGCAATATTGTCACTTCCCACAGACAAATGGCCGAGATTTCGTACCTATATTGTCTGGGGGTGACGTTTAGCAGAGTATCAAACTCATTTCTCTATCAGGCAGAGGAACCATAGACCGGTTTCGCTCTTATTAGAGCTCATCAGTACGGTATACCTCGAACCTGACACAAAAATAAGTTTTAACGGCAATTGGATCTAACTCTTGCTTAAAAGCCTGTATGTGTATGTAAGTGGCGCCATCTGACAACGGCAGGTGCTTCCACTAGGGCATGCGAGATGATTGTGAAGCGATCCAAAAACCAGTTTTTTGCAATATTATCACTTCCGACAGACAAATGGCCGAGATTTCGTACCTATATTGTCTGGGGGCGACTTCTGTCAGGTTAGAGGTATACCATACTGATGAGTTCTAATAAGAGCGAAACCGGTCTTTGGTTCCTCTGCCTGAGAGAGAAATGAGTTTGATACTCTGCTAAACGTCGCCCCCAGAAAATATAGGTACGAAATCTCGGCCATTTGTCTGTGGGAAGTGACAATATTGCAGAAAACTGGTTTTTGGATCGCTTCACAATCATCTCACGGTGCCCTAGTAGAAGCATCTGCCATCGTCAGATGGCGCCACTTACATCTTCATCTTTATGCATATCCGGTCTTCCGAACGTTAGCGATTACTATAGAGAGTGCGTCTCTATCTTCTGGAACCCTGAACAGCTCAACGGTGCTCTGGATTCGTGTCCACTCCCTGATGTTCCTGAGCCAATAGATTTGCCTCCGTCCGACACCCTGCCTGCCTTCTATTTTTCCTTCCATGATCAACTGGAGAAGACGATACATTTCTCCGCGCAAGATGTGGCCAAGGTAAGCAATCTTGCGACATTTCACTGTAACCATTATTTGTCTCCCCACCCTTGCTCGTCTCAATACCTCCTCATTGGTCAGCAGATCAGTCCACGGGACACGCAGCATTCTACGATGGATCCACATTTTAAATGATTCCAACCGATTTATTGGGCTAGTCTTTAAGGTCCAGCTTTCCACTCCATACATAAAAACCGACAAAATAAAACAACCCACCCTATACGCTGGCGTAACTTAAGGTTCGTGTTATCGTCGCAAAAAAGTGTTTTCATTCGTTGAAAGGTTGTTCTTGCCATTTCGATGCGACATCTTATCTCAACCTCGGGATCTAAGGTGTCCGTTAATATACTTCCCAGATATTTATACTGGCTAACACCTTTGACTCGAGATTTAGCTGTTCGTTCTAGTAGCTATTTCGACTAAAAATCATAAGCTTGGTTTTTTTAACATTTATGTTGAGTCCGAACTCTTTGCCAGCTACACTGATTCTGTCCAACAGTTGCTGCATGGTATCACTCAAGACAACAGTGTCATCCGCATATCTAATGGTATTCAGCAGAACGCCGTTTATTTTGATTCCGCACTCTGCTTCCCTCAAGGCTTCTTTAAAGATTTTATCGGAGCAAAGATTAAACAAGAGTGTTGAGAGAATACAGCCCTGGCACACACCCCTTCGAATCTTCATACCAGGTGTGGTGAGCACACCGACTCGTGCCTCAGCCGTTTGACCCCAATATAAATTCTCGATTACGCTGATGTTCCTACCATCCAATTGGATGTCCCGCAGCATACTCATCAATTCAGAATGACGCACCCCGTCAAAGCTCTTTGGCATGTACTATTCGGAGGAAAGTTTTTAGCAAGTGGCTCATGAAGCTAATCAATCTGTAATCACTGCAGTTTTTTGGGCGGACTGTTTTAGGAATTGCAATGAAGGTCGACTTGAGGCAGTCCTCTGGGATTATGCCGGTATTATATATTGCATTAAACAGGCTTGTGATTTTGCCTATATTCTTTTCCTCTATAAGTTTCAATATTTCTATAGGAATTTCATCCGGACCTGGAGCTTTTTTATTTCTTGCTATATAGGTGGCGTGCAATACCTCTTCATCGAGTATATCCGGTCCCTTTATTGCGTTATTGTTTTACTACAGGGGTGGTCTATCATCACTAAAAACATTTTCTATGTACTGCACCCACGTATTTTTAATTGTCTCCTTGTATATGATGGGGTGGTTTGAGGTCCAACAAGACGACAGGATGTCGTTTTTTATAGATTCCTGCTATTTCTTTAATTTTCTTGTGCATTTGAACGATGTCATGCTTGTCCTCAAGCTCCTCCAGTTCTCTACACCTCTTTCTCATCCAACACCATGGCTTGTCTCCTTAGCTCTCTTGATTTCCGCCCTCATAGTTTTGTTGTTTGTTTCATACTTGTCCCTGTCGCTGTTCGCCAGTCTCCGAGCTTCCATCAAGCCTAAGATATGGTCGTTCATCCATCTTTTTTTTTTATTTTGTTACTGGGTCGCAGATTGTCACGGCATACGGTGGTTAAGATATTCTTCAATTCTTCACACGAGGACTGTATTTCCGACTGTACTATCTGTGCAGCTAGTTCAATGTTGAGTTGCTGACGTACTTGCTCTTTTACTTGCGGATCTTCAAGAGTTGATGTATCAATTCGAGGGATTCTTGGGGTGTTTCTAACTTATTTCATTTTCAGTTCTATGTTTGCTATGAGTGGCACATGGTCGTTATAGCACATAACTCGTTACACGTTTTACACTGTCTCTAAAGCGTTTATTTATGTTGATGTAATCTGTCTGATTTCTCATGGGTACGCAACCTTCTTTTTCGGCGGGTGATATCCAAGTATAAAAGCGCCTTTTGGGGAGCTTAAATCACGTATTCATGAGCACCATTTCCTTTTCCTGACAGAATTCAACCAGTCTGTCCCCTCTTGCATTACTTGAGCCAAGGCCGAAGTAACCAACCAGGTCTGCTCGTCGGCCTATTTTGGCATTAAAATCACCGATGATTAAGTTAAGCTCATCTTTGTCAAGCTTACTGAGGGCTTTGTCCATCAGAACGTACAAACCTTCGACATCTTCATCATGTTGCCTCTCTGCTGTGGGGCATGCACCTGTATTACATTGATATTGAACGGCTGGCCTTGCAATTGGAGGAGCATTATGCGGTCCGTGATCGGCGTATAACTGCTGACGTATTTATGTAGTCGGCGCAGACAAATATACCCACTCCGTTCCGATGGTAACGGTCTTCAGGTGTAGCTAGTTCGCTGATTCCCAATATATGTATGTTAACTCTTTGGGCTTCTTTAATGGTATTATCTAGCTTGCCAGCTGCAAAAAGGCTCCTCACATTCCAAGTTGCTAGACGCAGATATGATTTTACTATGTTCAGCCGGGAGATTCTTCGCACCCCTTGCCCACTTAAGGGCTGCCCGGGACTAGGGCAGCCCTTAAGTGGGCCGTGCTGTTTTGTTTTCTCTCTTTAGTAATATCCTGGGAATTTGTACACTGGGGTGGTCCCGTTGCCTTCTCCTGTATTGATTCAGCCGCTCCTAACATGGAGTCCGACGCCGTCGGTAGCCGCCCGTTATGGGTCAGGCGCTACTTTGCCTGTTCGTCCGCGGGAGGCATTTTAATTTCCCTCCTACCAACCATATTTAGGAGGCATTCCCCTATCCGCCACCTGGGGACGCCCCTCTAGGGGTTACAGGTTCTCCCGGGGGGGTTTACATAAGAAGTAACTATCCCATAGACCTATCCCGAAGAAAATGATGGCAAATTCAGATGAACTAGAGGGAGCAGTTAGTAAAATATGCCTTCAGTTGCTGCCAGAAAAGTCTTGAAAATTGTATGGAAAGTCATATCAAGACTTTGTTAAATGGTGCGATTTAAGTAACTGACTTACATAAATGAAAGTGGTAGGTTAGTTTATTTGAATGGAAGAAGCCAGAAAATGAAGCCCCTAACGTTATTGTCAGTTTTTGGAAGGATATATTCCGAAGAAGTCCAGTATCTTTACGAGGAAAGAAATCCGAAGATTCTTTGAAACTGCTCCAGATGAAAACTATTTATTCCGTAAGTTTGTTATAACCATCGGAATTGCAGTTGCCTGCAGGAGAGAGGAGTTGTTGAATTTACAGATTGGTAATGTTACCATTATGGAGTGATCTATTCTGGAACAATTGTGTCAGACAAAAACGAAGTTTTAAAGAGTATATACTATAGTAGACTGCAGTAATAGAGACGATCTCAATTTCTTGATAGTAACGAAAAAATATGCAGCACTGACACCAAAATCTATCGACAATCTACGCTTTTTCTTGTCATATAAGAAAGATAAATGCTCTACGCAACCAGTAGCAAAAAATACTATGCGTAAGCTACCCAGTCTAATAGCAAAGTATTTGAAATTTCCGAACTCGGAACGCTCTACGGGACAGTGCTTTCGGCGTTTTTCCGCAACTTTATTAGCTGTGTTTGGAGGAGACCTTTTGGCCGTAAAACGTCATGGAGGTTGGCGCTCGTCGAAAGTAGCTGAAAATTACAATTGTAAGTTCCACCACGACAGTTGCTCTTGGTGTCACAAGAGATTGCGGTCATTCAGGAGAGAGCATCGATTGAAAAGTATTCCTGGGATAAATGTTTCAAACAGCAATAACTGTAATTTTAGCGTATCCTTGAATAAGCATTTACTCCTTATTCCTGTTGTTATTTCTGATGTTACCAAAATTTTGTTAAACATAAAACTACTGGTTTATTGCTTTTCTTTATTTTTAAGCCTGAGAGCGTAAAATTATACTTTTACGCGTAAAAGTGCTATTTTATTCCCGCGAGTGAGTGCTTAAAAGAGGACTTTTACGCCCGAAAGTACAAAAAGTTGCTTTTTAGTTTTGCAATAGATGGCGACGTTGCCAACTTATTTAACAAAATGTCTAGCTCAGAGACAAAACATAAATCTTTGCTATTGGCGATAGTTGCCAAATTACTTGTAATAAAGTAACCAAAATCGGCTTGAGGGGAGTCAAACCTGCAAGTAAGTATTCTAATAGGCGCAAAAGACATCACGTCATACAAGATGTTTTCTACACAATGTCCAATTCGAAAATTTTTTCCAAGCATTTTTAATCGATTTTTTTAAATGTTTTTGTTAAATGAACATTGTGTCCACTAAATCTGAGCATTGTGTGTTATTCACCAGTCAAACCTCTTCAACTTTCATTAAAATATCCTTATACCTATCTTACTTTGTTTTGGCGTTATATATATTTTTCTGAATTACTGCATAAAAAACGCGTAAAAAATAAATACATTAATGTAAGTGGAACTGTAGATAGCGGGTGCTTATTTTAATATGCAGCATGTTTTTTAACCCTGAAGAAGATCTAAATAAAGATTGAAACGTTGGCGTATTCGCAACTGTGAAGTAGCTTCTTATTTGTCCTACACCCGCTATCTACAGTTCCATTGAATTAGAAAGGACACAAAGCATACATATAATTAATGTAATTATTAATTTTTCTAGTTTGCCACGAAAGCCATTGATAAAAGTTAAATGTAAAAATTATTATTTATTTGACTATCTTTGCTATCTGCTATAATTGCCAAATTACTCGTAAAGAAGTAACCAACATTGGCCTAAGGGGAGTCAAAGGTGTTTCGTACAGAACGTTCAATTTGTGAATTTTCAAAATATGTTTAATCGTTTTTTTTTAAACCGAACACCCGGGTCGAGCATTGGAACTTATTCTCCTGTCAGTCCTCTTCAGTTTTCATTAAGGTGTCATTATATCCATTTCCTTTAGTTTTGGCTTCATACTCAGTTTTTTATACATTTTCAAAAAAATACATCCTGGGTTTATTGATGGCAAAATTTTAATTTACAATAAACTGCCACATAAAGACATCTACCTAATCAAGTGTTCAAAGTGTCTTCCATGTTCTCGAATGCAAAGATCAAAATGCTTCTCGAAAGCATTGCTTAAATTTCGGCACATTTCAACAGCCAACTGCGAAAACCATTTGCTATTCGAATTTTCACGTCTTCTCTTGTTGGGGTATTTTGTAAACTTGTTCTTTAACAAAACCCCATATAGAAGAATCCATTTTTGTTAAGTCGGGCCACCTAGGCGGCCAGGCGATAGCTCCTCCTCTCCCAATCCAACGGCAGGTATGTTTCATTTAAAAAATTTATGATTGGCCTTGTATGATGCACCGGGGCTCCATCATGAAGAAACCACATTTCCTGTGGAATCTCTATTGCTATTTCAGAAAATAGACCAGGCAGATGATTTCGCAAAAAGTCCAAATGCACTTATCACCGATAACTCCTCCCCAGATATTTAAGAACCACCGATTTTGGGCATTGTATCTAAGAAAATGTGGATTTTCTGTCGCACAATTATGAAAATTATGCCTATTAACACTGCCATTTCGATGAAAAGTAGCTTCATCTCCAAAAAACACTAAATGAGCAAAGTTTCTTTGTACCCGAATTTTGTTTTGAGCCCACATACAAAACTCTAGCCTCCTCTGGTAGTTATCACCATGTAATTTTTGAAGTAATTGTATATGGTAAGGATGCATTTTATTGCCTTTTAGGATGCGCTGAACGGTTTTTCGATCAACATCGACCTGCTGCGATAGCTGCCTTTGACCAATATGCGGGTTTTCAGTCGCAGCTAAGAGAACATTTAGTTCGTTTTCTTCGATTCTTAATCATTGCTGTCTCTCAACTTTGTTATGTGCTACACGTCCAGTCCTCTCAAAACATTCCATTAGCCTCTAAAATGCCTTTTTTCAGGTTGTCTTCTCTCGGGATATCGCTCCTGATACAATATTTTAGCCAATAGTGCATTTTTTCACTAGCATAGCACAGCACCTAACACGAAAATTATGTCAACCATCTCGGATTGTGAAAAGTTCATATTGAACTTTTTAATTTTATATTAAATACCTAAACAATTAAGTATCTATGACGGTATTACGACTGACCGCTAAATCAATAAATAATAATGTCGACATTTAACTTTTATCAACGGCTTTCATGTCAAACTAGAAAAATTAATAATTGCATTAATGTATTTATTTTTTATGCGTTTTTTTAGGCAGTAATTCAGAAAAATTGGATTGACCTGGCTTGACTTCTCCATCCGGAAGCCCACCTAGACACACCACGCCATTCCACCAGCAGTTACGCACCCCACCCAACAGAAAATGGCAGCTTTCCGCTGCTATGTCCACAGACTTCTTAATATTGTTGCGAACTCGGGGTTCAATAATTCCAGTGTAACGACTTAACACGAAAACACTATTTATTTACTCCATAAATACACACAGGTACAATTCGACTACTAAATAACTCACTACTTAACACTTTATAGCCTTCTATTATCGCTTCGTACTTTAGCTTACTTATAGCTCGCTTAAAATAAGACTATTCGCAATCGCGCGCGCTATTCTCCCTTCATACACAATCCTAAAATTACAGAAAAACCTAGAAAGTTCTTGATAAGAATTCTTGAATAATCTCACATAAAAAAAAAGGTTGTAAACAACTGCCTTCTAGATAGACAGAGCAATAAATCACTCGTGTCAGCCATGACGAAGCGCGGATATGTCGCGAAGCTCCACCAATCACACACGCGTTGCCCCGCCTCCCATGCGGCGTCGCTGCGAATCGTAACATTGCCCTCCTCCTAAGGCTGTTCGTCCCGAACTGATAGAGTTCCATGGTATCGTGCTAATCGATCCAAATGAACGACCTTCATCTTTGACCTGGGGGTCCACTGGATCCTATACACCACGTCATTAATCTTCTTTATAATTGTATAAGGTCCTTCCAAATTTTGGCTAAGTTTGGGCGACTTCCCCATCTTTCGCCGCGGATTGTATAGCCACACCAAATCACCATCCTGGAAGCCGCGGGAGTTAGCTAGTAAGTCATATCTTACTTTGGCTCGATCACTAGAGATCCGCAGCTTATTCCTGACTTGTTCATGAACATTGTTAAGCCTCTCCTTGAGCTCCTCCACAAAATTATCAGAGTTGAGCGACTCTTTTTCTGGTGTTCCATACATCAAATCCGCAGGAAGCCTCATTTCCCTTCCGAACATTACTTTCGACGGAGTATAACCAGTGTCTTCATGCGTAGAGCCTCGATATGCCATCAACATGAGAGGTGAATGTTGGTCCCAATCACACTGATGATCTGCCACCATTTTAGACAGGTAATGTTCCATGGTCCGATTAAACCTCTCTACCATCCCATCCGACTGTGGATGCAAAGGAGTTGTCCTGGTCTTGCGAATTCCGAGAAGTTCCATGACCTTCTGGAAAACAGCCGATTCAAAATTTCGGCCCTGATCAGAATGAAGTTCGAGAGGGACCCCAATTCTGCAGAACATTTCATTTACTAGCACCGTTGCCACAGTCGTTGCTTCTTGATTAGGCAGGGCATACGCTTCAGGCCATTTAGTGAAATAATCCATGGCGACCAAGGTGTATTTATTGCCCGACTCAGTCTGAGGAAACGGTCCCGCGACATCAATTGCTACCCTCTCGAATGGAGCACCTACAGTGTACTGCACCATTCGGCCCCGTGATCTTGATCGAGGTCCTTTTGTGGCACAACAAACTTCGCACCTGCGGCACCAAGATTCGACGTCTTCATGATAGTTCACCCAGTAATACCGCTCTTTAATTTTGGCCAAGGTTTTATTGACCCCAGAATGACCTCCAGTGATTCCGTCATGCATTTCCCGTAGTACATCCGATTTTCTGCTACCAGGAACAACCAACTGACTGACCACGGTCTTGCCATCCGGACTATCCGACGCTCTCTTTAGTAATCCATTTTCTATTCTAAGAGAGTGCCACTGGGCCCAGAGCGGCTTCAGGTTGGGACTTTTACCAGCAATAGGGTCGTTCGGTACAAAACAATTCACGACTAATTTACTTATATTCTAAAAGTACTTAGTAAAATAGAACTATGTTAAAAATCCTACACGTCTAAGTTCAATAGTTTTTAAACCAGAGAGATTTAAACTTTACGGCGCGGGAAAACGTCGCGACATTATGCGGTGACGTCACAACACGGAAGAGGCGACGACTGCCAGATTTGTTTAGACGGGCAAGCAAGTCGTTTCTCGGTTATTTAAATTATTTGGTAGAGTTTAATGTGTATCTGTACTCTTGTAATTTAAGCTGACATATAATAGATAAAGTGTAAGCGTATAAATAAATATGGCACATTTGAGGACACATTTGAAACAAGGATTTTCTAAAGGAGACTCGAATAACCTTCCAGAAGTGAATATGTTTATGGTCATGGACTATTTCAATAAGAATAATGACTATATAAGTAGTGAAATGAGAGGTGTTAAACTTCAAAGGTATGTATGTAAGCACTTCATTAAGTTACAAACCAAACCCAAACAAGGACATTGCTGATACATAAAAAAATAATAGCTTTATATTAATTTTGGAGGGCCCAATTAATGAAAGCTTTGTCTTATCTAATTTACGAGCTGCTTAATGGCGCTGTTGATTTTCTAATTTACAAGATTTATAGGAAGCCCTGTTGGATTATTTTCTTAGCTTATAGGAAATATGATATTTTGTGTTATGGCTAAGGATTTTTTAATAGGTGATGGGAATGTAAGCAACTCGAATGGGACACTTCTCAGCTTGTATTAACGAAATCGATTTTATAATTTTATTATTATTATGATCTTATTATTTTTTTGGAAAATAATGAAAATAAAAGACTAGTTACGAGATAATTAGTTTTTATTTTCTTGCATATATTTTAGATAAAGGGTATCAACGGAGAACCTAGCAGGGCTTTGATAATTACTACATTGTTCTAGATCGTTAAAACAATTAGATAGATATAAAGTGAAATTGTTATTGAGGATTCAAATTTTTTCAAATCTTCAAGACTTAGTTATGGGGACAATGCTATTGGTTACGTGCAAGTAATGCAACAACAATCAATTTGTATCGTAGAAGCAAGAGTTACCCCTGAACACAAAATAAAAAATAAAAACTACGCTGTCTCTTGCAAGATTAACACAACTGAAAATATTGTGTTAGAAGTGCAATGTCACGACTGCCCCGCATCCGAGGGGGGGTGTAAGCATGCAGTAGCTTTGCTAATGTGGCTTCATCGTCGAAGTGAAAATCCGTCTCCTACGGAGTCAATATGCTATTGGAAAAAGTCTCTTCTTTCCGAGGCCTCCATCAGTGGAAAATTTTTAACCCTCATAGATTTTGGAAAAAAAAGAAATTACTTATGTAAAAGATGATTCCTTTCTAGAAGCTTACATCCAGAGAGCAAAAACATTTCAACTGGAAAATACACTTCTTCGATATTATGTTCCTCAGAAATTTGATCGCCTTTCCATTCATCAACTTTCAATGAATTTTAATAAAAGTGACGAAGATAAAACTCCAGAAAATTTTATAAAATTTTGCAAGTCACAAATGGATGATACATTGATCGCTGACGCAGAAAAAGATACAAGAGGTCAGAGTCATAGTACATTATGGCAAGAAATGCGATTTGGTAGGGTCACTGTATCAAAAGCATATGAAGTTGTGCGATGCAAAACTCAAGGCGGGTCCCTCGTAGAAAGCATTTTAGGTGGAAAAGTTTTTCAGACCTCTGCAGTGAGACGAGGACTGAAATTAGAGGAAGATATTTTAAATATTTTATCAAAAGACAGATCTACCCGATTTGATAAGTGTGGGATTTACCTCTCAAGAGAGTTTCCGGCAATGGGTGCTTCGCCAGATACTATTAATAATGATTTTGTGATTGAAATTAAAAGCCCTTCGTCTGAAAATACATTTTTAAACTACCTAGGAGCAGATGGAAAAATTAAACCAAAATCCATTTATCAGATGCAAACTCAAATGTATGTCGCTAAAAAGAGACAAGCTTTGTTCGTTGTAGCAGATCCGACCTTTGAAATCTCAAAGAAAATTACTGTAAAAGAGTGTTTATATGATCAACATCTATTTAATGACATGACGCTTAACATAATGAATTTTTGGAATAGGCAGATATATAATAAAATTAAGTAAGCTAAGCTTAATATTTTATTAAATAGGCTTGAATATTAATTAAAGCACACACAATTTGTACAATAAAATCCAAATATTTAATTAAACTTGGATGGATATGAGCATGTGGAAGAATCGAATACTCCCGAATCCTGGATATTACGCGCTCCACATGTATTCTTAAGCTTGCGATCCTTTTAGTTTCCTTTACTTCTCGCTTCGTATCCTTTTGTCCTGTTATTACCGAAGGCGGCCTTACCAGTTGAGCGTTTTTGGCGGCTAATTCCTGCTCTAAAGCTTTAAAGCCCCTGTCAGACATTACTTGTATTTCACATTCCAAAAGATCCAGAAAATTTGACTCTTTTACCACAATTATATCGCTGGCTCTCCCTCCAAATCCGTTTGATATAAAAGAAATGGTCCCATCCGGTGTAAAGCTGATCAAATATTTTATAGTATTGCAACCTTTATATTGGGACCATGTGAGTGATTGCAATATAGGATTACTAGGTTTTTGTATTGAAATTTCAAAACAGTCTATAATGCATTGTACATTCTTATATCTGTGTCGAAAGGAAATGGGAAGGTATTTTTTAATTTCTTCCATCGATTTCCACTGAATAAATGGTTTTAAATATCGCGCCATCTTGGGCATTGTTTTCTGGATAATGGTACATTTTCTGGATGTGGTCGTTAAAAGTGAAAAATCATCAGCTAAAATTCTATAGGGTAAATCGAGCTTGATTTTCTTTAAGACTACATAAATATGAAGGTTTGGTACTGCGCATTTTTCAGCCAACATTTCAACAATAAATAAAGATTCGAATGGAATACCCAGATAGAGCTTAGGTTTCTTCTCAATAACGTGTATAGTTTTTTCAAGTACGTTTATAATTTCCTTATTACCTGTCTTGTTGTGACACCAACCAGTATTTTGTACGTGTTTGGCAACACGAAGATTCGTCAGGATAGAGAAGAACACCGGTAAACTTTAACTATTAGTTTATTTGTATTCAAGGTACAGATTCCCAGTTTGGGAAGGAAAATAACGATACTGACTTATTAACTTAAAACGAAAGTTCAAACCGAAGTCGTCTCTGGAGGACCAGAAAAGTACTTTTATATAATCATAGAAAATACCATGGGGGCGGTAACTAAACCTAGTGTCACCGTCCGTGATTGGTCGTCCGAAGGGCTGGCAGGCATCATCCGCGTTGGTGGCCGGGGTGTTCTTAAAAGCAATAAACCTAACTTTCTAATCGTGGGGGGTTTGTTCCCACGGAACGAACCTACATAAAAAATGGTAACTTATGGTTTCCTTCGCGTTTATCTTACCTTGATAAAAACATTGGAAAGCCTTTTAAGTTCTTTTAAGGGTTGACAATTTATGGTGACTTTAATGTAGAAAGGTTTAGAAATCTGGCGCCTAGCTAATGGGTATCTAACAGTCTGCAAATCAACTGTCCAACTAGATGTTGAAAAATTTGACGTTGAACCGCTACAAGAAACCGACAAACTCGAGGAATGATTTGATTTTTCATTATCTTCATTTTTGAACAGTTTGCTTTTTTTCGAAATTTGTTGATCCGATGAACCTGATGGCACACCCAAAGTAAAATGTTTTCTTTTTGCAGCGGGTTTGCCTACTGTCGCATTTTCAAGTAGCAAACACTGGGTAGCTTTTGACCTTACAGTGGCAGATTTTAAATTCACCTGAATCCCCTTGTTTTGGTATTTTTCATAAACGGGTTCCTCTTCTTGTATAAAATTTAAACTCTCACTGTCATAACTAGTTGTCGCGTCATGGTCTTCTATTTGGCTGATTATTCGCTTTTGTTTCATTTTTTCAACAAGCTTCCTAGGTGTTGCTTAGATGTTCGGTTTTTCTGACAATCAAAAATATGTGGTATGATTCCAGGTTTTACCCTAATTTTTCCTTCGCCCATCATTTTAAGATACAAGTAATTTTCGATATCTTTCTCTGCCTAAAGAAAGACAAAATGCTTTTGTGTAAATACAATCTCAACAATCACAAAATAATATATCTCACTTACATCAAAATGATCCTGACAGCAATATCTTGTACCTTTATCCGATACAAAAGTAGCACGACGCATAGCGATTTGCCATTGCTTTCTTAATTTTACATCAGCCGGTAAAGAAATAAAAAGCTTATCTGGTGCACTATTCGATGTGTTTTTGCAATTTGGTACTACACATGTTTTGAAAATTGGTTTCCTCTTAGAACTCATTGCGAAATTGGAGTTAAATTAGGTTTCTTAGCAGGCAAGATACCTTTTGAAACTAAGATGTGAATACTAAACAACGCGTAAGCCCATGCATTACCGGCCGGGCGCCAGGACCGTTCCGTGGTGTTACGTCACGCATAGACACGCCCACTTTCTCCGCGCTACCGCTTTCAATGACGAATTTAAACTACTATGAAACGACGGATTTTTTTTTTTTTGGAAATTAGGTCTGTTTTATTATAACTTCTCAATTATGAAATTTAAAAAAAAATCTGAACGACCCTATTTCTTGCCATTCTGGTCTCTTGTCATTAGTCCTTGCCATGAGTATCGGTCCAATATCTGGATCATTCAGTTGTTCTTCTCGAAGTGTCTGTGTGGTCCAGCCGTGGTTTCTTTCTATCGACGTTCTCCTTACAGAAGGATGTCCCTCACGTTGCTGAGTTCTTCGACAATGCTGACTATCTTCTTTACATGGCCGTCTAGACAATGCATCGGCATTTCCGTGAGACCTTCCTGGTCGATGTTCAGTTTGGGTCTTCTGTCCTTTAATGCGTCCGGTCCTTTAATGCGTCCGGTGTAACACTTTTGCCACCCAAATTATTGGCTTGACTTGATTGATCCTGGTGGTCTTGACGGGCTCGGTCAATTGCCCCTTTACATTGACCGGAATTAGTTTTCCTGGATTCTAGGGCGGTCTTGGTTGCCGCTCGGTCTTCTAAACAACGGCGACGGACTTCTTGGCCTGTTACGGCAGTTACTCTTGACGTGACCCAGTTTACCGCAGTTAAAACATTTTATGCCCCGACTGCCTGTTGATCGAGGAGTTCTTTCTAACAGGGCTTGCATACTAACTGCCATATCATTCATCGCTTTATGTAAACTGGCCATGGAATCAGCCATAGACGTATTCTCCTCTTCATCGCACGTTGCCATTCTTACACGGAGATGAACTAGATGACACTCATGATGCCTCGAATTCCAGGGCCCGAACTAGTGCCCCGATGATATTCCTGGGCCTGACTAGACGTAAGTGGTATCTCATGTCACTATCGCGAACTCCCTCAATGAACCTTTCGGCGGCAAATTGCGTTTGAAAACATTCAGGGGCTGATGGGTATGCCAGGAGACTTAGTCTGTCTATGTCCGCCTCAAATTCTTGCAAGGATTCACCTGACTTTTGCTGTCTCATCCTCAGCTGGGCCTGGAACACGGTTTCTTTGTGCTCATTTCCACATCGTAGTTGCAGAGAGTGTACTAAAACTGCATAATTATTTTGATCAGCTGCCGACAGGGATTGGAGTAATTCAGCCGCTTTTCCACGAAGTGCTACCACTAATGATGTAGCTTTCTGGGGCTCGGACCAGCCATTAGCTTTTGCAGCTGCTTCAAATTGGGTTTTATAGATTTCCCAGGCCGTAGTACCGTCATAATCGGGAGGCTTAATTTTAGCGTTGGCTGTGCTAAAACTCTCTGTAGACACGTTGTCGTCCTCAAGTTGTTCCCGGAATTTCTTTTCTAGCTCGAGAACCCTCTGGTTGACAGCTTCGAGTCCTTCGTTAACGCCGCTAATGGATTCGTTCACGCCGTTAACGGATTCGTTAACGGATTGCATTATTCATTCTTCCAATTGTTGCTCCCTAGCTGCGAAATGGTTCACTAATTCTTCTTTAAACCGTTTTTGTTCTTCCTTTTGTTCTAGATGACGGCACTCCTGTATTTGATCACGTTTTTCCTGCTCTTCCTTCTGTTCTAGATAACGTCTTTCCTGCTTTTCCTTCTGTTGTTGATAACGTTGCTCCTGTACTTCATCACGCCCTTCTTGTTCCTCTTTTTTTTCCTTATAACGTTTTTCCTGCTCTTCCCTCTGTTGTTGCATAAGGGAGAGAAGGGTGGCAAATTGATCCTCCATCGCTTGATGTTGGCTTCTAGCCACTGGCATAAACACGTAATGTCCGGCAATGAAGCACTCACTTACAGTTCAGCAAAATTAGTCCTCAAGTTCCCACTGGAATCCCACTTCTGACACCAATTGTTGCGAACTCGGGGTTCAATAATTCCAGTGTAACGACTTAACACGAAAACACTATTTATTTACTCCATAAATACACACAGGTACAATTCGACTACTAAATAACTCACTACTTCAGACTTTATAGCCTTCTATTATCGCTTCGTACTTTAGCTTACTTATAGCGCGCTTAAAATAAGACTATTCGCAATCGCGCGCGCTATTCTCCCTTGATACACAATCCTAAAATTACAGAAAAACATAGAAAGTTCTTGATAAGAATTCTTGAATAATCTCACATAAAAAAAAGGTTGTAAACAACTGCCTTCTAGATAAACAGAGCAATAAAGCACTCGTGTCAGACATGACGCAGCGCGGATAGGTCGCGAAGCTCCACCAATCACACACGCGTTGCCCCGCCTCCCATGCGGAGTCGCTGAGAATCGTAACAATATTCCCTTGCCTATTAGTGGTTTCAAAAAGAATACCATCAAACAGATTGCTTCAAATAATGAACATGACCCCAACATGGTGGACAGGCTCATTTCCAAATGTAGACAGAAAGATCTCTCCAAACAGGCTTACGCTGGCACACCACAGGACGCTGATCCAGGGGGCTTTATTGTGATCCCCTTCATCTCCGACAAACTGACGCGAGACTTTTCCAAAATATTCCAACGTTCTCCTATTCAACAAAGAACTCACTAAAATCCCACATTGAAAGCTCACACACTTGTCCGAGAGTGGCATCTACAACACCACCACCAACCACTTAGGGTGACTTTTACAACTATCATTAAAACTTCAGTTTGAAGTTAAAACACCAGACATGACGTACATTGAATTGTTTACCCGACTGATAAATAATGCAATGTAGGTCATATCTGGTGTTTGAACTTCAAACTGAAGTTTTACTTGGACTTGTAAAAGTCGCCCTTAAGGGAGGATAGTCACACGTTTGAAATGAAAAAAAATATGAACAGACTGGATTTCACGGAGGATTGGGAGATCGACCGGGAATTGAGGTGAGCCTCAACAGGTCTTATGTACCACTGCATAAAAGAATTTTGAATTAAATAAATAACAGAAAATTACAATAACCCTTTAATTAATTATTTAAAGGAACGGTGTGGTTGGTTGCCGGTCTGGGTCAGTTTGTCGAGAAGGCGAGGACATCTCCTGACTCTGCATCTGAACTTCCAACTGGATAGATTCTTGTTCTACGGGTTCCGGGTCTGATTACACTCGATGAGAGGCAGATGGCGCTTTAGCCGAACTAACAAATTTGATCAACAAAGTTTGACACAACGTCACACAGCAACCAAATAATTTGAAGTTCTATAAAAATTACTAAGTCCTGAAAAAGAAGCCAAAAACAGCTGACGATCGACATGCCCATTTACTCGACGGAAATGAACTGGGCATGCGCGAGATTTGAAATTTATTTGAAAATTCTACGTTGCCAACTTGTCGACGAATCTGACGTCACGCGATTAGATAAATTAGTAAAATCTTACTAAAAGCACCGATAATTACCATTTTAGCATTTTTAAGTTTATGCAGGATACATATTTATATTATAACAGAACATATGATATTATAAAACCCATAAAAGTAACAATAAAATGAATTTTTTAACACTCACAAACGGTAATAGAAACTACATCTGTCAACCTTGCATTTAACCCTACTTTTTGGGGACGCTTTCAAGTTTTCATCTTGTTGATCCTGTTGGTTCTTTGCTAAATTTAAACTCTCAGTTTAGTGTTTGTTTAGTTTAATTTACTCAAATCATTAATCGGTCTGCATAAATACCGTTTGGTTTAATCTAATTCAACTTTGCTTGGCTGGGTATTCCGGTGGGGCGTCTTTTGTGCTGTGTTTACTGCTGCAGATTCAGGATTGTCCTATTTCTGACTGAGATTTGTTTAGTGTACTTAGGTATGTAGGTTTGTTTTGCAATTAAACAGATGTTCAGGGGTTTTGCCTGTATCCAGGCCCTCCTCTAATGAGCTCCTATAGGAGTTCCATATTATTTTACCCATACCAAGACCTATACCTACCAGGCCACAACTACCAGAAGTTTCTTTCAGTAAGTACTTATACTTTATTTCCTTTAACTAATCTTTGTGTGTTTAATTCCATATGGCTTTACTTATCCTATTAAATATTCCTTGTCCTTTGAAAACAAAATAAAGATGTAGTACCTATAACCAGGTATGTAGGTCCATGAAAGACACTTAAATTCTCAGTGGGATCTTTACAACAACCCCAAAGTTTTTACTTCTCTTTGTGGAAACTGAAAGTGGAATAGTTCTCTAAAACAGAATTTGCTGTTCCTTCAATTGTAGCCTTCAATGTAGCCCTTACTTAGTTATTATGTAGATACCTATCTTCCTTTTAAGTTTTAATGGCTTTATATAGTCCTTTGAACACTCAAGAAATAACTTCTGTAGCTATATAAATTGAAGTGAAGTGAATAATTTTTTTTACGCTTTCTTTGTTCCAAAGACTAAACATCTAAAACATCTTGCAACTAGCCTTCGAATTAGTGCAATGGAAAATTTGGCTATTTATTTATTTTTGTCGACTTTCGTTCCCGCCAATTAACATGTCACATTTGGCATAACCTAAAAATTTGTAGACGTCAGATTCAAAACGTCACTCATCTTTCAACTAGCACGTGGTGCGCAGTAAACATGCGCAGTAAAATCTCGTCGACCAACTGCGAGATTTTCATAGCCAACTGAGGAGCTTCATTTTCGATTTACTGTGAGGGATTGACGTTCGCCGTATATTTAAATAATAGGTATATGACAGCAACAAGGAGGCCACATCCAAATATTAAAAAAAAAAACACAGATACTACTTACAAATCCTCCTGGGACCTAACAGTATTTTAACAGGTTTTAAATTATGGGCCTGTTACGTGTGGTCTGTTATTGTCAATTACATGTTATTTTGTTAGCATAAGTTTTAAATTGGCTGCCTGTTGTTGGCTCCTCCTGGGGTGACTTGGCGCGATGACTCCTCACCCTTCACTTCCCCCCCTTTTGACGAGTTAGTTTTAATTTATCTTTTTTACATAACCTATGTTGGCAACTAACAATACAGCCACAATTTTACTCTTTAATAGATTTTTGGGCGCTGATGATGGCCTTTGTGCCGAAACCGGTCCGCCTAAAAAAGATTTTTAAGAAAACTTAAGAAAAGTATGTGCCTTGTGCCCCTACCTACAAATAGGTAATATGTTGAAACATGCAGTGTTAAATTAAGGCAAAATAGTTATCAATGACTACCACACCACAACCTTGGCGGTTGGTTAAAAAGATATGGTATTTAGAGTAGACTTTATATGTTCCTCTTCGATTTCATATAAAAAAATTTAACTTTTGACGTTATAATTGTTTATCGAAGAATTAAAACAATACCTGTCTTCTAGTGGTCCACACGGTCTATTTTAACAAACACTTATTCAATGATTTCCTTCACTACAATCTCACTGATACTGCAAAAGTATTTTTAAATTGTATAAATAAAATAGGCACTTATGTAAATAATATGTTTAAAGATAGATGCCAAAAAGCCCTTCTGCGCTCTTCTTTTCAATATATCTGTGTCTTGGCATTGAGTTACTATCCACATATGGCTTGTGTCTTATTATGTAGCTGCTTATTTTCCATTTTTGGATGTTAATAATTGGCATTATTAGAATATATAAAGCAGAACTACAGGTACACGATTGCAAAAAAATACAAAAATAATATAAATGGAGTCGTAAGTGAAGCACCCACAAAGATATTATATCAACTAAGATTTATCAATGGAATTATGGTATCCTCCTTGGTTAAGCGCTGTGAAGACAAATACTGCAAAATGGCAAAAACTCCTAATATTGACAGACCCCTAAACATAGATAAACTTAAATTCTAGATTTCAATCTTCGATTAAAAACAGGTGAAGCCTGAAGAAATTTGACAGTTCATAAAAGACTTTGACGATACATTACCCCGCCAGACGGCGCCATTTGACATTGACAAACTGTAGACAGGACGTTACGTCAATCATTTGACAATATTGGCCGAGCATGTCATTGTTATTATGATGATGTCATTGAGATTACTCTCAAATACAATGCTCTCAACTAGCATCAGCGCCATCTATTGATTCATTTCAGAAATTTTGAGCGGTTGATTTGAATATACTTTTCCTACCAGTGTTCATTAGGGCACAGACCCAATTATTAAAAGCTTGAGCATTAAGTTTTACGTTTTAGGTGTTTTTGAAGGAAAACACTTAAAACACAAACTTATTGTTTAAGTTTTTCATTATTGTGTCTGATTCCTAAGAAACAGTCATCAGCTTGGAAGACAAATTTGATAAAGAAAGGATGAAGTAATAAAAAAGTTGATAAAACTCTTGTTTCTCCTGACTTTTCTCATGACATTTTCCCATCCAGTTCGATGACCAATTTCTCTTGAACACTTCTACAATGCATTATTGTACACCAATAACGATTACTTATATAGTAATAATTTACTTCCTAAATTAAGCACAATTTTTGATTGCGGAGAGAAATTAATCAATGTGCCTTTTTAAGACCGAATAAGACGTATAGATACGGGGATACTTATAGAAATAATACCACAACGATATAAAAAAAAGTATATTTTTGTTATTTGTACATTTGAAGGATTGTAAGATACTTTATTTTCAACTTAAAACTTTAAAACTTGTTTCTTCTACATCTGACTTATTGCTATTTAATCGGCCTCATTGTCAGCTGGTGTTACACGGTAGTTATGGATACAAAGCAAACTAAAATTAGGAGGTGTTGTTTTTTAATGGGATTGAGAGGAATTAGTAGTTACATTTCCTATATTATATGCATTAATTGTTTGAAAATAAAATATTGTATTTTATTCGGAGTATAAGCTACTCTATGTGACTCGTGTGAATTTAATTCGCCTCGCTACGCTCGGCGTTTAAACTTTCACACTCGGTCACATAAAGTATAACTTATACTCCTAATAAAATAAATATCTATTATTAAGTACCTACGCTCCTACAGAAATTGCACCAGCAGCAGTTAAGCTACTGAAATCTTATATATCCTAATTACTAATTATAATTACCGGTTGAAGAACAAGGATCCTTCTTAAATAAATGTATCTGTATTTCTTCTTGATCAGTAGACGTCACAGCAGTCGTAGTATCTGTAAATTGCACTTATATATTAACAACCTTATTAAGCATAACAAATGCCCGCTATGGTTTTCCCATATGCGGGTAAGATGGGTAAGAAGGGCGTAGATGCCGATGTACCAAGTTATTAACATCAATAATTATTCAATAAGGTTTTCAGGTTCTATCTGTCTGAGTCCCAACAAGCTACTTGTTGGGAGAGATGTTAAGAAAGAAAATAAAGCTCTAAGCTCCCAAGGAATGTTCACGTAATCATGGAACACCCTAGTAACATTGTGTTTTAAATAGTTCAAAAAAAAATATCGAATTTTCTTGAAAACCTTTTATTTTATCGAAATAAAGGTAGAGTACTTTTTTGATAACAATCTCAAGAATACCCAATAAATGTGGTTGCAGCTGAGATGAAATGAGATCTGTCTAAATTTAAGCAAATTATGTGTTAAAGGCCAATCCGTTCCTGTTTTTCTGCTAAAAATAGAAGCCTCGTTTTAGTGTCTAATAATAGCTATTCCTCGATAAAAAAATTACACAAAAGATCGAACCAATATACAAAGTGGTTCAAAATTTACAGGCAAAAGCGTTGATTCTATAACGTACGTCCTTGAGACCCTATATTTCCCTTAGGAGTGAGATTATAAAAAAAAGTTATATTACTACCTTGCTGTTAATTTTGTGAAAGTTGTCAGTTGGTATACAATAATTATAATATACTCTATACCAGAGTGATTGATACATCCCCCAAGTAATTTGGCATAGTTGTGGTCATGCAATAATATCAACGTGCAAAGCCGCTGTCTGCTCTATAGGCCAAGGCAAATATCTAAAAGGAACAGATCCTTTTTTCAATCTCTTGATTCTCCCTGTTTGCTTAAAGTCGGCAGGATCAAAATGTTTCGCACAAACCATGTATGTACATGGAAAAGTTATGATATCCTTGTCACACCATCTAGGTAGGTATTAACTTTACCCATCGATTTGTCAATTTATTTAATATGTCAATGACTTTACCAAATAATGTTAAAAACAAAAGTTGTAGGGTTTTGTATTACATGATACAGTTATTCATGGTCTGATTATCCAGAGCAATCAAACAATGTAATGAAAATTATATCAAGCAAGTTTGCCACTAATTCCACTTACTGGCTTATATCCAAAATTTGAAGTGGAATGGTTGTAGCCTGGCCTGATTGAAACTTCGTTAAATCCTTATTGCAGAATAGGATTTAAAGACCTAGGTCTTATAAATACGAGATGAACATCAGGAGATATGTAATATACCAAAAATTCATCTTCTTCTCTCTCATTCATCTCTTCTTATAGATTTTACCATGTGGCAAGAGGTAGGTCTGTCCAAAACATATGGAAAACCCTGTGTAATAAAACATGTTTTGCACCTACCTGTAGTACACCTCCATGTTATTACAATACTGGAAAAGTAACAAATTGCCTAGTAACATTTTCCAGACCCTGAACACATTCAGTTTTAGTTTGGGATGAGGAAATCTATATCTCCCACTTTTACAGGATGGCTTGCATCCTCTGCACAGCCTGCACTGCCCATATTGTCTAGAAAACGCGGTTTGTAACTAAACACTAGAAACTAAATTACTATTATAGCTATTATTAAAAATTTCTTTAAACAGTAAACACTCTGAAACACGGGATAAACACAGTTTAAACTTAAACCAAATTCAAATTTAGACAACAACAAAATAGCGTTGCACTTTGCAATTTGCATCTAATATTTGTATTGTAACAAACAGAACAGTAACCATAGCAACAGAAAGAAATTGAAGCGAAAACTTATTTAGAATACAATTTGCGCTACTTTATATTTTCTTTCATTCCCCGCCATCATGTATTCGCACTCACGAGGGAGATATACCATATTCACTTATTTTTGGCATCTCGTTACCTTTGAAACATTCATTTTTTTTATTCCTATCTCTTTTTGGCACATGTTGAGAAGATACAAAAAAAATGTCAAAGTCAAATTTCCAACGCCTACTTGACGGCAATAAGTGAATGGTTTATAGACCTATGTTCGCTACGTCTAGAGCTTCAAACCGGATCTGACAATAAACTGGCATTGACATTAATTGATTGATTTTTGACAAATTGTCAAATATACTCTGCCATCTGGTGTATGACTTTTCTATCTAAGACTTTAAAAATGTCAAAAATCCGGCTTCAGACCCGCCATTTTTTGTTTGACTCTATTATTGGATACTGTATGGCCCTAAATTTAGTTACTTTGAGACTAAATTGACATCTATCTGAGACATGTTTAGAGATAAATACTTGTAGTTAGTCTCTTAGTCAAAAGGCTATATTAAAGCTGCGTATAAAAGTGATTTTGATGCGTATTAATTAAACACACACCATGGCCTTAGTGAAATTTCAATAGTATCAAAAATTATAACCCGTAGTCGCAACTGTAACCTAAAAGATATGACAATGCTTGTCATGGTATCCAGGGGGCAAAATGTCAAATTTCCATGACCTACTGCGCACTTTTGTGATAATGTTGTCCCGTATCAAAAAAAGTGCTGAGAGAGTGCACTACCAGGCTTGGAGAGTCTGCAACCTCTGCGATGAGAAGCTAGCCTATTTTGCACCAGATTGAACGTCTGACCAGTGTAAATCCCTGGACACGTTCCACAGGGGATCCTATAAACTACCCCTGCGGATTTTAGTATGTCATCTTTATCCTTTAATTTACACTACACATATCTATAACGCATCTAAATAGATGCTTTTCCTATAAATTGCATATAAGTAATTTAAATTTAGAGAAGCGCGGAGAAGTCTGCAGATGACACATCTTACCCAACAAGGCACTTTCACCAGAATTAATTAAAAAAAAACCTTGAAGGAATAATTTCAATGCGTCACAAGCAATAAGTCCATTTTAGTATTGCATGATGATAACCAGTGCGAATTCAACATTCTGGCCGCATTTTAATTATTTATACATCTACTTTTACCTCTTGTAAAATCGGATTGAAGGTTACTGACTAACGATAATTTTGTGGTCAATAGCGTTCAATTGTGTAGTCGAGTTTGGATTATGTATTCTACATACTGTTTGGATTTTAGTGTGAAATATTGACAGCAACAATTGGTTTTATAAGTGCATAGTGCATTGTTTGGCCGATTAGTGACAATGATTGTAAGTAAATACTCTAGATAAATAGGTATGCCATATCTTGATCCGAAATGATTTATACGTACCGTTTTCAGGCAAATTTTACCTTTATTGGACTTATGGCTCCTGTTTTTACGATATTTAATCCAGACTTGTAAGTATCTACCCATCAAATTTTTTTTATACATATTCGATATTATGTGTACAAACATAATCACATATGTTTGTACATATAATATAAAAATGACTGAAAACTTGTTGAATATGAATATATTGAATATATTGAATCAATATATTAAATTGTTGAATTATGAACGATAAACAACATAAATATAGTTATACTTCATTTACTTATTTTTGACATCTCGTTACCTTTGAAATCTTTTTATACCTATCTCTTTTCGGCACATATTGAGAAGATAGAACGAAAATGTCAAAGTCAAATTTCTAACACCAACTTGATGACAATAATAAGTGAATGGTTTATAAAAACCATAATAATATAGTAAGAAAATATAATTCAATCTACTTGATTATTTACAATATAAACCTTTTCATTAAGTTTTTCCAAACAGTTGGCGGTGAAAATCTGACAGATTTCCCCCTGGTAAAATACGTCTTTGTAAAAAATGTTTGTGCCAAAACTTGCAAAAAGTAAAAGCCGAGTGGAAAATAATTTAAACGCTTTTATATCGATATCGATATTCCACCCACAAAATATATAAATATTTTTTCCGAATAGATATCTGGATGTATTTTAAACACGATAATGCGGAGAGGTGGTTTCCGTGAGCTGACCATTAGAATCGCTACAGGTACTCTTGATTATTGCACATAGGTCCTATGTTAAGTCAGTTCAGTATAGTTCAAATTAAGTCAGGTTAGTTTAATGCCACGAGCACTTTTTGCTGTCTTCCTGGTATCTCTTTATTAAATGTATGCCAAACATTTGAAACATTCACTTTTACTTTCACTGTTATAACTTTCAATTTTTGCCCCGTTTGCTCCTGCTTTTCAGTTACTGAAGGAACTCTCTTGGTTTCGTGCTCCTCACTGTAGTTCGATTCCCATTGCCGGACTTATTGTTATGGAACTATTAATTTTATGCAGTAAATAGTGCCTTTGTTTCACACCTGTTGTTTTTTCATTGCAGCCACGAGCGTGTTCGTCAGGGCTTGAATAGTAATTTCATATTTTATTCAGGACAGATTGGTTTTTATGTGACGGAGAGAGGATCACCACAGGTCACCTTTTCCGAGTTGATTCGGTTAATTTAAATTAGCAATAGCAAATAAGCCTAACCTCTCACCTCTTTTGTTATTGATATTTCTTATTTTTCTTATAGGCTTGATGACATTGGCGCTGTCTTCATTTTGCCTTTTTTTACGAGGTAACAAAAATCTTCTTCAAAAGGCACCGATCTGTTGTTCTGGCGACCAGGTAGTGTGGGGTGGGATTCGCATGGAGCACCTCTGCCCCTGCCGCACTCGAACACCAAGGACGAACCAAAGCGTCACGGCAGTGGCGGTACTAGGCGCCTGGCCACTAAAAACATCCTCGACTCCATGAGAGTGGCACTGGGAGCGGCGGCAGCATTCGTCAGAGTATTCATCACAGCTCCAGGGGGGGTCTTGTATTTGTGACATTTTCTTTCGTAGATTTTCACAGGTTTCTCAAATGATAAGCACTTTTTACCTCAGCTGAGATTTCGTTGTAAGCTAGAACGCATATTTGCTATTCCCTTTCTTTAGCTTCTTTGGTCTTCCTGATCCTAAATGATTTTGTTTGCTGCCTGTCAGGTTTCCTTGTTTTCTAGCATTCCGTTAATGAGATTTCCTTAGATAGGTGTTAAATCAGTCCTGACAGTCTCTCTTTTTGAACTACAAAGCGCGGGCAGTGGAAGAAGCAGTGATCTGCCGTGTCCACGCCCCCCACAGCAGTTGCACATATTTGTTGTTTTCTTTCTTTTCTTGGTGGGTGTATGCCCTAAAGCTGCCATGGCCAGTTAAAATTCGGGTCAAATAATAGTTCGAGGTTCTGTGTTTACATTCTACCCACTTTTCAATATTCGATATCAGTTTCTTCGTCCACTGTCCTTTGTCGGTTTTGGCGTCCCACTTTGTACGCCATTTTTCTAAAGTGCGTTTTCTAGCCTCTGCTTTTATGGCCTCGGAGATAACTTGCCTCCTGTACAACTCAGTTCTTTCCTTTATCAATAGATCTATGGGCGGTGTTCCCGCTATGGTCTGAGTCGCTACTGTAGATACTGTGCGATAACCACCAATCACTATTACCAGGGCCTTCCTTTGAGCGCTGATGAACATAGTGTAATATTTTTTTACCAATAATGTCTTCCCAAATTTGGTCTGCGTACAGTAAAGATGACTGGACCACCCCATACAACATTAGTCTTTTCTGCAACGATGGCCCGTTCAGGCTGGGCATTAGCCTTAGCGAAGAGCCTAGTTTTCTTAAGCTGCTTCGTGTCGTGGTCGCAGCGTGTTCTGAAAAGTACAGGTTGGTTCCGAAAAGCATCCCTAGACACTTAATATTCTTTTTAGGTGTTATCTCTATAGTTCCCGCTCTAAAAGATATATCTCTTGTCTCATTTGCCATTTAGAATCACAGCCTCTGTTTTCTCTGATGCAAGGCTTAGTGCTCACGAAGTCAGTTTTCATATCTAGAGATTGCTGTATTTTTCACCTCCATCAGCTGGTGTCTAGTTTTGGCGCTTAATACCGATGCAATGTCGTCGGCATAGCCTACAGGTAGAACCCTCTCTGATGACGCTTCTCTTAATATTGGATCGTACATGATATTCCACAAAAGTGGGCCTGGTACGGAACCCTGGGGGATTCCGACAGACATAAAGAACTATTGGTCCATCTCGATTTGGATTCGTCTGTTCTGAAAATAGTTATTTATCTCGTTGTAGAAGTACTCAGATACTCTCCGGTTTTCCACTTCTCGCAGAATATCCGGTCACGCTGCACTATTGAAAACATTTCTAACGTCTAAGGTGATCAGAGCGCAGCATCTTTCTCCCTTTCCTCTAAGTTTATTGTGGATTGTGCTATCTATTACCAGTTTTAATTGTTGACCTTTTTGCTCTGAAGCCGAACTGAGAATCCGAGAGAGGAGCCCTCTCGACTATCTATGCTTCCAGCCTCGCTTTTATGGGATGCTCGTATAACTTTGCTATGGAGTCTGTTATGCAGAGGCCTGTATGAGCTAGGTAAGTCAGGATCTGTTCCTGGTTTCGTTATTAGCATAAGCCTAGCTAGCTTCCATGAATTTGGAACTTTTTGGTTTTCCAATAATTGGTTCATGGTTCTAAGGGTTACATCCGGAGGTTTGGATAAAAGCTCGTATTGCCTCCGCAGGGAGACAGCCTGGGCCTGGTGTCTGGTAAATGTATGTTAGGAAACTCGTGGCTGTTCGTCGGCGGAAATTCTTATCCTATCTGTTTCATTACTAGTTTGTATCCAATCCCCCAGATGTCCTCGTTTAACTCGTTGCAAAGCTGGTTCCATTTCTTTGTCTGTTCTTGGTCAATTAGTTTATCCAAAAATGTCTTTTTTCCTTTGTATTCGTCCCAAATATGCGCCGAGTTAATCGATCTATGTTCATAGGGGATTGAAATCGCCTCGTGCGGATCAAAAACAACATAAGAAAATTGTTTAACTTTTCTTTTAATTGAGTGTCCAAAAGGGGATATTTCCGTTCTTTCCCCCAATTTCCAAATTTGCCGCCTGTAATTTTGAAACGATGGACCGATTTACGTGATCTAACTGTTCATTTGCTGTCCCCTTTCACCCCGTAAACTCACCTAAGTTTATTAGTTTACGAAATAGACCTTCGGTGGTCCGAAGTCAATGCAAGGACTTTCTTACACCTTAGCCATGACAAGCGCTTGGTTGTAACCTCGAAAATCGCAACGGCGCGGCGCGGCGGGTCCACGCTAGTCACTGA
This sequence comes from Taphrorychus bicolor, assembly GCA_951812265.1. Taxonomy (NCBI): domain Eukaryota; kingdom Metazoa; phylum Arthropoda; class Insecta; order Coleoptera; family Curculionidae; genus Taphrorychus; species Taphrorychus bicolor. The sequence goes on along the minus strand of OX638301.1, from coordinate 41,996,113 downwards.
CCTTAAACGCCAGCGACATGCGTAACCTTGAGCGCGCGGCTTGACCTTGAGAGGCCATGACGAGCGCTCGGGGGTGACCTCGAGAATCGCAACAAGCTTCTTTGACAGGTCCGCGCTGGAGGTGACCTTGTGCGTCACCGTCGGCTGACTACAGATGCGCATAACCTTGAGGCCTTGGCGCTGCCGTCTTAATCTTGAGAGCTAGCTCATCCCCCACCTCAAGTGCTATATATAAGTAATAGCCGTCATTTCTGCAGTTTGCCCTGGTTGCCTGCCTCCTTGCCCTTATGCAGTTCGTTCTAGCTTCTTCGATACTTTCGTTCCACCAGTACGGCTGTTTAGAGCCATTTTCTTGGCGATTAGACGCGGCTTTACATAGTTTGAATTCCCTAATCATATATTTGGTCAGTTCTTTGGCGCTGTTTGTTTCTGGGTGGCATGCTATGAGTTCTCTGAAGACATCTGGCAACTGTTTCTGATCTGGAAGTGGTCTTTCTTTCAGCCCCCCAGCCGTTTTTGGGTGCTGGCGATTCCGATGTAGATGTGTCTGTGCGGCGAGCATGGCTCATTATTCAAGATTTTCCAGCTTTTGATCTGTTTTGCTAAGTTGTTGTTGGCGAAAGTAATGTCTATGCAGGACCGCGTATCTCTTCTGATAAAGGTATGTTCGCCTGTATTGAGACCCGGTCGCCCAAAAGTAGTGTATTGCCCTTAACACTATCATATATGTTATGCTAAGAATTGCTCGAAAGCTGCATACGCGCAATTCGGTGATATGTAGCAGGCTACGATTGAGAAAGGTTCATCCATAGCAGTCATTACGCCTTCCTCTCTGATTATCTTGAAATTTTCAATGCTTTGGATCTTAGGTGTATAGCCACATCTGACTTTTGGTCCCTCAGCCACCTGGTGTTATTTTCAACCACTTTTTTATTTGGTTCGCTTGCTATAATTATGTTTCCCATTTTGCCTAACGACATTGGAACGGAGGACGGATTGCCAACACCCTTGTGCTTGTGTTGAATAATAAGGATGTAAATATGCACGAACTCATCAAATTTTCTAAAGCGACGTTCCGTTGAGATTTTATTCGGCGGCACTTTCAATTCACCTATTTGACGTTGAGTGATTAAATTATTAATTTCTTAATTTCTTCTCCTTCTCCTGATTTGTTTCATGTGTGATTTATGCGGTCAGTCCAGTCCTGATTTGTTTACTACTTTTGCTAATTTTAACTTCAGTTATTAAGTCTATCTTCAATTCGTTTCATCTGCTGAGCTTGGATCATGCGTGAAGTCGCTGTTAATGGATTTTTCTGATTGGCCATGGGACACTTGACTTCCTCCCATCTTTCCTCGTGGGGTGGTGCAATTCCGGTGTGCTTCATGTTTTTCTTTTTATCTTGAACGTCGACGAAGATGGAAAACTCGGGCTCTATCTTTTCATCGCCCTTAGATTTCGGCAGATTTAGGAGCCGGTCCATGTAAAATTGTTTGTGGCTTTCAATTTGAGTTTTTTTTTGTTTTTCTACGTTGCCTGCAACAAAACCGTTTAAATGCTCTGGCGGATTTATTAGCTGACAAAACTCTTGTATCGTTCGGGGTTGAAGCACCAGCGGCCGTACCTGCCACCGGTACCACCCCTATGATTGAGCCCCGTAGGAGGAAGAAGGTTTAAAAAAAACCCTCAGTGAATGGTCCCCACTGAGGGTTTTTTCTGGGGTTTAATTAAGTATACCTAACCTGTATCTAATATCGAGCCACCTACTCTTACTGCTGTAGGAAGACAACCAGAATCGAAGACTATATGTACTAGAGATGGGTTTTCACCCGGTTTTTTTCATTTTTGAGGGTTTATTCCCTGGACAATTAAAGGAAAATTCCGGGTTTATTCCATTATAACCTCTAAATTTAACTTACGCTTCTATTTTCAATACACCTAACACTTGCCGATTAAGCAATAATTTGTTGGTTTGTGCAGTTTGAGGCTTTTGTCAATTGACCAGTGCTTAGTTTATCAAAAAACAAACCAGAATCTGGATTTATTGAATTCTAATCTAAAATCTAACCTTAAATCTTGAAACTACCAGGTGCTTTCAAAAAAAAGTGGGAAAAAACCCGTTTTATATTTTGGTTTGGTTAGTATTTTATATGGTTATTACATATTGGTTTATATTTTGGTTTGATAGAGTTCCAATATTCCATCATTGGAGGTTTCTGGCTTTACTGTCAAAGCCAGTGACGCGAACCTACCCCACTCTCCGAATTATCTGAGAGGTGGGGCACTCTAATTTGCCGGGCCACTAGACAACTCACACCACTTTACCATATAAACTTAATTTGTATTTTAGTTTTCCTTACCTTTCTTTCGTAAACAAACCTTTCTCTATTAAAGTTGAAAAATGTTGTCTTCATCTTGCAATTCGTCGAAAATATTTAACTTTAGGATCATAATTTGGTGTTTCCATTTGAAAATGAAAGATGGCGCTGGACTCTACCATAACCCGAAGTACTAGAATCGCGTAAATCTTTATTTCACCTAAATTGGGCATTTTGACTTATAAAAATACGAAAGTTTTAAAAAAATTTCTACGGCAACTTTTCCTTCTAAAGATAGACGGCATTCGTGATGAGACAAGTTGTAATAAACTGACTGAATTCTTTTCTCCTATGTACAGCATGTCCCATTTTCGACACTTTTCCCGCGTGTTTCCTTTATTTTTGAAGATAGAGATTTGCGGTTTTTACAACAGTGTACTATTTTATTTGTGTTTTTGAAAGACAGGATGATTTCGGTAATATGATATTTTATGAAAAGTAAAAAATTATCTCAGAGGTTCAGTAATGGTTCAGTCACAATTTGAAACTTTTTCTTTTATTGTCAAATGCATTTTTCAATGCGATTTTTTATTTTCTAATAATAAACAGACTGACCTATTAAATAAACCTATGTTTGTTTTAATGCGGCGAAGTTATTGCAAGGAGTAGCTACGCTTGTAAAAAGATAAGTTCAGATCACTGACAGAATATTTTTTTATAAACGTTCTAGGACTATTCTTAGGTTATTCGGAATATTCTTTTTTTTTGACGAAATAACATTATTTCAGAAATATTTTCTTGCAAAAAACCGCAAAAAAATGTTTTCGCAATTGACCAATGTCTCCATTTAGAAAATATTATTCTCTCTTTTGTCTCAATTTCCAAATTTGACCGCCTGTAACTTTAGAACGAGTGGACCGAGTAGAGTAAATCTAATGGTTTCTTGTTCCTTTTGGTGTTTCCTTTCACTTCCCACCAAAGAAAATCCCGTTGGTTCAATACTTTGAGAAGTCATTTTGAAATCGGAATCCTCGTAACTTATAGGGGATTTAAATCCCTTCATTTCTATTAAAAACAGCAAAAAATTAACAAGATTTTTTTTCCGAAATTGACTAAAGGGGGAGGATATTACCTCTTTTTCCTCAATTTTCAACGTTCACCGCCTGTAACCTTAGAAAGTGGACCGATTGATGTCCTTTTTGATGTCCTCTTTCACTGCCCACTAAAGATAATCCCGTAGGTTCAATAGCTTGGGAGATAGTCACTTATTGAACTAATAGTCACTTATTGAACTAACTGGATTCTGATGCAGATTACTGTAAAATACAGTAATCGATTTTTAGCCGTCGGTACTATGAAAACGCTGTTTTAGACCTTTTAAACGACTGATAAACCATCATTTCGCAAGTTCTAATTGTGTCCATCCACAGACTAGTTTCGCCGTTTACGGCTCATCAGTGAGGCTTTGACACAACCAGAGCTCGCGATTTTTGGAATACTCAAAACACGTTTCATGGCAGTACCGAGAAAAGGTTCCCGGTGGCGCCATCCGTGTCCGTTTGTTGAACTAACGAGATTTCACCCGTCCAGTGTCAACGTCAATGCCCGGTCTAAGGAAAGAATGGTGCAGATTACTGTAAAATACAGAAATCGACTTTTAGCCGTCGGTACTATAAAAACGCTGTTTTCGATCTTTTAAACGACTGATAAACCATCATTTCGCAAGCTCTAATTGTGTCCATCCACAGACTAGTTTCGCCGTTTACGGTTCATCTGTGAGGCTTTGAAACAACAAGAGCTCGCGATTTTTGGAATACTCGTTCGTTGTACACGACGTTGACACTGGACGGGTGTAATCTCGTTAGTTCAACAAACGGACACGGATGGCGCCACCGGAAACCTTTTCTCGGTACTGCCATGAAACGTGTCTTGAGTATTCAAAAAATCGCGAGCTCTGGTTGTGCCAAAGCCTCACTGATGAGCCGTAAACGGCGAAACTATTCTGTGGATGGACACAATTAGAGCTTGCAAAATGATGGTTTGTCAGTCGTTTAAAAGGTCGAAAACAGCGTTTTCATAACTGGACTCTAATTATGATTGTCACTTTCATTGCTATAAGGAAATAGATATTCCCAGAACATTTAATTGAAATATTCCTTGATTATTCAATCTTCCTAATTTCACTTTACGGGAGGAATTCTACAAGCAAATGTTTTGTTGGTAATGGTTATAGCATAATTTGGTTTTTGCATGATTGCAGGTTAAAACATTGGTAACAATGATTATACAACAAATATGGTTGAGAATATTACAATTTGCATCCGTTTTTTTTAAATATCTATATTAATTATAACTAAATGGCCTCAAAAGAACATTTGTATAATAATAATAGTATATAAAATATCCTTAATTAAATTGATAGTTACTTATATTGTTCTTTTTCATTTACAGCTCGGTAAATATAGAAAAAATACCAAGCTATGCTAATTACCTGCTGGATTCTGGAATAAAAGGAGTTTTAGGTAAGTTATTCACCGGCTTTTAAATTTGTATTGTTGCAAACTCGGGGTTCGAATAATTAAAAACTAACGTCTTTAATTAAATAGTTATTTATGTATTAAAAGCAAAAAGTACAACTTTTTTGCTCGCAGAGTGAAGTTTGCCATCACACGCGAAGAAAGTCAAAAAAAAATCACACAAGAAAAGGCGTAAAATGCGTCATTATTGGACGTTTGTAGAAAAAACACTATTTATGTACTCAACAAACAAATACCGATACAATCCATATAGACTTACTTATATAAGACTATGAAGGTTTTCACGGCCGGGCACAATACAATCTAAAGTGTTTTCGGGGCTTTAAAGCCGTGGTCCAATCGAATTTTTTCCTGACATTTTGTCTACAGCTGCGGCAGTCATTACCAAGGGCGATGAGACAATAGGCGAAGTGATCTCCCGTGCTCCCGACGCTGAGTGATTCGAATGTGGAGAGCTCGGTGGTATTTATTCCCCCGTTGTCGCGCTGCAGCGAAGGGATGGGGGTGGGGGTAGTAGAGACGCGGGACAAACTCAAAAGTCAGCAGTAGCATAGCCCGCTTGTGCTCGCTAGCACGAGTTCAATAGGGCCGTCAGTGCAAGGAATGTAGAGCGCCAGGAAGGAACAACGGGAAAAGATGAAGAAACGCGCGGATGGACTAGTCGACCATCCACAAAGTAACGGACAGGATCAGCAGACTACTGGAAAAGCACAGTGTTACCACTGTCTTTAAAGGAAAATAGGTGTCTCGGGTAATCGGTCTGGGCATCGAAGAATGAAAGTCTTTAGCTACCAAGCTTTCGGCAATGTTTTATTGCCTTCCTCAGGGCTACAAAATTATGGTTTAGGGTATGGTTTAATAGACAGTGAAATTTACCTACTGCTATATTCTTTTCCCGATATCGCGTTGTCACAATTTCTGGACAATGCTCATAACTGCAGCCGTGGTGTCCTTTTTTCCCCCCTAGTCTTAAGGACTGCATGGCCAAATTACAAAAACGTGGTTTTCTTAGAATTTAAAACTTAAAATCTTAACGTTACAAAACACGCCGACAAACAGATTAAAATAGTAAATAATTTTTTTGTAATAAACATAATTCATTTTATATCAGGCTTTGATTCGTCGACAAATTGGGCTGTACTGATGAGGGGTAGACCCCGAAACTACTATGCAGATGGGTTGATCGACAAATTGGTGACCACCTACATTCTTTTCACTTCGTTCTGATTCCGATAACTAGCGAGGTACAGAGAAATATGGGCTGCTTCTCGATCCGAGAGCCATCTGCCATGCAGTATTGGATTTAAAATACGCTGGTGAATGTCGCCTGCTTCTGCTATGTACAACATCTCACCGGTACTCTGTACGTTTCCGGCTTCAGATAGCCGAATCACGGTGCCCAATTTGTCGACCAGCCAAAGCTGTACTGATGAGGGGTAGACCCCGAAACTAGTATGCAGATGGGTTGATCGACAAATTGGTGACCACCTACATTCTCAACTCTTATCCCCTCAAACTAATCAATAAGCTTCTCTTTAACACTCCACATTCCCCTGCAAATAAGATCAACCTGAGTCGTAACATAATGTTGGCTGAAGAGGAATTCCTCATTACACTTCCATTTTACAAACATGAACATGATCTGATGCCTACCACTGGCACAACAACATCCACTAGAGTATTTTTCTCTTTTCCATATATCAAAGAGATATATATAGCAAAGTCAAACGTCTCTTTCATAACTCACCTGACATAGATTTAGTACCTAAAAATCACTTAACTGTGGCAAATCTGAACACCAAATTAAATGACAAAGATGACATACTAAAATCCGCAGGGGTAGTTTGTTGAGAGACAACCCATATGCGTCTAGCCAATTTTTCATTATGCCAATCCCATTCGCAGCTTTGGTCCTTACTTCATTCCAAGTACGTGCAGAGAAAATTGCAACTGTGTCGTCTGCATAAGAGATAATTGAGCCGTTTTCCAGGTTTAATTCAGTTAGTGAGTTTATGTACAAATTAAAAAGTATGGGCCCCAAGACGGACCCTTGAGGTACTCCAATTTTTATTGTGTCTGGGTCACTAAGGGAGTCTTTTATCTTCAAAACCTGCTTTCTTTCTTTTATATAGCTAGTAAAAACGTCCAATGCAATACCCCTAATCCCATTCCGCTGCAGAACTTCCAGCAGCTGGTCGTGAGGCACAGTGTCAAAGGTTTTGGCAAGATCCAAAAACACAGAAATACATCTTTCATTTGTTTCGAATTTATTCATTACCACTTTTGTTAGTTCATACAATGCATCGGATGTACTTCTCCCCTTAACAAAGCCAAATTGACATTTTGAGAGCAAATTGTTGGTCTGAAGGAAAGATGTAAGCCTATCTTTAAAACATTTTTCAAAAACTTCTGTAACATTGTTGATTACACTTATTGGGAGATAGTTGCTAATATTTGTTTTTTCGCTTGATTTATATATAGGGGTTACAAGAGCTGTTTTAAATTGGGGTGGGATGATCCCAGAATTATAGATTAGATTGATGATGTGAGCCAAAGGTTCGGCTAAGTATATATGATTATTTTTTATAGTTCTAGTGTTAAATGTATCAATTCCTGGGGCCCTATTAATTTTTAAAGTGTTTATCCATTTAATTATTTCGTTACTGTCAACTGGTTTAAGGAAAAGCGATGCGGGATGGCCATGAATTTCATTTTTTCGCTCTTTAGGCTGTGGGATGTTTTCAGACACTTGCAATCCTATATTTACGAAATATTCATTGCAAAAGTTGTACATCTTCTTTACGTCAGAAAAATATTCTTTTGATCGGTGTCAGTTATCGGCGGTATTTTATGCTGTTTGCGGCCAATTCCATTTGTAGCCTCTGTAATTATCTCGTAAACCCTTTTCAGATTAGAACCAGCATTATTAATTTTTTCTTATAGAAGTTGTGCTTACATTTCTGGATAAGTGCTTGCAGATTATTTCTATACGTTTTATACACCTTATTTTTGATTTCATTATAGTCAAGATGAAGCTCTCTCTTCATTGTGTCCCTTTTCTTGATGCTTGTTATTATGCCATTTGTTATCCATGGTTAACGTTTTTTATGACTGCAAGGTATGATTATTTCTTTAGTGGCCTGTCGCTTAGCTGCATTAATTATTTTATAGAATTCGTTGGTAGCTTCAATTACATCTAGTTAGTTCTTTACACTTTCCCATTTTTCTTCCTTTATTTGGTCATTAAATAGTTGTGGAATTATTTTCTTGATTGTTTTTGGTTCTGTGACGATGTTAGCGCGGATTTTATTATTTTGAGTTGATTTGAAATTGCTGTTTAACATAACTGGATAGTGGTCGGTTATATCAGAGAACAGGATATATGAACTGAGCTTAGAGAGTTTTGGATTAAGCTTTTTTCTAATAAATATATGATCAAGGCATGAACTCGTATTATCAGTAACTCTGGTCGGATCATTAATACATGATATAAAGCCAAAGTGGTTCAATAGAGATAAGTAGGAGTTTACTACAGTATCATTTAGATCTAAAATATTAATATTGATGGTATGCATGGGGTGCATCGGTATGCGTTATCAGTCAAAAAATCACGAATTTTGGAGAAGACGAACAACTCAAAACGGAAGAAAAGAGCAGAGACCCATTGTCTGGGAATATATATATATACAGGGTGATATACTACGTTACTCGACACGGAAGATTATGGCTAAACTTTTAGATTTTAAAAAAGTTTTTTATATGGAATGAATGGGGGTCTATTGGAAGTACATTTTAAAATTATTGTTATTGTATACAGGTGGTTCCAAAAGTACAAAATTGATTAAAGTTGTATTTTTTTTAAATGAGACACCTAGTATGTTAATGTATTTTCGGTACCTATGGACAAAAGTAAAGGTAGTTTTATTAGGGTTTATGGCATTTAAGCCGGTACTAAACCCTAACTATACCGTTCTTCAGATATTCGTGATTTTGTGAAAATGCAGCATCAAATTAAATGTTTAAAATCTCAGCACTTGGTTTCTTTTCAACAACCGAAATTGGCTGGTGGGCTAATAGTACATTGGATTTTAACTACTGTGCACCGAATGTCAATAAATGAACACCAAATTATTGCAAACTTCAAACAGTAATAACTTGTTTAATTTAAATTAGACAACCTGTATTTTATAGTATCATTAGATGCAGAATTTAGTTTCCTATCAAAATTATTAAACATTCCTAAAGCTTGGTCTTTGCGTTTTCTTGGAAAATTGATTTTTTTCTGAATTTGAGCTGACATAAACGAATGTAGTAATCTAATTTACCTGTTCAGGTCTGTTCAGGTGTTACCTGATTTTGACAAAGCAAATTCTAAGAAAACTACGTTTTGGTAATTTGGCCATGTGGTCTCTTAAGACTAAGGAGGGGGAAAGGACACCACGGCTGCAGTTATGAGCAGTGTCCAGAAATTGTGATGACCCGATATTGGGAAAACAACATAGCAGTAGGTTAATTTCACTGTCTATTAATTTTGCCCTAAACTATAATTTTGTAGCCCTGAGGAAGGCAATAAAACATTGCCGAAAGCTCGGTAGTTAAAGAGTTTCATTCATCGATGCCCAGACCGATTACCCGAGAAACCTATTTCCCTGTAAATTCTCCGGTCGAGATACCCACTACACTGTATTTAAACCCACTCACACACTACAACATATCTTAAGGTCGTTCAAAGACCACACAGATCCCCTATCGGCACCCGGAGTTTACCGAGTTCCATGCACCTGTGGATTACATAACGCAAGAGGAGTTTCAGTCTGGGACAAACACGAAAGTCAGCAGTTGCAGAACACGCTCTCTCCGAAGGTGACGACATCCTTTTCAACGAGGTGGCTATCTTATATCAATCGCAGCGTTTCTATTCAAGACTAACGAGAAAGACCATTGAGATGTTTAAATACGACAACAATTTCAACAGGAAGGAGGAAATTACGTTTCTAAATGCAGACTGGAAGCGAGTTCTAGGACAAACTTCAAGGGCGCCGAAACCCCGCGCCACCACTCACCACAACCCCCACCCCAGTCCCTCCACTGCAGCGAGACGGCGGGGGAATAAATACCGCGGAACTCACCACAGTCGAATCAGTCAACGTCGGGAAGCGCGGGAGATCACGTCGCCCATTGCCTCAACGCTTTTGATAATGTCTGCCGCAGCTGTAGACGAAACACAAGGAAGAAATTCCATTGGACCACGGCTTCACAGTCTTATAAAATGTAGATTCGTCACATCACAGAAAACAAAATATGTTTGGCAAAGTTAAGGTTTTGGCGGAACTTCTCCATAATAACTTCACAGAACTCTTCTGCGATCAAAATATTCTTAGTTCAGTGCGAAACTGTGAATTTGGAGATCGATTTCCGGTCAGGATTCAAGTCATTGAACATAGTCACCACTTGAGCAAAAGTTCGCGATCTATCACCATACCCTATCAACATCAAAATTTCAATACGTTCGGTTTCACTTAAACTTGGCATTTTGCACAAAAACTATTGGCACTAAATACCTTGATGAACTACCTACAGAATTTCGTTAATTAAACCTGAAGATTCAAATATCTAAAGGAGATAATCATAATTTCAGAGCTAGGATCATGAAATGAGTTTAAGGTATTCAGAAACGATTAAATTTCGGTACATCATGCTTCCTACTAACTGTGCTGAAAATTGAGAGAAGAATGTAAATATCGAATAATATACAGGGTGTTCGATTTAAAAAAAAATAAATTTTAGTGTGCCACGCGTTTAAGCCCTGTATAACTAAAATTATTGCTGTCTAGTAGACATTGAAAAACTCTAAAACTTTTGAATAAAACTTCTTTCCCTAGGTACCGTGTATATTATCTCAGATAATAGACCGTTTCCAGACTTATCAGCGACCTTGAATTTCTGTTCCGTGGTTGATATTAAACATTTATAGTAAAGTATTTTCTACACCTGTCTTCACTTGTTTCCCTATTAGACAGAGTCAAAACTTCGAGAATTTCTCATATAATTAATAACTGAACCTGACAAATTTGCCAACCTGGAGCAGACGCCATCAAGAAGTCAACAACAATAACTGAATATAATATAATAAATAATAAGGCAACAGATGCGAATGCACCGTCTGCCAAGCTCTGCACAGCTCCATCCCTTAATTTTGAAAAACTTTGAGACTCACTGTCATCTTTATTTTCTTATTGACAAAACAAAGGATGAGAATAGTCTCCTTGCACTCTAGAGCTGCGATCCGAAAACGCTGTTTGTTAGCTGAGCGAGTCCTTGCGCATGGAACGCTGGTAATCCCCCAGCTGGTTTTGCTTTCCATGGGTCAGTTCACGCTACACTATCAATCCATGGCAAAAGGTTGATGCTCGTGGTAAATAACTAGTACGAATATGCATTTTCCAACTTTGAGAAGTCATATGTCCAAAACTGTTTAGGATAGAACAAAACTATTTACACTTTAATCTTAGTTTTTGAAAGCCGACATGTTTCGAGGAAAAAGTGATTATTAAATGAGTTTGATACAATTTTGATTAATGGCTCCGTTTCGAATCGAGTACTTGATACGAATAGATGTCGATCCATATGGAACGTTGGTAATCCCCCAGCTGGTTTTGCTTTCCATGGGTGACTTCACGCTGCACTATCATCCATGGCAAAAGGTTGATGCTCTTGGTAAATACCTAGTAGGAATATGCATTTTCCAATTTTGAGAAGTTATATGTCCAAAATCGTTTAGGATAGAACAAAACAATTTGCACTTTTATCTTAGTGTTTGAAAGCCTGTCAAATGCCGCTAATTAAAAATTGTTTTTAATTTCAATTTTTTTGACAGTTTGATTTCATCAAATAGGAGATTTTGGATGGATCTTCAAACACTAACATGCAAAAGTGCATATCGTTTTGTTCTATTTTAAATGGTTTTCGACATAAAACCACTCAAAGTTAGAAAAAGTCGAAGTTTTGACGCTGTTTTATTAAACAAATGAAGATAAGTAGAGATGTAATGTAGTAGTAGTAGTTTATAGTACCCGTCCAACCCAGTTCCCGGCTGTTGTGGAATAGGAAGACTATATCCCCAGAATGAGTTTGGCATGACCGTATCTAGTTATATTCATGGATATAGTGGCAATACCATTTCTCTGTTAATAGAGATTTAGTTTAAAAAAATCAGTTTTTTTAGTTTTTAATGTCTATTCATTAGAGTTTAATTGGGAGGAAAAATATGGCATCGCTGCAAAATGGAATTATGAATGGGCTAATAAGCTTTTCAACAACATATTATGACTTCCTGTATATGAATTGGTTACCGAGTTATTAAGTATATTAATAAAATATTGTTACGGAATACGGGTTCCAATAATTTATCGTCACTTAACTACACACTTTTATTTACTTTTAACTATTACAACAGGATTGAAACACAATTACTCTCTACTAACAATTCGCACTGTTCGCTTGTCCGCTTATTTCGCTTATTTACTACACTGCACTATCTATTCGATCCCATCTCGCTCGGTTCGCTGGTTTATATACCCGGTCTGAACACACTCTCGTACTTTCGAGAACGGAGGCGACTGTTCCCGGTTCTCTTTTATTCTAGATGGGTTCCCGGGGTCGCGGTCGGCGCTTGGCGTTGCCGCTTCGGCCCGAATCTCTGTGGACCGACGGTCGAGCGTAACAATATGTATGTGGGTCCCTTTAAGAATATGGGTATTATATCTGCCACGCCTTTTGCGTCATCCATGTTTGCGTACAATTTTAAATTGTGAGCAATTTTCGTATTCAGTTTTTTGCTCTGAACTAACAATATGTAAGACTTTTAACTTTGAAACACTATTGGGAAACTCTATATTGTCAATAACCTAATGTTTTCAAAGTAGTGCTTTGGAACCCATTTGCTCAATATTTTTACCACAAACTTTTTTTTTCAAAGAACTTTTGTAACATTGTGAAATTTATGCACTTACCTTATTTGGGGTAATTATGGTTTTTGCCCATTAGGTCAGAGTTTTATTGTGTACCTAGTTCAGTAATTTCCAATATCACCTTGGTTATCTACCCTTTTTGACTGAGAATGTATTGCCTTCTATTAAGTTCTGTTTCATGATGCCTGAGTTTACCTTTCTGGGTTGAGAAGAGTGTGGACAGCCCGGCATTAGCTCCTATTGTTTTATAAGTGGAAGGTGTCGCCTGTTAGCTGGAATTTCAAGCTGAGTTTTCCCGTTTGGGGACCCTTTCATGATAGTACATACCTCTATTTTTATTGTTTTCCTGGGCTTGGAGGATCTGAGGATTGTGGTGAAATTGCCATTGCCAATCGGCCAGGAGTGTGTGTTTCCATCGTTATTGTCGGTTTTCGGTAGATTTTGATTGGGGGTTCGTTTGCTTATGTTTATGTTACGATGTTTGGAAGTGGGGTTAAGTAATAAAATCGCCCGTGCAAAATTGACAAATAGTGTCACTGTCACTTAGCCATCACTCATTAGTGACAATTGCGGAGTTCGGTAATTACATCCGAGCGCCCCGTACAGAGACCATCTTCCCACATCTTAACGAGCTAGAGCGAGAGAGACTCATATTCCGAGCGATATCGGCGAAGCTCCCGACAGCGTTCCCTTCGATGGATGGCGCCGTCTGTCATCGTCCAATTCTCCCATACTGTATTCTGACGTCACCAGAGTACTAAAAGGTACTTATTGTCAGTTTTGATTTCGTGGAGATTGATGTTACGTTCCTTGAGGTCGGACTAATTGGCCATTACTAATGGGATACTTCTTCCTGTTTTGCTGTTCCGCATTTCTTCTGTCTCTTTTTTTTTCCTATTTTCAGCTGTTTGTTTTCGGCTACTCTTCGTGACGTCATCGTGGGTCGAGCACGTGCATATTTGTTTGTGGCATTTTGGGCATCATTGCGGAAGGGTTATGAAGGTCACTCGTGGGTATAAAAGGGCAGGACATTGACTTTTGATTTTTTGATTCTGACTTCTGGTGCGTGAGCCAGAATCCCGTCGTGCTGACCGTGATTTGCAAATGTCCTCGTGGTCTACTTTGAGTGATTTTCATCTCAATACTCTTTGGAGGATCAAGACCAGGGCATATTCCAAATGGTAGTTGCTTTTTGAAGTTTTTCCGGATCCTCGTGGAGAGGATTATTGTCGATTTACGCCGCTCTACCTTTACCTCTTGGAGGGATAAAAAGCAAGCCACGCCGCCAACGTCATCACCTTGCCCCGTTTGTCAACCTTGCAGGTATGTGTAGCTCCATTTAATGGAATATTCTGTAGTTTTCCGTGCTAATTCACGTGTTTCTATAGGGTTTTTTTTTGTGACGGGCTTCTGCTACGTCCACGTTTTTTTGTATTAACGGGCTTCTACGTCTGACGTTCTTCCGCCGTCCACGTGCCTTGTCGGCGCATTTTTGGAACATCCACGCCGTTCCTGGAGGCCTGCTCCTCATCAGAGACCTTCGGATAGCTGCTCTTCAGGACCACCCTGATCCGCGATAAGGGGATAGTTTTGGAGTGAGAGCTTTCCAATTTGTTGTGTTGTAAATGGGCGACGATAGTGGCTGAGCGTTGAACCGACTATCGTAACTTTTTTTTTTATCTTATCAATTTTAATTATTAACTTTACTTTTTGCCGTCACCATAACAATTTAAAGTAGTATTTTTTTGATAGTATTGAGGCCCCAAGTAAGCGATTCTTGTTATCTTTTCGATCAATTTTTATGACAATTTACTGAGTAGTAAGTTCTCTCAGATCTTCAATTTGTTTGTGCTTCACACACTTTAATTTATTTATAAAGAATTAACTTTTGCTAGGTATTGGACAGCACTACGTCTGTACAGTTACGAATCTTTTATGTACCGCACCCTTTATGTCTTGTACCGTATTGTGTTGTGTAATTTTGAGGACAGATATTGAGGGCTCGTGATTCTTCACTTTAGTATTTATCGTTATTAAGTAAATTTCAATTTTCAGGTAATTAAAGTTAGATTTGATCAGGTATTCAATAATTCAATAACATTACAGCGTTAGTCATTAGTTGGTAAGCTGCGGAAGCTACCCTGTGTAAGTTTATGGCCATAAACCCTGAGCTCCGTCCCTAATTAGTTGATTATTGAGAGCCGTATTGATTAGTAATAATTCATATTCATTAATACATATATTCCAGAATATTGCAACTACCTTAAATTTTGTGTTTAATTGCTTTATAGCATTTCAAATTTTATTTGAATTGCTTTTCCTTAATTTGTTAACCCATCTATCAATAGAAACAGTGTTATTTGTCCTCAAACAATTTTGCTTTAATTTCATGCGGATTTTGACTGGTGCAGATAATTGAGATTTATAGTTTCTTATTTTCATTTTTTTATTAAAAGTAAATTTAAATCAGAGTAGTTAGGAAAGTGGTAGTGAAAGAGGGATATATTTCGTGATTGGTATATTCCTGTACGGCATAACATCCTTCTCAGGACCTGGCGTCTTCCGGAAATCACGTGGCGCCTATCGGGATATAAAATAATACAACTAATATCGTATTGAACCTACCCCATCTTCACTGTTGCTGGCGGCCCGCTAGTGCTCCTGCTCGATTACTTACTATTCACCTCCTTTCGCTCTTTCTGAAGTAAGGTAATAAGTAACGATTTTCTTTTAGTAAGTTCCAGAGATTCCAATTAACAAACAAGAACTAATCAGTGCTTAACATTCCCAATAACCCTTGATAGTAAATTAATATTATAAAATAAAACTGTCACACTTTATAATTCTTCCTTGTTTGAACACAGATTATAAGATTTTGTATTTTCAGTTGGTGCATCAAGTGGAGAGGGAACTTCTCTTTCGGTTCAAGAGAGAAAAGCTCTAACAGAAGCGTGGGTAACTGCTGCGAAAAATACGTCGCAACATGTAATGATTCAAGTAGGAGGGGCGCCATTTCCAGATGTTGTGGATTTGGCAAGACACGCCGATACTTTAGGAGTAGATTCTATTTTAACACTGCCTGAGTTGTATTTCAAACCAACAAAGACTCAAGAGCTGATTAGTTACTTAAAGTTTATAAGTGCTGCGGCACCTAATACGCCTTTATTGTATTACCACCATCCCAGCTTAAGTGGAGTCAATCGTAAGTATTCGCCTAATGGTAAACAGATAGCGTTATTTATATTCTTCTTTTGAAATTGACTAGTTGACATGACCGAATTTCTCGATGCAGCCTCCCACCAAGTACCTAACTTGAAAGGTGTTAAATATGCATCAAATGATTTAGCAGGAGCAAACGCAGCCCTACGAGCGGCTCATGGCAAATACAGTATTTTTATTGGCAGTGATCATGTAAGTATTTTCGTTATCTAGCTCTCTAGTAGTTGGCACTATAGATACAACGAGTAGTAGTTTTTAGTACCTGGCCAAACAGGTATAAAATTAGTTGCTTTCCTAACAAGTGCGCAACGTAAGACTTTCGTGCACGCGGCTGCCGTTGGCAGCAATCAAGTGCGCGAAAGACACTTTGCGCAAGAATTAGGAACAACATTTTTTCTACAACCGTATAAAAGTCCACCTGCCACTAATATGGGACATCTTTAACGATTTTATAAATGATTAATCTTCACAGTTCTTTTTTCAGAAAATAGTTATTTTTCTACAACTGTCAAAATATGACACGGTTCGCGCATTACTGAGAGTACGGAAACTGACACATATTTTCACGGTTATCTTTCTCGCAGGTCGCCCATAGCAGCGTAATAAAAGTTACTCGTTGCCATAAGATACGTGAAAAAACGTCTTTCGCGCACGCCGTCAATGCAGGGGTAGTAGAAAAGAATTGTAAAGCTTAAACATTTATAAAATCATCAAAGATGTTCCATATTAGTAGCAGGTGGACTTTTGTACAGTTGTAGAAAAAATTTTGTTCCTAATTCTTGCGCTTCGCGTCGATCGGGCATCTGCAGTCGCGTGCGCGAACCTGTTACTTTGCGCACTTGTTAGGAAAATAACTATTTCCTATATCAATTGAGAATTGAAACAATGCTGAAATTTGAATATTTTGATTATAACATTCCTAATTATGTAACCTGATAAGAGAGAATATAGAATAAACAGCTATTGATTTATTTCTTTATGTATTTAAAATATCATCATACAAGAATTCGTGTGATATGTCTCGGCCCCTACCAGATAGTCATTCACTTTTAACTAAACAAGGACGCCATATTTACGCTGACATAAGGTAACATGTTTTACAACTAATTTGAATTTGGTTCCAATACGCAAACAGCTATTAATTTATAGTTTATATTGATAATAGGCGAACCCCGGGACATAGGAAATCCCATGTAAATTTTAAAAGGGTCTATTATTGGCTTCCATAATTATTTTAGAGGAAAAATCTACTTAGATCTTTTGAAGAACATTAAAAACCACAACTAAATGGATTTCAGACCTTTTTGATTAACCCGTTTACGAGTTATTTCCAATAACGTTTTAAGTATTTTGTCCTTTTTATTGCCCTGTATTTACCGACAGCAGTAAAACCTGGCTATCAAACACTAAAAATTCATGAATGACAGCTTTATTTGACAGCCAAATTTTACCTTGACTGGTGTCGGTGAATACGGGGCGATAAAAAACACAAAATATTAAAAATGTTACTGGTAAGTAATTCGTAAACGGGTTGATCAAAAATGCTTGAAGTTATCCTATTGGTTGCGAATTTTAGAGCTCTTTAAAAAACTAAATACATTTTTCATTAAAATAATTAGGAAAGCCAATAATCGACCCTATAAAAACTTACATGGGATTTTCTATGTCCCACTCGACGATGCATAACGGTGCGTGATCGATGATTATTTTTAGGTACTTGAACCAGCCTTCTCTTTAGGATTTAATTCTGCTATCGTAACTTCAACAAATGTATTTCCTCGTTACTCTAAAGACATTCTAGAAGCCGTCCAAAACAGAAAACTGGAAACGGCTATAGAGTTGCAACAGAACTTGACCAAAATTATGACTACTGTGATCAAATTTGGTATGTAACCTTAAATAGACAAGACCGATGTCTATATCTATAAGTTTGTTATCATATTTTAGGAGCTAAAGTGCCTGGCATGAAGTTGGCCATGAATCTTTTCACACCAATCAACGTGGGACTCGCAAGACCTCCCTTACAAAACCTCAACCCTCATAGAATAGAGCAGTTCAGGAATGCATTAGAACCTTTGTTATAGACAGTAAATGATATTCATAGCCTAGATACTACTAGTAAATTATAATCAGATATTATACTCACAAATGAATAGCTATTTATTAGAGACCTTTATACCGGGTGTCCAGCAGAACCCTGGACATAGGAGATTAACGTGGAAAATCGGTTTTAATTTTTTTGCGCCTGTACGGTTGATTTGATTGAAAAACTTTTAAGAGTAAAGTTGTAGAGCTTATGGTCAGCTAACATCCTGTAATTTTTTTTCAATACCTCAGTGTTGGCTGATTTTTGGAAAACGCCTCGAAAAGTGCAAGAATTTGAATTTAGCGCATCACCCCCGCCTTGCATGTGCAATGTCGCCAACATAATAATTTCTTATGTCAGAGTCAGAGCCGATTTTCCTTTCTTATTTATTTTGAGGGACTATCATATAGTAATTAACGTGATTATGCAGCGAAAATATGTTGGCGACACTGCACATGCATGGCGGGGGTGACGTGCCAAATTCAAATTTTTGCACTTTTCGAGGCGTTTTTCCAAAAAACGGCCAAAACTGGGGTATTGAAAAAATCACAGGATGATAGCTGACCATACGCTCTACAACTTATGGTACCTATGGGTATTACCATACGTTTTCGATTGTGATTGAAAGAGGATTTGACATTGGTGGCTATCACTTTACCTGCCGGCGACGGGCGGCAGGTAAATTCTTTACCTGCCGCTGGTAAGATTGTCTACATGTCCATTAGTACTAATTACAATATAATTCAAAGGTTTGGAGAAAAAATAATATGTTTTATTCGGAGCTAAAGTGACTTTCCTGGTGACACTTTCGCTCCTTATGAAACAATATACTATTTTTGCACCATGGGCCAAAATATGAGCCCAGCGAGCTTTAACTTCTGGAATTAACTCAAAGTGTTTATCATTTTTACCATCAGGGTCTGCTCCTAGCCAGCAGATCTTCTGGTATATTAGGTAAGTTACTGGGGGCTCAACCTGTTCATTATTATTCTGAAGGCTATTCCTCCTCAACTGAAATGGGGAACTATCCACAACTGTTTCATTTAAAATTGAAACATGGTTCGAATGCTCTGATGAGGAATGCTTTGCCAAGTCACTTGGACTTTGAACATAACTCGAAAGTAAATCCGAACCACTAGGGCTGCGAACAGATCTAGAACATGCCAAACCACCTGGGCTGCGGAGGCTATCATGAGAGGACTTACTTTTTTCTTTGTCAGAACTACTACGAGACCTAGAAACTGCTGAGTCTTTCCTAGAACGGTGAGAATGCTGAGATTCAGATCTACGACTTGAACGTGACCGGTCCCTAAAATGGCGGCTGTGCCTGTCCTGATCTGTCTGGGACTCAGACTCAATGGATCTGTACTATCTAAAGTGTTTTCCGGGCTACGAAGCCGTGGTCCAATGGAATTGCTTCCTGACGTTTCGTCTACTACTGCGGCAGACATTATCAAAGACGATGAGGCAGTGGGCGAAGTGATCTCCCTTGCTTCCCGACGATGACTGATTCGACTGTAGCACGCTCCGTGGTATGCGTACCGCCGCCGTCGCGTCGCAGTGGTGCGACCGGGGTGGGGGTGGTGGGGCGGGGTTTCGACGCGCTCGACGTGTGTCGCAGAACTCGCCACTGAGACCCATCGTGAGCACCATAGGAAGCCCGATCTACGAAATTGCCAAACACCTGACAAAACTGTTGCAGCCAAAAATAGGAAATACTGACAGCTTTATAAAAGACTCGACTCATTTCGTCGAAAAACTGCATTCTTTGACTCTTTCTCCAGGGGATATTCTCGTTAGCTTCGACGTTGTTTCGCTCTTCACGATGGTACCCATTAAGGAAGCCATGGAACATATTAATCAAGAATTTCCACAGGATATTGCTGCTATGGGCAGCCCTCTTAGTCCAGTGATAGCCAACTATTTTATGGAAATTTTCGAGGCCAGGGCGTTGGCTAAAGCAAGGAAGAGGCCAAGGTGCCGGTTTCGATATGTGGACGACACCTTTGTTATTTGGAGCCATGGAAAGGGCAAGCTTCAAAACTTCCTCTTACACCTAAACTCTATTAACCCGAAGATCCAATTCACTATGGAGATAGAAAAGAAAGGACGCCTACCGTTTTTGGATGTTTTGGTGGCAAGGAGGCCGAATGAAAAGCTTGCACATACCGTGTATAGAAAACCAACACACACTGACCGATACCTCAACAACGGATCAAACCATCATCCAAGACAAAAAACTGGAGTCATAAAAACTCTGTCTGTGAGAGCCAAGAGAACTTGTGAGCCAGCTGAATTGAAACGGAAAATGAAGCATCTGGAGAGAGCCTTTGGTTGGAATGGATACAGCAAGCAGGAGTTAGATAGAGCCGTGCGCCCAAGGAATATAGAGCGACAGGAAGCAACAACGGGAGATGATGTAGAAAAGCGCGGTTGGGCTACTCTACCATACATCCACAAAGTCACGGACAGGATCGGCAGGCTACTGGAAAGTACAAAGCACAAGATTAAGACTGTTTTTAAACCCACTCGTACAATTCAACAGAGCTTGAGATCGGCTAAAGACCGCAGAGATCCTCTATCAGCACCCGGAGTGTATAGAGTTCCATGCAGTTGTGGCTCTGTATACATTGGCACCACAAAACGCAGTGTCAACACGAGGATTACAGAACACAAAAGGAATTGCAGGCTGGGACAAACGCAAAAGTCAGCAGTAGCAGAGCACGCTCTCTCTGAAGGTCACAACATCCTTTTCAATGAGGTGGATATCCTACACCAATCACAGCGCTACTATCCGAGACTAACGAGGGAACCCATTAAGATTTTTAAACACGAAAACAATTTCAACAGGAAGGAGGAAGTTACGTTTCTAAATGCAGACTGGAGGCGAGTTCTGCGACACACGTCGAGCGCGTCGAAACCCCGCGCCAAAATCCCCACCCCGGCCCCACCACTGCGACGCGACGGCGGTGGTAGGAATACCACGGAGCGTGCTACAGTCGATCAGTCATCATAGATTATCCAAATTGATAAAAGACTGACATAGGGGGCTCTGAAGGAGGAAATTTGACATTTCAAAAAAAGCTCCCAAGCCCCCACCCCATCTAAAAAGTCCGGTGTTGGCTGATTTCTACGCGGAAACAGCCGAAATGCCGAACTCGATTCGATTTGTTCGTATCGCAAAAATGGCGTCGTTTTTGTGTTTATGAATATTATAATCTTTTAGTTTATTTCTGGTTTTAAATATAAATTTAATAGAAAATTTTCGGGTGTATCACGTTATTAAGTGGTTTGGTGTGATATGTGGGTAATGGTGATGTTCCTACCTAGAAAATAAGAGGGGCAGAGGGAGTGGTTATCAACCATACCGCCGTGCCAGGGGGGGCCGCTATGCAGCCTATAAGGGGCCCTAAGCGAAGCCGTTACTTGGTTGATTGAAACATTGATTTTAACAAGACACAAAAATCAAATTTGGCGGGGGATCCCGCCACAGTAACCCAGATCCTCCTTAAGAATTAAAAAAACGTCAAAGCAATGTCCAGTGTAGCAATGTAAGTAGGTTTGAAGCAGTAACCACTAAAGCTAATCTCATGCATAATATTAGGAATGCATAATTGTAATTTGAAAAAACAGTTTTGTTTTGTGTAGGTATTCGTGATTGTGATTCAAAGAACTACTTCAATGCAAGCAAGAAGGGACTGCAAAGCTATAATTAACATGGATTGATAAGTCAATAGCAAACAGAATAGTCCACGTTAAAATTTAGTTGTCTCTGCCCTGCTGTTTCTCTAGCAGCTGCAGCTATAATTAACATGGCTTATTTTGTTCCTAATAATTCAGTCGGACACAGAGAATAATTTTAGGTGTTATTTTTAGATGTTTATGTGTTTATTTGCTGATAATACAATTTAAATGGATCTTTTTTCCCTTTTAAGTTATATAAAAACGTAAGTTGTATGTAATAAGGCCTCAATGTTCGTGTGTTTTAATGTTTTAATAAATGGTTGTTGTACATAACAGTTTATTCTTTTAATAGAGCAGGTGAGTAAGTGGTTTTTGAAATTAAGGCCATTTCAAATTGATATTCATCTAGCTGGCTGGAAAATTATGTAATATTCACACAGTCTATTAGATGAATATTTATTTGATATAGTAGACATTACCTGTGGATAAAAAACCTATGTATGGACAATTGTTGCGATTCGGGTGGGTAAATGATTAAGTTGATCGCTAAAGGAAATGCAATGCGAATGCGCTGTGTCACTTGTCAGCTGTGGCAGCTTTGGTTTGGGAGCAAAATTTGGCCTGTCATAATCGTCACTTCAGTTGATTGACTTTGACACTTACATCTATTTGGGTAATCTATGATCAGTCATCGTCGGGAAGAAAGGGAGATCACTTCGCCCACTGCCTCATCGCCTTTGATAATGTCTGCCGCAGTAGTAGACGAAACGTCAGGAAGCAATTCCATTGAACCACGGCTTCGTAGCCCGGAAAACGCTTTAGATAGTATTATGACAGGCCTTGAAAGCCTTCACAGTCAATGGATCTGGTTCGTCTTCGTCCTTACCTTTCGTGTAACTTGTCCACCTTGGACTGTAACTTACGGAGCTCTTTTTTGAGATCCGTCTTTCCCATTATTAACACCTAAAAATTTACCTAAAATATTAAAATTAATGAGATCAAAAAAAATTAAGTTCGCCATCAAGCGCACTAAAAAGCGTAATGACATTCGGGATAGTTGACAGTGTGGGTTGATGATAGTTTTCTTCCTTTTAAATAGTGACGCCCTCTAGCACCTAATAGCGGTACTACTTCGTAAATAAAAAATAAAGTGATCTAGGACGAAGCGCTGAATATAATTCCGATATATAATTCATTATGTTTGCCGACATTTCACAATCATCTCGCATGCCCTAGTGGAAGCACCTGCCTTCGTCCGATGGCGCCATTTACATATAGACACTGCCTCTTGAGCAAGAAATAGATTCACTTGCCGTTCAAACTTATTTTTCTGTCAGGTTCGAGGTATATCATACTGATGAGCTCTAATAAGAGCGAAACTGGTCTATGGTTCCTCTGGTATCAAACTCATTCCTGAGAAATGAGTTTGATACTCTGCTAAACGTCGCCCCCAGACAATATAGGTACGAAATCTCGGCCATTTGTCTGTGGGAAGTTACAATGTCGGCAAAAAACTGGTTTTTGGATTATTCACAATCATCTCGCATGCCCTAGTGAAAGCACCTGCCGTCGTCCGGTGGCGCCACTTTTCTTTAGGATGTGAGAGGTCACATTTAAGGCATATAATTAGGTTTGTTGTT
Source organism: Taphrorychus bicolor (assembly GCA_951812265.1). Classification (NCBI taxonomy): domain Eukaryota; kingdom Metazoa; phylum Arthropoda; class Insecta; order Coleoptera; family Curculionidae; genus Taphrorychus; species Taphrorychus bicolor. The sequence goes on along the minus strand of OX638301.1, from coordinate 41,972,659 downwards.
TTCCCAGAAGACAGAAGAGTCCTGAGGTCTGAGCGATGAGGGACTTTTTTGCCAACTGCACGGGCCCCGTGTGAGAGCCCGAAAACCTTTTCGGTCAGCCGCCCGACAGGCATCCCATCATATAGACAAATCCAGTCACGGCATACCCTGAATCACTTTCGGCGTCGAGGATTTTTCCGAGGACAACAGAATAGTGTCTGATGCTAGAGTCGCCCATCACAACGACTCTTTTCCTATACGTCTCATTTACAGTTAGGGACACGTCCCCAGTTTCGCCTCGTGAGTGATGCTGTTCCTCCGGGGGCTGCAGGTCAGATGACACATAAGAGTTCTTTATAATCCTTATCCCTGTCTCTGTAGAAATTTGCTTATCCTTTTCGGCATACGGAAAATGTGGAGGGCGCAAGACTTTTGTGATGCAGTTGTTCCACTTCTGCACACAAACGCTCCTTCTCCTATCGGAGGAGGATTATGCCAGCTTCAATCACCCCACTCTCGACAGTAGCATCGAGTTTGCTCTACATACCTTTTCCAATTTAGTCAGCTTTACTGTCTGAGCAGTTCTTTAGTTAATGCATCATCCTCAGTCTGCGTACTCTTGTATTCTGAGCATATTATGAACGTAAAGTGCGTCTCCCAGCAGCTCATCGTCAAGTTACTGCGAGTCAAGCAGACCCGCAAACTGGGTGGGCTGGAGGTGTGGCAGCACGAAGCCGTCTATCTGTAATTCAGTGTTCTTTACGAATTGACTAACAGTTTGCGATGCAATGGTATTTCTGCTGGGGGGGTTTTCTTCATCAGTCTGGAAAGGGTTGGGCTGAGGCTAGTTCAAGCACCATTTCTTGAAGTTCATTTATAATTGTTGACTGATTCTTCAGTTCCGTCTTGTAGTCTTCTTCCATATCGCAGACGTCATCCTCAAACGCAGCGGACCGCTTTTTGATTCCTTCGCAGTAAAGCTCCCTTTGGCTTTTTCGTTGTACGAGAGGCGCGCTTGGCATATGAAGTGGAAGAAGGAAAAGCAATTTTTAATGTACCTACCTTGTTAAAAACCTTCATGACTAATATCGATCATAGGTGTCGAGTTTTACAGATTAAAAATGATGGTAAAAGTCTATTATCTTTCTTTCCACAATTTTCGTGACTTCATCGATTCTGCTGCAAGGTGCATTGAAAAAAAATGCAACTGTACTTTGGGACTATTTCGAAAATATGGTATATTTATCGTTTTATCGAACTAGGCAATATATCGAAAAGATCTGTATGTATATTTATAGTCCTGTAACAATTTTTTTTTCTGAAAGTTGTGCAAACGAAAAGTATAAGCAAAATTACATAACATTATTTTCCACCCTGTATAATTTCACCCGAATAACTTATCTTGTTTAAACATATAAAATAGTACAAACGTAAACAATAGTGCAAAGACAGGACTACTCATTCGCTTTATTCCAAGAAATCTGTTGATCCATTTCAGAGTTATGCTCCCTCAAACTTGGTGCAAAGATCCAGTGTTGCAAAGCAATTGGCCAGCAGTTTGTTTTACTACTATTCATTGTAATAAAAATTAAAACCATAAAACTTGAATAAATAACGAAAATACATGTCACATGAAGGGTGCTGAAAAGGATTTTCAAATTCGAATTTTCAAAGGTGGTTGAGCTTAGGAATTAAAATTTTACGTTTCAAGTTATAATTTAAAATTGACGTGCTTAGGTATTTCTTTCCTCTATGTTGACATACGCAGATATTGAATTTATTCTCTTTAGCAGCTTTACACTCCCTATTATCATGCTCTCTGAAACTCTTAACTTTCTGCCAATATTTGCGAGGAAATTAAGAGAAGCCACTCTATACATTAAATATTTTTTTTATTCTAGATGGTATTCCCATATAAATTAACACTTTAAATATAGAGGTCAATTATTGTTAGAAATATTGAATATGAATTTTACAAAAAAAAGCAACTTAATTACGTATAAAATAGTTGATAGAATTAATAAATTCTTATAAATTAATTACATCACGGTACATTTAATAAGAAACTAACAAAACAAGTAATGTTCATTACAAAATATTGACGAATTCTACAGAGCCACTACTTAAAACTGAGTGGACACGTCAGATCTAGCGACAGCGATTTTTTATAGGTAGAGAACTGACGAATTACAAATAATACAAAACGCTAGGCCCTGAATTGATTTGATTGAGAATTATCGGTTTTTTTTTTCTTTTTAAAGTATATACTCCGCACCATATTTGTGACATCTCCACAGACTCACTTTAACGAAGTCGGTAATAGAAAATACGCAATACATAGTCAAAGAATGGTACATCGTGATAACCAACTTGTTGGCTTTTTATGTGGTTCTGAAGCCCTCAGCTGGTGTCCGCCTTTCGGTGGATTAGTCGCCTCCTGAAAGTGCATAAAAATATAAAAACTTAAGACTCGGCATTATTATGTATTTAGAGCCGATTCCTTTTCCGCTCTAAAAATTTAAGATATAAATTTCAGTTTTTGTCGTAGTTAAAAACATATGATTTTTCAAATACTAATTAAGTATGTATGAAATAAGAATATATGAATTACCATATCCGTGCGAAATATACGATAATGTTTTTACAGATTTTAGCAGACAAAAGAATAATAATTTAAAATAAAGAAAAACTAGAAAAGAATAATAATTTAAAATAAAGAAAAACTATCTTCAGCCGGATCTGAAATACAACCTTAAGTCCTACGTAAAAGGTGTTTTTTGTATAAAGGCACGATCAAACTTGGTCTTGTAAAGGAAAGTTAATTTTAGAATAAGAGAAAGAGAAAGTAGAAGAAAAGTAAAGACTCATTCACAAATTTAGAACTCTCCAAAGTTAGAACTTAAACGTATACTGGAATTAGTATTTGACGTAGAAGCTTGCAAGGTCCAAGCGTTAATTTACGTACTAATTCAAGGCACTGTAGGAAATTACTTAACGTACAACAAAAAAATGAGGTAAAATGTCATTAACGTATTGGGAAATGTGAGTGTAGTATGATGAGTTGGATTTTGTTAGAACTAAATAGAGTGCCAACATATAAAGCGCCTAATCTGATAGCGGTCATTTAAAAGTGACACTAGTGACAAGGACAGTTAAGAAACAGAGAGAGTTGCGAGCACAGAGGATTTATCAAGGTAGAGGTTTTTATTTCCATTATTCAATATTGGCGTGATAAACAAACCCTCCAACAGTGTTGCCAGGATTACTTTGCTAGTAAATTGGCACGCCCTTTTTTTGGATCATATCTTACGAATCTTTACACCACGAGAGTACTATAACATCTATTGCTGTGCAAATAATTTTTGAATGGTGATTAATAGAACACATAACGATAAAAGAAAAACGAATACGTTTGAGATGGCCAACTGGTCCCCATCGGCAACATTGCAGAATCCTGTGACAAGCGGTTTACGTCCGTTTACGAGAATTATTTCCTGGATTTTTTTTCTGGTTTCCTGAATGTTTTAATAGTTTTCCGCCGACTTTTTCGCTTTTAGCAATCGTTTCTGTGTTTTAATTTGTTTATTAGCCATGGTGAGACAATGTTTTGTATGTAAAACTTGGAATTATAAAAATAAATCTGAGAAATTACTTTTCACCGGTAGGCTCACTTGTGTTTTGTGGTTTTGTTGTTACTCGGCCCTTGGCCGTTAGCCATTGGCGTCGTTTGTATTGTTATTCTATTATTAAAAAAAATCAATAAATAGGTATAGGAGGTATGTATCAAAAATGATTTAAATTTAAAAATATTTGAGCGTTTTGGTCTGCATCCCATAATCGTATATTTGTTTGCTTGAACAGCAGGAATAAAAAAAACAAATATGATACGCATATGTGTGCTTATGTCATCTGGAGATGTGTCCTTGAAGATTCAAATTGCGCCATGTCGTTTTTAGCAACGACGGCCATTTTCTGCTTCCCCTCTACTCAAACAACCCGCAAGCCTCCAAGTATGCGGTTTGTATATCATGCTAAGTAAACAAATGCCAATTTATGATGAACTCCCGGCGTCTATTTATTTAGTTCATTGTCAATGGTTGCGAGGGTCGGATAAAAACATGATATAAGTAATTGCAATTTAAAGCGTTTTCCGGGTCTTGAAGCCGTGGTCCAATGGAATATCTTGCTGACATTTCGTCTACAGCTGCGGCAGACATTCTCAAAGCCATGAGGCAATGGGCGAAGTGATCTCCCGTGCTTCCCGACGTTGACTGATTCGAAAGTGGTGAGCCCCGTGGTACTGAACAAACAAAACTCAGGGAAAAGCTCTTGACTGAGCCCAATTTATCAAGTACAGTACTCAAAGTACAGCAGAAGCAGCAGCAGAAAAACCAAGAAAATTTGGAAATGATAGAAAGAGTTAATAAATATTATTAAAGGCTGTTCCAGGTGTGGCTACACACATAAATTACACAAATGTCTTGCATTTAAATAAACCTGCAAAAAGTGCAATAAACTAAACCATTTTGCTAAATTGTGCAAGTCAAAAAAATTAAAGAAATGACTGTTGAAGAAAAAGAAGAAGCATAAATGCAAAGTGACAAAAAATCCTTTTTATTGGCTCAATACAGAGAAGGAGTCAAGTAAACTAGACGGAGACAATTCAAGTGCCAAAAAGCGTTGAAAAGGGGCTATTTGCGGAGACGTTCAAATAACTGCCAAGACGCCGTCGAGTACAGTATCTTTTATTACATCGAAGGTTTTTGTGAGTGATCAGTTGCTCACATTCGTTTTTCCACAAAAACTTCCCCGGTGTCGCAGAGTTGCACGGGGGATCTGAGAGTTGATGATTCAAATTCGGGTTCGAGGTTGAACTTCAAACGGTAGTGAAACAAGACGAAGTATAGTGCAATGCACAAACTTACGTAAGTTAGTTTAAAGTTTATTAAAATCAGCTTTCTGTAAGCTTACAGTAAACGCATTTTTAACTTTGCTGTTTGTCTACATCATTTAATTTTTTTAATAAACACGTTTATCAACATTCTTTTTGTTTTTAGTTATTTTTGCGAAATGTAAAATAACTTGGCGTCTAATTAAAATAAAAATGAGTGTTAATAACAGTGATAAGCTATTTAAGTCATTCAAAAGGGGACGATGCAGTTGACACAGACAAACTATTGGCATTCGCATAGTGATCCGGGCTTCCTGTCACTGCGTCATCCCGGCCTATGTTACACTTGGGTTGGAAATGATATTGTCACAAAAGAGCAAAAAAGACACAAAAATTGCAGCATTCTTAGAAATGATCGGCCAATGACCGGTTTAGTTATCAAGCCCTAGTTGACTCAAATTTGATTATCATACTTCAAAATAATTTTTTTTACTACAAAATTTATTTTGCTACAAAATACAACAACGTGTTGAGTACCTCGAGCCGCTCATTGACGTCATGGAAGAGAAGGTTGCAATTGATTGGGACAATTTTACGGAAGATAGAGAGAGTTAGCACGAACGTTTTGAGAGAGAAACACCACTCCGGTTTTGGAGGGACTCACAAAGACTAGTCTATTTTAGGGAACTCACGAAAAAGGTCGTTTTGAGGGATTAGTGATAGGGGTCGAGCAGGCGCATCGTTACGCCGGAAGGACGAACGACCACCAGCTGAGATCACCAGTAGAAGCATACAACCAAGTTTAGCTTTCAAAGTAAAGAGAAGGGCGGAAGCACCCCTTTGTTCCTTTAAGTTTTTTTGCCGGAGCTACGAGGTCCAGCAAACGTACCTACGTACCGAATTGAATACAAAGATGTGGTCCTAGGCTATCTAAAAATTAGGTTAGATCTACTATGCTTTTGCGTTGTTTCTGTAGTTATTTCGTTGTCCCAAATTTGCTTGAATAGGTTACTTTTAAGATCATACGAAATAGAAGTTTACGTAGACCCACATCTCGTTATTTCTAACGCTAGCCCCCTAGTCTGAAACGCCCCGTTTTGTTTTTAAAAGATCACGATAGGACCCTTCGAGGGAGGTAACGTAAGCTCCGGTACCCAAAGCGTAAAAGTTCAGTAAAGTTATTGCAGTACGATTTCAATTATACCAAAGTAGCCGTGCGATTCGGGTATGAACATAAAGAAACCGTTTTTGAGGCCCAGCTAATGATGAGAGCAAAAATCAGGTGAAACGTTGCAAGAGTTGAGGCGGATATAGACCGACTAATTCACCTGGCATCACCTGCTTCCCCACGTGTAAAAAAGTGCTTCCCCATGAGGATGAGTGATACTACACAGACACAGAACAATATACACAAAGCAACTGCCGCAACCGGCGCCGTGGTTTGGTTGTAAAAAACCAAAGCAAGCTCCAGGAAAACTAATTCCGGTCAATATAAGAGGGCAATTGATCGGGCCCGTTAAGATCCAAAGGACCTGCTGATCCAAAGACTGTGCTCTCCCGAAGCAATCGGGCATTTTGTTCGATGTCATCATGGTTGTCGTGACCCGCGTGATCAACGAATCTCGATACTGGCGGTACCCACAAAGTAGTGGCCACGGGGGTGGAAAGCCGCCCTTTATCGTCCGCCATATATCTTCGTGACTTAAAATAGATATTCTCCTAAAAACGTTCATATACCATGTGCTGATTAGTATCGAGTAGCCGCCTATGAAATTAATTTGTTATTCTGAAGCATGTCGTGAATTAGCAGAAAAAAGCATCGTCGTTAAAGTCAATAATTTGGGAGGCAAAAGTCTTACAGTGGCCAGGAACATTAAGAAATAGAAGATCCAGATCGCCATAGATACAGGAACAGACGCCACCATTGTAAGGCCAGATAAACTTGTTGGTTATACCATATGACCATACTTTAAAATCAGTCACTGGAGAGTCTTTCCCTATAGACGGAGAGGCCGATGTTACCATCATGGTTGGAGAAAAACTTGAGGTTCAGCATAAAGTGTTAGTGGCCAAAATCAAAGACGAATTTATAATGGGAATGGATCTCGTTCCGACAAATGGATTCTCCTATGATCATAAACGAGGTATTCTCACATTTGGGGATGAGGAGTTCGCATTAATCAATGGCAATGTGGGAGAGTACGACTCCTGAAAATGATCCTGGTTGGTCCATTAGACTTGTAGAACCTAACCTGGATTTGACAACTGAAATAATGGTAGCACGAATTTTGACAAAACGAAGAAGGCGATGCGAGTTTGAGTAGCAAATATTGGGTAAGGGGATATTAAGGAAGCTCTGTCTGTTCAGAACGAACAGCCTTAAGAGAAGGACAGTGTTAAGAATTAGCCAAAAGGTTTCGAGAGCGTCCCCGCGACAACCATTAAGCCGTTACCGTAACCCTGTGGTGAAAAGTGGCATTTTCACACACATGCTTATTACAAAGGATTACTTCATTTCCTACAGGTGGTTTTTTGAATAAAGCGAATAGTTTATCTGGTTCGAAAGTTATAAGCGTTTAATGGCCAATTCCACCAAGCAAATTTTAAGTAAACTTAAAGTTAAGGGCCCTTAAGCCATAGCTGTTAGCATGAGTAACCATGGTAATAATGGAAGCCTTAACTAAGTGTACTTAAAAATTGCTTGACGCGAACGGCCATAAAGAAAATGGTGCAATTTCGCGTCATGTCACATTGTCATGATTTTTAAAATAATTTACTACTTGGCACTACTTTACTACATTTTTCTTGCTGTTGAATAAACAGTTTGTTGGGTTGATAGGATTAAGGGATGCATTGCACATTTAATTTTGACTCCCAATATTACCATACGTAAATACTTTAACAAATAAAAATTATTGGTAACACTGTAACATCGACTTTACTAATCGTCTCAAAGTTGAAATGAAAAAAAACAGTAAACCCCCAAGTACTGCCCCCACGAGACTGAATAACTGCCATCATTCTTCTGGACATGCCTTCAATCAAATGTTCTATAAAAACTTGGTTTATGTCGGCCGATTCTTCAAGAAGATACCTGTGCAAATCTTGAAATGTAGCTGGGGGAGGGTCTCTATTCCTAATTTTTCTTCCTAAATAATCCCACACATGCTCAATGGGATTCGGATCGGGACTATTAGCTGGCCATTCGATCGAAGTAATATTCTCAACATGTGATAGGCGAACCACACGCGCCACATGCGGACGCGCGTTATCATGCATGAAAAGAAAATTATGACCTATCCTGCGAGAAAACGGGATAACAAGTGGTCGTAAAATTTCCTCAATATATCTCTGCCATTTAAAGAAATTCCAGCCCAAACCATCACTGAGCCGCCTTGGAAGCTTATTCTGGGACTAAAAGTACATGTTGCATAACGCTCGCCAGCTCTTCTCCACACCCGCTGTCGACCATCTGGTGATCTTAGGGAAAATCTGGACTCATCAGTAAATAACACACGACCCCCAGCTTGTCGGTTCCAGTTCTGATGTTCCCTTCCAAACCTTAATGGTGCTACCCTGTGACGTCTATATCTGTAGGACCTGTAGCAGGGCCTGTAGGACTTGTAGCAGGTCTCCGAAAATAAAGATTCACCGTCATCCCTTAGCAACGCTGAGCAATTGTTTTCATGACAAGGCTGATCAAGCTCGAGAGTTGAACGTCACCCTAATTGGCAAAATTGCAACTTTCGCACCAGATAAATTATTCGCTTGTAAAAAAAACCGCCTGTAGGAAAAGAAGTTATCCTTGATAATAAGTGGTAAGCATGTGTGTGAAAAGAGGGTGAACTAAATTTAGGGGTAAATAACATCACCTTATTCCATCCTGTATGTTATCGATACATTTAGCTATAAACATAAATTTCACCATAGCTTGGTAGTAACAAACAATCACTCTATAAGTTCTAAAAATTTCATCAAAATCTGCCTAAAAATAAAGAAAAATATGCATAGTAATTTTTTTTTAATTTTAATGTGGCGCGTTTCCATTGCTGATGAGTGTATTTGTTGTATAAATAAATAGTGTTTTCAATTTCAAGACGTTACACTGGAATTATTTGAACCCTGACTTCGCAACAATATATTAATTACTACTGCGAATCTAAAAAAGCTAAAAAAAAAGAAAAATGGTAATCCATCGAACTCGTCGCAAATATGTCAATCGGCCAAAGCTGTACTGATGAGGGGTAGACCCCGAAACTAATATGCAGATGGGTTCATCGATAAAGGGGTGATACCAAGCGCTCTAATTTTCGTTTCGGTACCGATAACCAGCAGTGCAGAGCGCCATCTACCATATGTATAGTATTGTATATACTATACAGTTTGATAAATTAATCACAAAACCCTCAAACATTTGTTTAAATAAAATACAACAAAGTAGTTTAATGCAGAACATGTTAAACATACTAAACTTTTTACGCCAAACCCTTAAAGTGACGCGTACATTTTCAGCGAATTTGATAGAAATACACCGAGTAATAAAGAAAATGAAATGTGGACATTCTTTTTGGCCTATCCTGTAGACAGGCGGCATTTTTTTTTTTAAATATGAATATTGACCTCTCTTGTAATTCAGTTAATTGAAGTTTAAAAGGGCATAACCACATTTTTTTTTAGATAGCAAGTTTTTATATATTTTTCAAGAAGTTACTCAAAATTTGCAATTATTTAAATAGGATACCGAGTATTTAGATCTTTGGGAAAAATTTTTCGCAACATTTACAGGGAGTTAAAATAAGAAGACAAACCGAAAATCAAGTTGATAATATATTTTCAGAATCTACCCAAATATGGAAAAAGGATGTCAAAATTTCTTGAGTCATATTCAAGTTAGAATCATATCCAAGTTAGAAACACAGTTAAAACAGTGTATGGATGTTAATAAAAAATATACACAGTGTTTCACTTACAACTTTGGATCATTCCTTAAAAAAGCTAGACAGTACATGGAACTGTATATAGCGGGTGTAGGAAAAGTAAAAAGCTACTTCACACTTGCTAATACACCAACGTTTCGATCTTTATTCAGATCTTCTTGAGGGCTTAATTCAGTTTGAGAAGTATGTCACCTAAGCTAGATGTATGTCTTCTAAAACAATTAATCCACAAACGGACAAAGACCACATGAGTTAAGGACAAACGAAACACCAGCTGCCAGGAACAATATTTTTTTCCTAGTAAGAAGGATGAGTATAAACTGTTTGACGACCGGAGGCTGGGACCATGGAATTGGCCAGCTAGATTTCCTGATCTTACCGCGCTGGATTTTTAATTGTGGGGAAAAATAAAAGAACAAGTTTACATAGAGTCAGTAAACAGTAAGGAATTGTGTCAACGTGTAGTAAAAAAAACTTAATCTGTAAACGAGCGCAATTTAAACCGTTTGAAATCTAATAGCCATTTTTCAATTTTTTTTCACACATTTTTTTTACATAATTTTCTCGCCACTATAGATCTGTTTAATTTTATAGTAATTGTTAGTTTGACTAGCCATATCTGTAGACTTAACACCGAATGTCCAAATAACAGTACGCAATGATGTTTCAGGTTTTTAGTATGAGTAGTTTTTCCATAAATGATCAATGCAGTTTCCGGAGTACTACCTTTATAGCAGTAAGGTTCAAAAAAAAAAAAAAAAAAAAAAAAAAAATCTCAGTTTCGTAGGATGCAGATAGTTTTGCAAACTGACCTACGAACAAATAGTATAACTATTATAAACTCCTGGACAAAATTATTCCTCCACTAAAAATTAGCCGCCGTTTCGTTGCTTAATAATTTCTAAACCTATTGTTCGATTTTAGTAAAATTTTTGGCCAGTTATAGGCTAATTCTTGGATTATCACATGGTTATTACAACTGATATAAAACTCCTTGTCACTGTATACAGGGTGAAACAAAATTGGAGTGTTTTTTTCCTAAATTTTAGAGCGCCTTTTGGTGTGTCCTAGAATTCAAAAATTATCAGGTGGTAAATCAACATTTGGTTTTTGTTTCGCTTTGATATCTCCTATAATAAAAAAGTTATAAATTTGCGAACAAAATTAGCTCACTAATTTGATAAAAAATACAGCTACAGAAGTTATCCGTAAAATCATGGCAACATGCCTCGATTTCTAAATGCAGTATCTAATCAAAACGGGAGGGGGACTTACTCGATATCAACCTCCCAATACGACCACGAATTTCAGTACTAAACCTTTATTACTCGAAATGCATTTTGTTTGCTCAATAACTTGAGCAAACATCATTTTGAATGCTTTAATTGCCCCAGCTCATCAAAGCCCCAGCTCATTGGCAGCTTCGTAACTCTTGGCTCGAACTTGATGTAACACATGATAATTTTTTAATACTAGAATACACCACAGGGCGATCTAAAATTTAGGAAAAAAGCTGCATTTTGTTTCACTCTATATATATAGAAAATGAACATTTATTTCAAATGTTATAACACCGTGCAAATCTCCAAAAATGGCCCTACAATTTTCTGAATTCTGATTCATATTCACTAAAATCAGTCAATAGGTTTAGATTTTATTAAGCAACAAAATAGCGGCTTATTTTTAGTGGACGGATAATTTTGTCCAGGAGTTTAGTTGAACTCAGAGTTTAGTTGAATCTATGAAAGAGCACAATTATTATTTCTGGGTATTACCACAACATTAACTCAAAAAAGAAGGAAACGGCTCTAATTTTGTTTCAGAATTGCTATTCGACCGTAAATTTGAAAGTCTCGTTTAACTAACTAACGAAAAAGCTTAAAATAGTACTTACCAATTTTTTCTCCATTTTCGATTTGATATCTCTAGCTAAAGTGAAAAAAGCTTCTTCGACTCTAATACTAGCTTTCGCGCTTGTTTCAATAAACTTGATTCCATATTCGATAGCCAATTGTTCGCCTCTCTCTTTGGAAACTTGTCTTTTCTCCTCGAGCTCACATTTATTGCCTGAAATTAATTCTTGACTAAGAATCGATCAAAACAACGAATACTAGATACAAAAATAAGGAAATAAGTGTCGCTATTAAAATAAAACTTTGACAAAAGAAGAGCAGAATATTACAACAACCAATAAACACGCATATTATAGTAACGCAGGTTATACTAGAAGATAAGAAAATGATACTTTACCTAATAGCATCTTTTCTACATCGGCGGATGCATTTTCCTCGATGTTTCTAATCCAGTTTTTAATATTTTCGAAACTCTTCTCGTTTGTTATATCATAAACTAACATTATACCCATAGCTCCTCTGTAGTAAGCTGTGGTAATAGTTCTAAATCTTTCTTGACCTGCTGTGTCCCTAAAAAAAATTTATAACACTTTACTTAAATAAATTCGAAAGAACCATGTTGGACTATGCGTCATTGGTGTCGGGCATTTTTTTGCAAATACTTTCTAGCGAAGAGAATATAAAACAGTAAAAAATAAACATTTTTGACTGAGGATTTGGAAAATGTGATAAACACTAATAATAATTAATTTTTGGTGTTGACCGAGACCTAGGGGCATAGTCGAGGTTGTATAGTTGGTTACCAATTTGTCGATCAACCCATCTGCATACCAGTTTCGGGGTCTACCCCTCATCAGTACAGCTTTGGCTGGTCGACAAATTGGAAACCTCGACTCAGCGGTTTAAAACTGGAAATGTACGGAGTACCGATGAGATGTTGTACAGAGCAGAAGCAGGCGACATCCACCAGCGTATTTTAAATCAAACACTGCATGGCAGATGGCTCTCAGTTCGAGAAGCAGACCATATTGCTCTGTACCTCGCTGGTTATCGGAACCAGAACGAAGTGAAAAGAGTATAGGTGGTTGCCAACATGGGCTGCTTCTCGAACTGAGAGCCATGCAGTGTTTGATCTAAAATACGATGTCGCCTCCTTCTGCTCTGTACAACATCTCACCCGTACTCCGTACATTTCCGGTTTTAAACCGCTGAATCGAGGTTTCCAATTTGTCGACCAGCCAAAGCTGTACTGATGAGAGGTAGACTCCGAAACTGGTAAGCAGATGGGTTGATCAACAAATTGGTAACCACCTATACTCTTTTTACTACGTTCTGGTTCCGATAAACAGCGAGGTACAGAGCAATATGGACTGCTTCTCGAACTGAGAGCCATCTGCCAGTGTTTGATCTAAAATACGCTGGTGGATATATCTGCTTCTGCTTTGTACAACATCTCATTGTCGAGGTTATTTTCATACATAACGTTGCTATAAAAACATCGCCATGTTACAAAATTCCGCTCTTTTTCGACACGTACCTGTACGACGTATCATTACGAACTCGGGGATCGAATAATTCCAGTGTTCCAATCTATTTACTTATACTCAATATTAACCGCTATTGCTTTACAATAGTTCACTACTATAGCTTTACTTCAGTCCCAGCCTTTTTATACCTAAAGCTTAATCACTGTATAAGGAAATAACAGTAGCGTCACCCTAGCATGACCGCTCCTCGCTAACAATTCTTTCCCTCCTACTTCGCCTAAGATTTAGGCTAAAGTAAACAAAGGTTTGGCCAGTCCACTCCACCCGCCTATACTGAATACATGTCCACCTAGCGATTTCACGCTCAAACGCGCAAGGCGGCAAAACGCTCTTGAACTCGGAATTTCTTTGATTTTTCCGAAAGTGAAGCTACTGGTATATATCAATCAATATACTGTTACGATTCGCAGCAACGCCGCATGGGAGGCGGGGCAACGCGTGTTGGTTGGTGGTGCTTCGCGACCTATCCGCGCTGCGTCATGGCTGACGCGAGTGATTTATTGCTCGGTTTAATCTAGAAGGCAGTTGTTTACAACCTTTTTTTTATGTGAGATAATTCAAGAATTCTTATAATGAACTTTCTAGGTTTTTCTGTAATTTTAGGATTGTATATAAAAGGCGCATAGAACGCGCAGAGTAGGGTAGTTTTATTTTAAGCGAGCTATAAGTAAGTTAAAGTACGCTATTAGAAGGCTATAAAGTGTTAAAGTAGCGAGTCATTTAGTAGTCGTGTGTATTTGTGAAATAAATAAATAGTGTTTTCGTGTTAAATCGTTACACTGGAATTATTGAACCCCGAGTTCGCAACAATACTTTATTGTCACAAGTTAAACAACTTTTTGACAAAGCTTAAAGGGCAAAGAAACCACTTTCAAAGGTTTAAAATGAAAGTTATCAAATAGTATAAAAGAAATTATCAAAAGTATAGGTACATCAGTATAATCACGTCAATCAAACAACAAAATCCACACATAATACATGAGACCAATTCACCAGGGGGTTATAATCGCTTATTGTGTACTGTCGTCATCAAGGTGCTCAGCTAGGGAGTAGTATGCCTTCTTGAGAAGGCATATATCTGATGAGTCGTCTAAATCTTGCAAAGTATACCTCCCCTTACCTCGCTGGGAAGACGGTTGAACAATCTCCTTCCGTTATACACAATAGATCGCTTCACTCTCTCGCTATGGGGAATAGGCAGGCTGAAAGTATGTGGTCTCCGCTCACTGTAACCTTTGGGTAACGACAGTACCCGCCCATACCTCCTAAATGCCAAACATACTGTTTCAGGATATACAGACTGAGCGTGAGAATGTTCAGCCTGACAAACAGGGGGCGACAAGATTCCCGAGAATGAGCCCCAGAGACAAACCTGACAAATCTTTTTTGTGTAACGAATACCCTGTGGAAAAAAATCAAAAAGAGCATGAGCCCTAGAAGCAGATGCCATATCGAAGATGAGATTCGACAAGCGCAAAGTAGGCCTGGCGGGCAACAGAAGGCATAGCAGCCCCACGACGCCTTGCCGTACACATTCATCACATGGCTGTCAAATTTCAGCGCTCCATCCAGAGTAAGTCCCAGGAACCCAGTCACCCCAGGGGAGCCAACAGGACTGCTCCCGAGGCATACGTCATTAATCTCACACCCAAAACCTAGAAGGCATGTTTTATTGCCATTAAGTGAGAGTTGGTTTGCGTCACACCATTGTTTAATAATAAATAGTTAGGTCATTATTTATAATGGACCTCAGACAATTTTCATCTGTCCAGAAGATGCTAGTACCATCAGCAAATACGGTGAAGACACCCTCAATAGGTAGGAGGAGCAGATATAAATGTAAATGATATATATATTTATATAAATGAGGAAAAGAAGCGGACCAAGAACTGAGCCCTGAGGCACCCCTGACTCCACCCGAAGCTCCATCGAGGCGCCCCCCCCCCCCAACAACAACGGTCTGTCCACGCCCTTCAAGGTACGCGCGAAGCCAGCACTGCAATAACTGAGCTCTTTCACCAGCCTCCAGGTCTCTCACCTTATTGTTAGAGTTGTTCATTAAGATTGATTGATTGAATTGGCACAGGATAATCTTTTAGAAAGCCTAACAGTACTCCAAAAAATGTTTCGATATTTCAAATAGTAACTTTCCAGAGCTAAGTTGTCCCCCACAAGCTGCGATCTCAAATTACCAGCAGAAATACGCAGTCCCCTGGTGAACCCAGGCTTTCTCTTTTTACGCTTAAGAACTACTACTGGAAATGCCCTTTCAAAATTACGGCACAATGTTTCATGGTACGTGCGAAGTGGATCACCAGCCGTCAGAATACTTCTCCAGTCAGTTGGCTGATCCACATGCACGCGCAGGTTATAAACAGCAAGTAAGTTCCTCAGATCCCGACGGTTTGGTAGTGAGTGTTTGATTTATTAATTCATTTGGGTAATTAATATTAAAGTTTCCAACCAGTAAAATGTTTGCTTTCACAGAAATGTGGTTCAAAACTCAAGTCAAGGCCAGTGATCGGAACAAACCTATATTTTCCCAACTTTTCATTTAAAACCATTATTAGGACCGCGCCATGGGAGTAGACAATACGAGAAATACGCTTCACCACGGTGTACCCAGGCACAGAAAATGGTGAGTCAGGGTTCAACCAGTGTTCCACAAGGATCACTAGATTCGGATAGTCAGCAGAGTTAATGAACAGTTCGAGCTCTTCAGTCTTGGAGCGCACTGATTGTATATTAAGGTGTATCACACCAAGTTCACGAACCAAGTGCATTGCGCACATATAAAGAAAGCAATTTACAGTGAAAGTACAAGAAATATTTCCTGTGTTTTCTTAGATAGAGATTAGATACAACCCGGATGGAGGCATTGTTGGTTATAGAAAATTCCGATATATAATTCAATATGTTATAGTACTTTTCTTTAGGATGTAAGAGATCACATTTAACGCATATAATTAGGTTTGTTGTTTTCCCAACAAACAGAAGAATCCTGAGGTCTGGGCAATGAGGGACTTCTTTGCCAACTGCAAGGCCAACTATACATGAGTCGTCTGCCGAGAGCCCATGTTGAAGCCCAAAAGCTTTTTCCGCCAGCCGCCCGACAGGCATCCCATCATAAACAAATCCAGTGTCAAGGATTTTTCCGAGGACAACAGAATAGTTTCTGATGCTAGAGTCGCCCATCACAATGACTCTTTTCCTAAACGTCTCATTTACAGTTAGGGACACGTCTCCGGTTTCGCCTCATGAGTGATGCTGTTCCTCCGAGGGCTACAGGTCAGACGACACATAAGAGTTCTTCATAATCCTTATCCCTGTCTCTGTAGATATTTGCTTATCCTTCTCAGCATAAGGAAAGTGTGGAGGGCGCAGACTTTTATGATGCACTTGTTTCACTTCTGCACACAAACGCTCCTTCTCCTTTCGAAGAAGGATTATGCCAGCCTCAATCACCCCACTTAGTGGCCCCACCCTCGACAGTAGCATCGAGTCTGCTCCACATACCTTTTCCAATCTATGCCTGAGCAGTTATTTAGTTAATGAGTTATCCTCAGTCTGCGTACTCTTGGGGACTTGTATTCTGAGCATCTTATGAACGTAAAGTGCGTCTCCCAGCAGCTCATCATCAAGTTGCTGCGAGTCAAGCAGACCCGGAAATTGGGTGGGCTGTAGAAGCGGCAGTATATTCTTTATACAGTGGCTTAATCGCGAATGTTTTATAAATAATATTTATTAAACAACTAAAGAAATCCATTAAACGTTTTAAATAGCACTACAAGTAGTAAACATGGTAACAAATTACGCTCGAGTGCGCCGAACTGAGACAGTTTAACGGTTATTGCGGGAATACTCTCGAAGCCGCATGGCTAATTCTTAATACTGCTCTCCTCTTAAGGCTGTTCGTTTCGAACAGACAAAACTCCGTAGTATTTCGTGAATCGATGCAAATGAACAACCTTCATCTTTGCCCTGTCCGCTGAATCCTATAGACTACATCGTTAATCTTCTTTATAACTGTGTAAGGGCCTTGCCAGTTTCGGCTAAGTTTATAAGTGCAACAACTAAGACATTTGTTCAGTTCCACCGATGTTCTCCTTCAAAAGGAACTGCTCTCTCTTTTCTTTGCATGGTCTTCTAGACAATCCATCGGCATTTGCGTGAGACCTTCCTGAACGATGTTCAATAAGGTTGTCTGGCTTTTCAATGGTCACGTCCACTTCAACACTTTTTGCTCCAAAATTATTGGACGTAGCCATTTGCCATCTTTTGACAGAAAACAGTTTTTCCTGAAGCATTGTTCGTCCTGGTCACATCGGTCTTCTTCTGAGCAACAGCGACGGACTGCGTTCCCTACTATCGCAGTTGCTTTTGTTTGATGTGTCCCAATCTTTCTACAAAGGTTTGTAAATTTGCTGTCATACCTTTGAGCACATTGTGTAAATTGCCCGTAGATGTATACTCTTCCTCATCGCAAACTGCTGTTCTTTCACGTGGAGACGGACTGGATTCCACTCGTGACGCTTCGAACTCAAAACCCCGTATCGGTGCCTCCCTGATGTCTCTAGGCTTTACGAGACGTAAGTGGAGCCTCATGTCATTGTACCGAACTCCTTCAATGAAACTTTGGGCAGCCAACTGCTTCTGGAAGTTTTCAGTGGCGAAAGGTATGGCAAGTGTATTAACCGGTCTATGTCCGCCTCGAATTCTCGTAAAGATTCACTTGACTTTTGCTGCCTCATCCTTAGCCTCTAACACGTATTCTTGACGTTCATTTCCAAATCGTAACTGCAGTGTGTGCACCAGTGCTGTATAATTACTTTGATTTGCTGCTGACACCGATTGGAGTAATTCAGCAGCTTTGTCACGGAGTGCTACCACTAATGACATGGCTTTCTGTGGCCATATCATTAGTGGTATCATAGATGTCACTAGGCTCCGATTTCAGGCGAATATTTGAACGCCATTCAATTTGGCGCGCTTTTTTTCATCTTTAACTGACTTCACGTCAAACAAAGAGCTATTGTGAACTAACCGGAATTGAACTTTTCCTAAAAATAAGTAATATTAACATTTTTTTTTCCTAAATTCACTTCACATTATCTCTTCATATTTAAATTTAAAAAAATACTTACTCATTTTCTCGCTCATATCATTTACTATTTTACGAAAATACACACTAGACAAATAAAATTACTTTATAACGCATTTATTTTTTTCTACAACCGTCAAAATATGACACGGTTTGCGCATTACTGTCGGTATGCAAACTGACATATATTTTCACGGTTATCATTTTTGAAATTTGTATTGACGCGCACGCGGTCAATACAGGGGTAGCAGAAAAGAATTGCAAAGCGTAATTATTTATAAAATCGTTAAAGATGTCCCATATTAATGGCAGGTGGACTCATTTTTAAATTGCATTCCCTTGTAAAGTTTTATAGCCTAAGGAATACACTTGGATTGTCCTAGCGCTTTTTTTATACGGTTGTAGAAAAAATGTTGTTCCAAATTCTTGCGTAAAGTGTCTTTTGCGCGCTTGTCTGCTGCCCGAACTCCGCTTTGTGCCGTTCGGGCAACGGCAGTCGCGTGCGCGAAAGTGTTACTTTTCGCACTTGTTAGGACAGTCTGCGTTTAGAAACGTAATTTCCTCCAAAATTCCAAAAATTACATTTTCTACGCGTAGAATATAGAGTAGAATATGTATAATTTTCTACGTACCCATCCTTGTCCACAGGATCAAGAAAGGTAGATAAGTATTAAATTGTATAAATCCAAAATAATCTAACACAGAAAATGATGTATTACAAAAATGGTCTCCTAATAAACCCATTATTTAGTACATTATCTATAAGCCATTCACTTATTATTGTCGTCAAGTAGGCGTCGGAAATTTGACTTTGACTTTTTTATCGTATCTTCTCAACATGTGCTAAAAGGAAATGGGTATAAAAAAAATGAAGGTTTCAAAGGTAACTAGATGACAAAAATAAGTGAATGGGTAATATGTAGAAATATTACAAAGGTAAAATTATGCATAATCAAAGAAATAAAATTACGCTTAAAAACGACCCCGTAGAACATTCCTAGAAAGATTGCATCCGACGGAAGCTACATCGCATTTACAAGTCCCTCGTAAATACTAGAGAAAACCGCCGGGTGCATGTGCGCGCGGCACACTTTAGTTTTGGAATTATCAAAGTGCCGACACGAACTGACGTTACTGATATAATGTACGGGGTGTTCATCGCACACACATAAAATTTCATCTAGTTAGCTGTGAAATATCACAAGGAAAGAATGGAGAAACAAAAGTCCATTTATTTTGATTATGTCATCCTTTTCTGTCAAAATTTCATAGCCTGCTAGATGAAGTTTTATAATGAACACCCCGTATTATTCCTTATACTGTGCCCAAACTCTGACTATGTCACTATTTACTCCTAACCTGACTATGTCACTATTTACCCCTGGTGATCCACGTAACTCAATTCCATTGGGGCGTCAATCCCCAAACCAGTCTGGCAAACCTAATTACCACCTGCGGCTTTATTATTATGATTGGCTAACTAATTCACAGCATGATAGACTCGCTGGAAATGTTATCTAATAAATGGGACTAAGCCAAGTCTATCAGAAAGCCGGCGTGTTTTCTCCTCATAATAAAGAATTACACAGTAAAGAATACACAACTTGATGATAACGCTGGTGACTGAATCTGCTGTACTCACGGGCCGCAGTTCAAGAACCTGATGCCAAGTCTAACCGAAAGTCTAAGGCTCATCAAACGAGCCTTAGGACCCTGCATGTCACCCCTTAATGATCCAGGTAACTCGGTTCCGTAAGGGCGTCAGTCCTCAAAGTACTCTAGCGAATCTGATTACCACCTGCGGTGCATTATTATTATTATTATCTTAATCAAAAAAATTTCTAAAATGTCCCGAGGTACCGGCCCAACAATGCACCCAACACACAATTGAAATTTTAAAGTTTTTCATATTTCCGAAATCTTTGAACAAAAAATTGAGATTTTTTACGTTCCAAAATATTGGCACTGTATAATTGGAAGACACTCCAAATAAATACCCGATACCAATCGATAGAGCCAATAGGCAATCCATAAAATTCCAACTTTGGTTGAAGGTTCAAAATTGGTAAAGGAATGTCATCTTACAGTTAGTCAAAATTAACAAAAACAATATCTTTACAACAAAAAAATTATTATTCATTACTTCCATGTTATATTAGCATGTGTATTAATTTAACTGAAACTTACTAAAATCAGATTAAGTAGTTAAAATATCAAGTTTAGTTAATTACATCTATAATTATGGATTAATTTTGAAGAAAAGTGTATTAAAACCTGAGCTGCATCATAAAACCATACCCTGATTTTCCACATCATTACACAAAGATTAAAAAATAAATAATTCAACTTACCAAATTTGCAATTTAATTTTCTTGCCATCCAAATCGATTGTTCTTATTTTGAAGTCAATTCCTAAAAGAAACGTATAATGTTTTTAACAAATATTTCAACACGCCAAAGCCAGAATAATTTAAAAGATTAAGCTACCTAATTTTTAAAACTAAATTATTTATAATAACCTACCTAATTAAAGGAAAAATCCTTCAATTAGATAAGTTTATCTTTATTAATTTTTAAAAAAAAACTTAAGTTTTTAAAAAAAATTATAATGTTACTTCAAATTAACCTTAATGTCTCTCTTTTATTTAATATTAAAGAAAACAGTAATAAATATGTATTCAAATAATCTTATGGTCACTCCTTGTTTATATATAATCACCAATTACAGATTTCACATTGAGAAGTGAAAATTCACCATACAGGATGATTCAAAAGTAAACCTTTAAGGGGCTTATTCCTGACATCAAAATAAGAAAAAAAAGTTTATATCGACATGATTCCAGGAACCCTTTGTTTCTGAGCTACAGCTCTTTCAGTTTTGAATATTAAAAACAATTTTTATTTTATTGAAGCCCTCAAAAAAACTGATTCTGAAGAAATCTGGTACGTTTTGATTAAATGCAATGTGGAATTTAAAATTAGAAAGTCATCATGAAGACTATTTGCTAAGGCTGGGTTTACAGGGGAAGATTAAAGATAATAATCAGAATCAATGGACAATTTTGAGGCTTGGTCCCAATGATTAACTCAACCATTTTCGAGGTATTGAATTGAATCAATGGTGCACTGATCAATGGTTAATTAAATAATAATGTAATACACACAATTTTCACAAAAAAAACGTTTGAAATGAGTACGGTTGGCTTCAAGACTACCCTTCTTATTAAATTTCTACTCACATTTTGTAAAATGGGTGGGTTATTTCAGATGTTCTCAAACCCAAGAACTGTAGGTAACTCGGAAACAAAGCGTTTGCGGACCCGTATCGATACGAACTTTATTCACATTTCTATGTCCGGAATAAGTCCCTTAAAGATTTATGGTTACTTGTGAATCGCCCTGTACATCATACTTAATTCTAAAAGTGACCCAAAAGCTCATTAAAACAAGCATTTAAAAAACATAAATTTAAAAAAACAAGTCTTTGTCGTCGTGTATCAAAGAGAAAGAGTTACATGTTTTTCTACTTGGCAATTCATTCGTATTTAAAATTACATTTATTGAGAAAATGTCCAAGGAGCACAATAAAGGAATTATGTGGTACTCAAAACTGTCTTTCACAGAAACTTTTAGAATTAGAAGAAATTTATTTTTAACAATTTTTTAATTTTTTAGAATATACAGGGTGATTCACGTTACTCGACACGGAAGATTATGGCTAAACTTTTAGATTTTAAAAAAGTTTTGTATTTGTATATGGAATGGATGGGGGTCTATTGGAAGTACATTTTTAAATTATTGTCATTGTATACAAGTGGTCCCAAAAGTATAAAATTGATTAAAGTTGTATTTTTTTAAATGAGACACCTAGTATATTAATGTATTTTCGGAACCTACGGACAAAAGTAAAGGTAGTTTTATTAAGGTTTATGGCATCTAAACCGTACCATTCTTCAGATATTCGTGATTTTGTGAAAATGCAGCATCAAATTAAATGTTTAAAATCTCAGCACTTGGTTTTCTTTTCAAGCACCAAAACTGGCTGGTGGGCTAATAGTACATTGGATTTTTTGCGGTGTGTATTAAATATTAACTACTGTGCACCGAATGTCAATAAATGAACACCAAATTATTGCAAACTTCAAACAGTAATAACTCGTATAATTTAAATTAGACACCCTGTATTTTATAGTATCATTAGATGCAGAATTTAGTTTCCTATCAAAACTATTAAACATTCCTATAGCTTCGTCTTAGCGTTTTCTTGGAAAATTGATTTTTTTTCTGAATTTGAGCTGACATTAACGAATTAAGTAATCTACTTTACAATACCTGATTTTGAGAAAGCAAAATTTATTATCATTAGTACTGGGTGTTAACTAGAAAACTTCATTTAGGAGGCTATAAAATTTTTACAGAAAACGATGGCATAATGAAAGTAAATGGACTTTTGTTTCTCCATTCTTTTCCTTTGACATTTCACAACCAACTAGACGAAGTTTTCTGAACACCCCGTATTTGTCAGATATTATTTTATAAGTTACAAAATTATGATCATGAAGATTATTTAGCAGTCATCTGAATGTTAAGTGTCTTTATTTAGCATAAAATATCAAATAAAACAATAAAACATTATATTACAAGAGTGCTTATAAAATTTAGCATCTCTATTATAAAAAAAATTAAGTGGAATAAAAGTGGCAATTTGAAATACAATACATAACAAGTCAACATAAGAGTAAAACAAACAAAAACAAACAGTTATAAAATTTCTCACACTGCCTAACACCCACAAGAATGACTTTCTAAGAAGACTATAAAAAAGGCAACTTTTCGCTATTTTAATTGATGGCTCCTAACTACAGCCATTTTGGCACATATTTAAAAAGTGATCCCATGTATACCAACATTTTGATAGTTATTCTTACACACTACATACTTTTTAAAATAATTTTATTAATGCCAACAATAACAATATAAAGAGTGTGGCAAAGGTACTGACAAAATCGAGGATGAAATTAAATATATTGGGGTGAGTTTCCTAATTAAAACAGAATTAGGAAAAATATACTTATTTATTAGAAAAATAATACAGTTAATAAAGAGAAAGTTTTTCAAGAAATGAGGTAGATGTATTAAACACTTTCGAATTTAAGAAACACTATAAAAAAAAGTTCTAAATAAACCAAACTCATGGTTTTTAAAGACGTTTTTGAGAAAACAAAGTAAAGGGTGACTTGTTGTGTTGTCTTGCATCATTCAAAATTGCATGCATGCAACAAATGTAAGTTTCCTCGTGTTGATATTTATAGAAGTAAATTAGCAAAGTAATATTTTGAAATTCTTCAGTCAGAGACTGTCAGTGTTTTACCTTTATTTTATAAAAACTATTCTAACAAAATTTAAATAAAAAAAATAAAGCGCAGCGTTTTTGAGAGATTAAATCATGGAAGCTACTGAGCATATTAAGCTCAAACCACAGATTTTGAGCATTTAGGTGGACTTTTGTCATGTTTTATCCATATACAAATTACTGTACTTGTTGTTTTTGTTTTTTGATTTTGACATTACTAATGTTCCTGGAGGAATTGGATGGCAATAAGGAATATTATTATTAATCTAAAGTGTTTTAGTTGTACCGGGTGCTGTGTATTAATGATGACAATCAGCTGTTTCTTGTAAATCATTAAGGCAATTGATTTGTATAAAAAAATTTCCTTATAAGAAGCAGCCAAAAGAAAATGCTGGAAACAGTTTTGGGTTTCCATATTCCACCTCTGGAGATTGCAACTTAATTTTAAACATAGGAAAATAGTTTTTTCTTCAAAATATTAATAGGAAATAAATGAAAGTAACAAACTAGGTAGATTTAGTCTTTGATTTGTGTGTAAAAATTTTACCAGGTGTATTTTTCTTCTGTCCGAGTTAATTGGTTCAACAAAAGTAAGTAACTTGATGTTAATTTTAAAAGGGAAAATCTTGTCAAGTACGAAATTTAATATGGATTATAATGTCTATTTAACTTTACACTCCACACATTTCTCCTGAGCACGTTTTTTGACTAAATTTTGCAATTTATGTATTTTCCAAAATTTTCAAATACAGGGCATTTTCATTTTATACATGGCATATCAGAAAGAATTTGCCAAACTTTTAGCGTACCTCATGTCATTCAACTTTTGCTTATAAACCCATATTCAAAAAGGCATTGTTTTTGAGAAATAGAGGTAAAAGTTTTTTTCTATTTCAGTTTTAATATGGCAGTTTTTCACCACTGTTATGATGTCAAAACAGTATTGAAATGAACATCTCTTTTCAACATTTTGGTTTTTTCCTTGTAATGTTGGCAGTGGTGACCAAGCAAATGTCTCTTTAATAGAGATTTAAAATGAAACAATATTGAATTATTTTGATATGGGAACCATGAAACACAATATTCACAGCATTTAATGCAATGCATTGCAATTCTGTACAAGATTAAGAGATTTCTTAGTTCATATTCATAACTTTCTTCTAAAATGAAAGTTATTGATAATTATTAATGTCGGCAAAAGTTGGTAGGCATGCCTACCAACCTTTACTGATATTAAAAGTTAAAAAAGATACATTTGGGATAAAATTTAATTTATATAAAAGATAAAAATATTTTCTTCAATATAGAAAAAATTATATACATATATAGAACATGCATTCAAATAATAAGAAAAAAATCCATGTCCATATTTAAAAAATTGAGGTTAAGGTTGATATCTTAATAATCAAGTGTCAAAAAAAAAGTTTTTAACCTCATTGTGTAGGCATCAAAAAAACTAATAATATTTCATATTTAAAAGTCTTTCTGATACCACTAGTTTAGGATTTAATTTGAAACTTAGGATTTGATTTGAACTGTTTTAAATATTCTATATTTAAAAAACCAAAAAAAATTTGGCAACACTGTTTTTGTATCATAGTTTACCATTACATTTAGCAACTTTTATCTCATTTAACCAATCTCTTGTTTCTATCTGTAATGGTTTAGAAGATAGCAATAGTATCCCATTACAATTGGACCACCCTGTATAGGGGGCCAATGAGGGTTATTTAAAATCTAAACATAGGTTTTTTGAAAAAATACTGAAGCTGTTGTTATTTTGTAATCATTCTGTGATAACACAGCACAACTATTGGCATGCTTGTAATGATCAACATATGATTTTTTTTGTTTTGAATGTTTTAATTCTGTGTTTTTTATTTGCCATGAAGAAATTCTTGCTGTTGTTTAGTGTCATTATTACTTTGCTTTTATTGTTCATTAAATATGTATGTACCATTACTTCAACATGGATCTAAATGCAACCCTGTTCTTTGTTACAGCTTTCAACAAGTACATGTCTAGTACAAGATTTTAATTACATTTAACCTAGTTTGGAATCTGTGGGACAATCTTGTGGGTCCTCGATGGGGCCTCTTCAGGGTTGTACATAAATATACTAATATAGCAACTACAGCTTATCCAAAACTTGCCCAAATGACATAATTTAATATTTATATTCTCATGGTTCAAAGATGGCCCAAATATAAACAAACATAATCAAAATTATCTAAATAATACAATTATATGAAAAATGGTTTTTAAATATAAAATATAGATAGGCCGTAAGGTTTTTTCTTATAATCTACTCAGTACACTCCCTGTTAGTCATAAAAGAAGAAAACACCTACAATAAAATTTGATAGGTTCTATATGGATAAAATCAAAATTTAACCCTATCCAACCACATGAAAAAGGAATGAAGTAAGGGCATATTGATTTGGGGTACCATCAAAAACTTCCCATTCTTTTTTAGTTTGCTTCGAGATTGGGTTGCTAAGGGTTGTTGACATGCACATAGTAAGAAAGTGACCCAACCAGGGGTTCAACAAAGAACAGATTTAACCAGTACAAATTATCAGCAAATTTATTTACCTATCTTAAGGGCTTTTTATCTAGGTTGTGGTGTTTTCCTAATTCCTATGCATATGACTCAAAGTTTTGTAAGAAAAATTTATTCAAGGATATAAAGTTCTTAACTTACCAATGGTGGATATAAAGGTAGTATTGAATGCATCTTCTGAAAAACGAAACAATACACAGGTTTTCCCTACACCTGAGTCACCAATAAGGAGCAATTTAAACAAATAGTCATAGGTTTTTGCCATATTCACATGAATAAGAATTTTGTTCTTATGTCAGTATTTCCTTAAAATATGTGTACGTGGAAAATATATGGAAAACTATTTTTTTCCGAATTCTACAAATATTCGAAAAACAAGTAAATCAGATTTTTTAACAAACTAATTTCAGTTCTGCTAGTTTCAACTTTTCCCCAAGCATATTTTTGTTAATGAGAAAACTAAAAAATAAAAAAATGATGGCCAATCAGCCAATAACACTTCTTTCGTTGACAAGGGGTGAGTCACTCGTCACTTTGACACTTGTCACAGGCAACGTCACTTATAGCGTTTTCGGATGGGCGCCCTAGACCACTCTGAGATTACGTTTTTGGCTTTAGGCACTTTTAGGTTCGGATTACACTGACAATTTCATCACGAAGTTTATCATACAACCTTGACTGGACGCTTATTTATGGCAAGCCGTTTTACTTTTGATTCAACTTTGGATCCAAAGCATCAAAAAAATTGTTTTTACAATCCTCATTTTTATTCAACCTATTTTTATTATCTGATAATGAAAACATTTCCATTATGTGATAAAAAAAAATAAGTATCATAAAAATTAAGCTCTATTTTTTTGATACCTATTTTTATTATCTGATAATAAAAATATTTCCATTATCTGATAATAAAAATATTTCCCTTATCTGATAATTTAAAAGAGGGCGCTGGTGCTCGGATGAAGTTGACATTGACGCAGGCAACACTGAGACTGCGACTTTCTTATTTATAACTAAAGCAATTCGTCACATTCTAAACCTCAGGCGAGTAAAAGTCATGTTAATTTCATCCGAAAGAAGCGTCCTCTATTTTAATTATCACATAATTTTAGTTGTTCAAAAAAAATTTACACCAAAAAAATTAGAACAATTTTATTAATATATACCTATTTTTATTATCAGATAATGAGAACTATTTTTATTTTCTGAAAATTTAAATACATCAAATTTTTAAGTATCATAAAAAGGAAGAATCATTTTAATGGTGCCTATTTTTATTATCAGATAATTAAAATAGATATCAAAAAAAAGAGCTTCATTTTAATGATACTTATTTTTTTTATCACATAATAAAAATATTGCTATTATGTGATAATAAAAATGAGTATCATTAAAATGGTTCTTTATTTTCATAAACCTTAAAAATTTGATGTATTTAAATTTTCAGATAATAAAAATGTTTTCATTAACTGATAATGAAAATATTTCTATTATGTGATAATAGGAATAGGTATTGTCGCGCAGTGTCCCCCCAGCCGATGATAATCTGTAATCCGTTTAATCGGTGGTTGCGTGGGGGCGGCTGTGTTCGCGGCTGCTGCCGTGTTGCCGCCGTGTCTGCGGAGGAGATTCGACTACGTGGATGTTCTAAGTCCAACGTATCTTCGTGTGTCAAATCTCTTTTACCACGCTGCAAGGGGGACCCAACTCTTCGAAAGGATCTATTGTCCCTTAGGTCGCTAATTTAAATAATGTAAAATTTTATAATTTGGAGATGCCAGCAAGGTTTTATTGTTTACGACAAAACCTGCAAAACGCCAAAAAAGGAAAAAAAAAGTAATTGAATACTAATTAAGGAAGAAAAAAAAATTAAAAAAGACAATTCTTAGTTTTCTCCAGAATCTGAAATAAAATAGCGGCGGACGTGAACTTTTCGCGATAAGCTCAGTGGTCCCCAGAAACGTGTTTGACGGGTACATGATTTCTTACTAAATTGGAAAAACACAACAAAGAAAACTAAACTAACGACGCAGTGTAGAAGAGAAAGGAATTCTGCCAATAGCTGGGATCCTCGATATTATGGAGAGCACAACACTACAATAATATACTAAAAGTTTCAACTTCTACAACTACTCTACAAATACTTAATTGCCGGTAGTCTCCTGCGTCTGCAAAGTATCCGCTATCTGCAAGAAAATGGCCTATTCAGGAAAAGGGCAGAGGTGGGTTGACACTAGATGGCACAACCGAAAGAACACTCCACGAAACTTTTCGTAGGCGAGCAATAACCGAATTAATTGTTTTGACACTAATTAAAAATAAAAATAATGAGCGCGGCGGACAAAAACGGGATTCAAAAAGGGAAAAAAAATACGAATTGGCGATACTCAGAACGGCGGAGCCAAGGACTTTTCTCGCGGTGAAATTCGAACTTTTCCGTTTTCCCGGTTGGATCGCCGTTTTTAGCTCGTATCTCTATCGAGTTCAAAAACCGTCAAATCGTCTCTCGAGCGCCCCCTCGGTACTTCCTCGCCCCGAAAGGATACTCCGAAAAAATCGATACCACCCTGACCAGTGGCGATTATATGGCGCTTCAGACAGCGCGGGCATAAATTCAGAAAATGAGCTTTTCTGGAAAATGTGCTGGAAAAAGAAAATTGAAAATGTGATCATTAGACAGAAGAAATGATGCTCTTCAAAATGACACCTCACATGACATAGTTTGATTGACAATTAAAGCTTTTTATTGAAATTAAATGTTAATTTCCTGGCTCAGTCAATAAGACATTAATTGCTCTAATTTACAATCAAAGGATCAGAAATGAAAAGCTCTATCTGCTGAGAGAATAAGATTTTAATTTCAATTAACGATATTCGCAAAATCGCCTTATTTACTAAACTATTGTTCGGGTCACGTACAGGTCTGAAATTCTTTCAAGGGCCATAAACCATTAAAAGGGCGCCTTTGCCGGGTAAAGAAGAAGGGCAATTGTAGGGTATCATGTTTTATGGCCGGAATTACCAAGAAATTGTGAAAGTGCCTGTCCAACACTAACAAAAGAAATGCTCTTGACGAAAATAAAAATTATTGCAAACATATGTGCATTTAGGGCCTCATTGGTCTGGTTCAGAAACTATTACTTATTAAGGAATGTTACCAAATTATTATGTTACAGTTGTGCCAAAAAAATTCTGGAACAAGAGAATTTCTTATTAGCACTTAACTATCAGGAAACTTCCAAAACAAATTTTACAGCAATGGTTTATCTAGAAATTATAAAGATGTTAAACTATACTTAAAAGTTAAGGTCCCTTAAATCTATTATCATAGTAATTAAGGTAATAGTAATAATAATAATATAATAATAATAAAGGATGGTTGAAGTTTACTTCAAAGTTGCTTGATCCAAAGGGACCTGATATGACAGAGAAAAGTGCTGGTTGAATTCCGTAATTTCTATCGATGTTCAACTTTCAAGAACTTTTTATACATACTGTTACGATTCGCAGCAACGCCGCATGGGAGGCGGGGCAACGCATGGGAGCGTGTTGGTTGGTGGAGCTTCGCGACCTATCCGCGCTGCGTCACGGCTGACACGAGTGATTTATTGCTCGGCTGGTTTAATCTAAAAGGCAGTTGTTTACAACCGTTTTTTTATGTGAGATTATTCAAGAATTCTTATAAAGAACTTTCTAGGTTTTTCTGTAATTTTAGGGTTGTATATAAAGGCGCATAGAGCGGCGGTTAAAGAACAGTCTTATTTTAAGCGAGCTATAAGTAAGTTAAAGTACGAAACGATATCAGAAGGCTATAAAGTGTTAAAGTAGCGAGTTATTTAGTAGTCGTGTGTATTTGTGGAATAAATAAATAGTGTCTTCGTGTTAAATCGTTACACTGGAATTATTGAACCCCGAGTTCGCAACAATTGGTGTCAGAAGTGCGATTCCAGTGGGAATTTGAGGACTAATATTGCTGAACTGTAAGTGAGTGCTTCATTGCCGGACATTACGTGTTTATGCCAGTGACCAGAAGCCAGCATCAAGCAATGGAGGATCAACTTGCCGCCCTGCTGTCCCTTATGCAACAACAGAGGGAAGAACAGGAAAAACGTGATCAAGTACAGGAGCGACGTTATCTAGAGCAGAAGGAAGAGCTGGAAAAACGTAATCAAATTCAGGAGCGCCGTTATAAAGAACAAAAAGAAGAGCAGGAAAAACGTGATCAAGTGCAAGAGCGACGTCATCAACAATTCAAAGAAGAATTAATGAGCCATCTCGCAGTCAGGGAGCAAGAGTTGGAAGAAAGAATAATGCAATCCGTCAATGAATCCGTTAACGAAGGACTCGAAGCTGTCAACCAGAGGGTTCTCGAGCTAGAAAAGAAATTCCGGGAACAACTTGAGGACGACACCGTGTCTACAGAGAGTTTTAGCACAGCCAACGCTAAAATTAAGAACCCCTATTATGACGGTACTACGGCGTGGGAAATTTATAAAACACAATTTGAGGCAGCTGCAAAAGCTAATGGCTGGTCCGAGCCCCAGAAAACTACATCTTTAGTGGTAGCACTTCGTGGAAAAGCGGCTGAACTACTCCAATCTCTGTCGGCAGCTGATCAAAGTAATTATGCAGTTTTAGTACACTCTCTGCAACTACGATTTGGAAACGAGCACAAAGAAACCGTGTTCCAAACCCAGCTGAGGATGAGACAGCAGAAGTCAGGTGAATCCTTACAAGAATTTGAGGCGGACATAGACAGACTAATTCACCTGGCATACCCATCAGCCCCTGAATGTTTTCAAACGCAATTTGCCGCCGAAAGGTTCATTGAGGGAGTTCGAGATAGTGACACGAGATACCACTTACGTCTAGTAAGGCCCAGGAATATCAGCGAGGCACTAGTTCGGGCTCTGGAATTCGAGGCGTCACGAGTGTCATCTACTTCTTCTCCACGTGTAAGAATGGCAACTTGCGATGACGAGAAGGATACGTCAAGGACTGAATCCATGGCCAGTTTACATAAAACGATTAAGGATATGGCAGTCAATATACAAGCCCTGTTGGGAAGGACGCCTCGATCAACAGACAATCGGGGCATAAAATGTTTTAACTGCGGCAGACTGGGTCACATCAAGAGTAACTGCCGTAATAGGGCAAGAAGTCCGTCGCCGTCGTTTAGAAGACCGAGCGGCGACCAAGAACGCCCTAGGTCCCAGGAAAACTAATTCCGGTCAATGCAAGGGGGCAATTGACCGGGCCCGTTAAGACCCCCAGGATCTTTAAAGTCAATAATTTGGGTGGCAAAAGTCTTACAGTGGCCGGACGCATTAAGGGACAGAAAATCCAGATTACCATCGATACAGGAGCAGATGTGACCATTGTAAGGCCAGATAAACTTGTCGAATATACCAAATATACCATTGCCCAATCCTATTATGTTAAAATCAGTCACTGGAGAGTCTTGCCCTATAGACGGAGAAGCCGATGTCACCATCATTATTGGAGAAAGACACGAAGTTCGGCATAAAGTGTTGGTTGCCAGGATCAAAGACGAGTTTATTTTGGGAATGGATCTCATCAGGAAACATGGATTCTCCTATGATCACAAACGGAATATTCTCATATTTGGAGATGAGGAGTTTGCATTAACCAATGGAAATGTGGAAACTAGTGTCCGTCTACTGGTGGTGGAAGATGTGAAAATTCCTCCAAATTCAGAACAAATTATCACAGTAACTTCTGAAAATGATCCTGGGTGGTCCATAGGACTTATAGAACCTAACCTGGATTTGACGACTGAAATCCTGGTAGCACGAACTTTGACCGACACGAAGAAGACTATGCCAGTACGAGTTGCAAATATTGGAGAAAAGACCATCAAGCTCAAAGAAGGAACAGTTCTTGCCAATTATGTGCCTGTGCAATGGGTATGTAATTGTGTCGAAGCAGAGACATCCAAAGTTAAATCTTCTAACCAAGCTTCCCCAGAAGTTATTGATGCTTTTAAGCGACAGTGGAGTCACCTGTCAAAGGAACAACTTCAGTCTGCTATAAAATTTGCTATGGATGAATCTGATATGTTTAACTTCAAGAGCAACGACAGTCAAACCGATTTAGTTGTCCATAAGATCAACATAGGAGATGCCCAGCCAATACGACAACATCCACGAAGGGTCCCTCTGGCTAAACAACAGGAAGTTAACTGTTTGCTGAATGAAATGTTAAAGGAGGGCGTCATAGAAGAATCATCTAGTCCATGGTCGTCGCCTGTGGTTCTTGTTAAGAAGAAAGATGGTTCAACGCGGTTCTGTGTTGACTACAGGAAACTTAATGATGTGACCAAGAAAGACAGCTACCCATTGCCACGTATAGACGACACCTTAGCAACTTTATCGGGATCAAAGTGGTTTTCCACTCTAGATTTAAAAAGTGGGTATTGGCAAGTAAAGATTGCTCCCGAAGACAAAGAGAAGACTGCATTTTCTACTGGTTCTGGGCTATACCAGTTCACTGTTATGCCTTTTGGATTGTGCAATGCTCCATCAACTTTCGAGCGACTAATGGAACTTGTTTTGAGGGGGCTGACTTGGAAAACTTGCCTGGTATACTTGGATGACATAATTGTCATGGGACGTAATTTTGACGAGCATTTGAAGAATTTAAGAGAAATCTTCAGCAAGTTACGGAATGCTCACCTGAAGTTAAACTACAAGAAATGCAGCCTATTCCAAAAGCAAGTCGAGTACTTGGGGCATACTATCTCAGAACAAGGCATTCAAACTAGCCAAAGTAAAATATCTGCCATTAAAGATGGGCCAGTTCCCCGAGACAAACACGAAGTAAGGAGCTTTTTGGGACTATGTACTTACTACAGGAGATTTGTAGAGGGATTCGCCGACATCGCAAAACCGCTGCACAAATTAACAGAAAAGAAAACACCCTTCTTGTGGAACCACGATTGCAGTCAGGCGTTTGCAAGGCTCAAAGCTGGCCTCTGTTCTAGTCCAATCTTGGCTTACCCTATAAAGGACGGACTGTTTATTCTGGACACGGATGCAAGTAACTGTGGTCTAGGTGCAGTACTCTCTCAAAGACAAAACGGGCGCTCTCAAAACAGTACTCTCTCAAAGAGAAGGTCATTGAGTACTACAGTAAGACTTTAAGTAAGCCAGAAAGAAACTATTGCGTCACTAGAAAGGAGCTGTTGGCCATCGTTAAAGCAGTCGAACATTACCATCGCTACTTATATGGAAAAAGGTTCCTGATTAGAACTGACCATGGAGCCTTGAAATGGTTATTACAGATGAAAAACTCTGAAGGTCAAATAGCCAGATGGATAGAGCGCCTGCAGCAGTACGATTTTCAAATTGAATATAGACCAGGAAGGTCTCACGGGAATGCCGATGCATTGTCTAGACGGCCATGTAAAGAAGATTGTCGGCATTGTCAAAGAACTGAGCAGCGTGAGGGACTTCCTTCTGTAAGGAGAACGTCGGTGGAAGTAAACGATGGCTGGACCACACAGACGCTTCGAGAAGAACAGTTGAATGATTCAGATATTGGACCCATTCTCTCTGCAAAGACTGACGACAAGAGACCAGAATGGCAAGAAATCGCTGGTAAAAGTCCAAACCTGAAGGCGCTATGGGCCCAGTGGCACTCTCTTAAAATAGAAAATGGACTACTGAAGAGAGCGTGGGAGAGTCCGGATGGCAAGTCCATAGTCAGTCAGTTGGTTGTTCCTGGTAGCAGAAAATCAGATGTACTACAGGAAATGCACAACGGAAAAAGCGGAGGCCATTTTGGGGTCAATAAAACATTGGCAAAAATTAAAGAGCGGTATTACTGGGTGAATTATCATGAAGACGTCGAATCTTGGTGCCGCAAGTGTGAAGTTTGTTGTGCCACAAAAGGACCTCGAACAAGATCACGGGGCCGAATGGTGCAGTACACTGTAGGTGCTCCATTCGAGAGGGTAGCAATTGATGTCGCGGGACCGTTTCCTCAGACTGAGTCGGGCAATAAATACATCTTGGTCGCCATGGATTACTTCACTAAATGGCCTGAAGCATACGCCCTGCCTAATCAAGAAGCAACGACTGTGGCAAAGGTGCTAGTAAATGAAATGTTCTGCAGATTTGGAGTCCCTCTCGAACTTCATTCTGATCAGGGCCGAAATTTTGAATCGGATGTTTTCCAGAAGGTCATGGAACTTCTCGGAATTCGCAAGACCAGGACAACTCCTTTGCATCCACAGTCGGATGGGATGATAGAGAGATTTAATCGGACCATGGAACATTACCTGTCTAAAATGGTGGCAGATCATCAGCGTGATTGGGACCAACATCTACCTCTCATGTTGATGGCATATCGAGGCTCTACGCCATGAAGCCACTGGTTATACTCGGGCGAAAGTGATGTTCGGAAGGGAAATGAGGCTTCCTGCAGATTTGATGTATGGAACACCAGAAAAAGACTCGCTCAACTCTGACAACTTTGTGGAGGAGCTCAAGGAGAGGCTGGACAATGTTCATGAACAAGTCAGGAATAAACTGCGGATATCCAGTGATCGAGCCAAAGCAAGATATGACTTACTAGCTAACTCCCGCGGCTTCCAGGATGGTGATTTGGTGTGGCTATACAATCCGAGGCGAAAGGTGGGGAAGTCGCCCAAACTTGGCCAAAATTGGGAAGGTATAAGGTCCTTTTATATACGCCAATTATAAAGAAGATTAATGATGTGGTGTATAGGATCCAGCGGACCCCTAGGTCAAAGATGAAGGTCGTTCATTTGGATCGATTAGCACGATACCATGGAACTCCATCTGTTCGGGACGAACAGCCTTAGGAGGAGGGCAATGTTACGATTCGCAGCAACGCCGCATGGGAGGCGGGGCAACGTATGGGAGCGTGTTGGTTGGTGGAGCTTCGCGACCTATCCGCGCTGCGTCACGGCTGACACGAGTGATTTATTGCTCGGCTAGTTTAATCTAGAAGGCAGTTGTTTACAACCGTTTTTTTATGTGAGATTATTCAAGAATTCTTATAAAGAACTTTCTAGGTTTTTCTGTAATTTTAGGATTGTATATAAAGGCGCATAGAGCGGCGGTTAAAGAACAGTCTTATTTTAAGCGAGCTATAAGTAAGTTAAAGTACGAAACGATATTAGAAGGCTATAAAGTGTTAAAGTAGCGAGTTATTTAGTAGTCGTGTGTATTTGTGGAATAAATAAATAGTGTCTTCGTGTTAAATCGTTACACTGGAATTATTGAACCCCGAGTTCGCAACAATACTCAAAATTTTCTGTAGTTTTTAAATATGTTACTGTTACATTCAGCACATCCATCACGCACTACCTAAAATAATAAAATATGAAAATATGTAGCATTGTTTAATATACTACTTACCTGTTGTAAAATAAATGACACATTGCATATACGTAAATAGTTTCCTCCGTAGGTAATTACATACTTCCTGTATTGAATATTTAGTCACAAGTACCAACTATCAGTATATATGTCAATAATATATACTAACTGATGGATTCAGATTCTAAACTGATATTTGTGCAATACTTTTTTTTCACAAACTTATTGGTTTTCAATGTGTAAGAACTCGGAGATTTTAATTTACTTCTTGTTTCAAATTGTAATATCAATTTGCTTACAATACCATTGTAAAATTAAATAAATCATAAAACATAATCCCATCACAGCTGTTTAACATTTTCTTATCATATTTATATTTGTCCTTATTTTGATGAAAGAAGTCATATAGTCTGAGAATTGTTATCTCCCATTTTGATGTGCTTTCAGTCTTATAATGCTTGTATAAGTATCAAGTTCTTGAAAATATTCTCATTCGCACTGTCCCTTGGATACTTCATTAATTATTTATCAGGGCAAGAATTGCAACATTTATTTGGGTTTACCGATTCAATACAGCCTCCTATGGAAACATGTGGAATACCCTTGCTCTTCTTGCAAATATTGTATTATCGAATCTGGAATGGAAATACTACATACCATTTATTATTAAAATTGTTTGTCATTACCGACTAGAACATTACCTAAATATTAATCATTCAATTATTTGAAATTTAATTTGAAAACAACAAAAATATAATGAACCAAACAGCTGATCAGAATGACATCTTTGACATGTGTCATTTTGTCATTAGTGGCATTAGGATAGATGAGGCTCTTCCCGGAAGCTTAATTTTTATTATCTGATAATGAAAATGTTTTTATTATCTGATAATAAAAATGTTTTTATTATCTGATAATGAAAATATTTTTTTTATCTGAAAATAAAAATGTTTTTATTATCTGATAATGAAAATATTTCTATTATGTGATAATAAAAATAAGTATCAAAAAAATAGAGCTTCATGTTAATGATACTTATTCTTTTTATCACATAATTGAAATGTTTTCATTATCAGATAATAAAAATAGGTTGAATAAAAATGAGGATTGTAAAAGCAATTTTTTTGATGTTTCGAGTCCAAAGTTGAATAAAAAGTAAAACGGCTTGCCATACTTATTCTATAGGAAAGAGTGAAAGTGAAAGTGAGAATTGCTAGCCAATGGAATTCGTCAACAGAATTTTTTCACCAATCAAGGTTGTCAAATTTCTCACTTTCACTACTTTCACTCTTTCCTATAGAATAAGCGTCCTGGAGTCAAGGTTAAAGTCTCGTCAGTGTCAAAATTTGTCAAATTGCTTGTCAGTTTGCTCCAGTCTGTTAAGTGTAAAAATGCCAGTGAAGTAGCATTGGTATTGTAGCACATAAGAAAATTTTTTATTAAAAATAATAATGGACCTAAATTACTATTTGTAACATTAGTAATATTATACGTAATATTATTAGCAAACGTTTCTATTAAATAAATAAAATTATTGTCAATTAATAGTCGTTGATAACCCTGGGATTACATCTCCTACGCCACTGGAAAAAAGCTCAAATATTTAAATAAAAAAACTGTCTACAAGTTACAGAATTAGAAACATATTTCCCAAAATAGTATTATTGACTTCACTGCGGTATATACTAAATCATATTTCGAAGATTTGGATGTAAAATAACGGGTTTTAGAGTTATTTGAGATTTGAGATAATTTATTTTTTGCTGAAAAACGCCATTATCTGTTTACCTGTGAAACGTAACTCCAGACTCCTTTCTATAGCCGCTGCTTTTACAACCGTAAGCTGCACATCCCCCTATTGTAAACAACACAACTAATTATATTATTAAAGTCTTGTAAAATGCAATTTATTGCAAAAAACACAACCAGCGAAACGTTTGGTTTTCGCCTTAACCATGGCGTCTCATCATTTTTGGTAACAGCTGTCAATGTAGCGGAGAAGTTAGTTTACATATTCTGAGGTGCAAATGTAAACTTTACTACAAAAATTCATGCGAATTTTTCACGTAGAATTTTGTGAAGAAATTATAACTGTCATAATACTAACTTAACATATAATAACAATATGACTACATGACCATTGTTGTGCAAACTCGACTCTCAATTTACCCTAGAGTTCATGTGTGGCAACTTGACAACTCTGTAAACGAGTTTTTAATTTTTAATGGCTTTCAGTTCATAGGAGGTGTTTATTTGAAAACGTCATGTAGTCTATTTATTAGGTAATCCAGTAAGTATGTTAATGAAGCGTTGGAGTCGTTGGAAACTTAAACTTTGACTTTTCTTATGATATATATAACATATTTTCAACATGCGCTGAAAGGAGATAAATATAAAAATTAAGATTGTAATAGCGTTTTCCACTGGGAAAACACAGTTGTGCGCACTGAGTCTATTTCTATTTCTATCTTTTGTCAATTCGTTCAAAAATACAAGGACAGAAATACACTTAGTGCGCACTAGTGCAGCCAGTGAAAAACGCTATAAACTTAACGAGGCAAAAATAAGTTAATGAGTAATTAATTAATGCACGTCGTCTGAGGGCTCATACAGCGGAATTTGGTTAAAAACGGAACGGAGCGTAATTTGACAATTCAATTTAAACCAATCAGATAAAAGCTAAAATAGGAATTGACATGTGTAATGACGTTACACTTGGGGGGGGGGGGGGGGAAATTTTCTCGATAAGACGCCGGACAGCCCCGAACATTGTCCGGTAGTTTGAACTCCGGTGATTCTTACTCACTAAAAAATCCCGTGTGTACTTGGAAATTGCGGGCCAGGTGCCTACAAATCCCCGATCTGCTGCCGGCAGTCTTCTCCGCAGCACGTTCTTTCCTGTTTGCAATATATCATAGCCTCGCCACTTTTGCTTGTTTGAGATGACATATCTTACGAGAGATGGTGGCTCTTGCTTTTCAGGGCGGTTTTATTGCCTCATTGCTGTCACTCTACACTGCAGCTTGGTATCATGGTTGATGCCGTGGCCGCTTCCAGGGTTGTCTTGATGCGGGATCCGACTTGTATTGAACCAAAGCCCGCAGCAGATCATCCGGATGTACTTCTACGCGTCACAAGGTCTTCTCAGCTTTGACTCATGAAGTTGCACACTGGTTGCCATCGCAGATTAGCACGAATTTCTTCGTTACTAATGTACAGTGGAGCATTTACCGCCTTACAGAGGTAAATGTTTTCAATAGCTTCTACCATTGAGAGGTAGGCCTCCGCCAGGCACCCCTATACGTCCGATCGATATGTTTGGAGACAGCCACTCCTGGAGGTCATCTAAAACTAGCTGCAGATTCTGCCACACAACGTCTTTTCTCCGGTGTTTGGATAAAAGAGCCGTATCGTCAGCATAGAGAGCGAGCGTAGTCCTTGGTGTTCTAGGAATATCGCTCGTTTCCAGCATATACCGGGTGTTGCATCGTCGTGCGGGACATAGGAAATCCCACGTAAATTTTAAAAGGGTCTATTATTGGCTTCCCTAACTATTTTAGAGAAAAAAATCTATTTAGATTAAGAACCCTAAAACCTACGACTAAATGAATAACTTCAGACATTTTTGATTAACCCGTTTACGAGTTATTTCCAATAACCTTTCAAGTATTTTGTCCTTTTTATCGCCCTGTATTTACGGAATCCAGTAAGACTTGGCTATCAAACACTAAAAATTCATGAATGACAGCTTTATTTAACAGCCAAATCTTACCTTGACTGGTGTCGGTGAATACGGGGCGATAAAAAAGACAAAATATAAAAAATGTTACTGGGAAATAATTCGTAAAGGGGTTGATCAAAAATGCTTGAAGTTATCCTATTGGTTGCGAATTTTAGCGCTCTTTAAAAAAAAACTAAATACGTCTTTTCACCAAAGTAATTAGGGAAGCCAATAATTGACTCTATCAAAATTTACATGGGATATCCTATGTCCCGCCCGACCATGCAACACCCGGTATGTATATGTATAAATACAGTTGCTGTGACAAAACCGCTCCTTGGGGAATACCTGCCTCTAGCGCTCTTGGCGCCACGGCCGACAGGGAGGATTCGACTCTTACAACAACTGTCCGATCTGTTAGGTAACTGTCGATAAGTTGGCAAATGTTTCCGAAATACCTAGGTCACTCAGCTTGTAGATAAACATTCTGGAGTCCCTTCCTTCCGCAACGTTCTCCATGGTTTTCTGGACCGGCAATTCTACCGCATGCATACCAGACTTTTTTGAAAACAATGTTGGTTTGCAACAAAAATTTCTGAGATAGATTAACCCACTCTGACGACCCGACCAAAACTTGCCGTTTTGGGCTTACCTACTAAATTTTGGCATCGTTTTTCAAATATTAGACCAACTTGAAGAGCATTTCAGAATACTCAGATGATCGCAGGGCCGAAGTTGCAAGGTGGAAGACTGCAACCGGACTTATGAGTTTGAGATACTCGATGCAAAAGGCCGTATTTCACTGAGGATTGTGAATATTGTCAAAGTGCAGAAGCATTCTGCTGCCCCGAGTATTAGTAACCACAGCACTGTATGGTCGGTAGACTTATATCAAGCAGGGCTGCTTTCAATAAAATCGACTTTTTATTTCGGTAAGAATAAACTATGGTGTCAGTTTAAAGAGCATTAATTGTTCTGTGAAATCTTCAATATTCTTTTCCCTGCGAATTTTCCGGAAAGGTGGGTTTTCTAAATTTATCCATCACACCGTCCGAAACGCCAAAGTGGTGACGGGCAAGTATTGCGATTTTCTGTTTGACCAATGATTTCAATCCGTGCCTTTCCGAGGATACGTATATACCTTGATTTCTACCTGATGAGAGATTTTTGACGCGAGACAACCAAGATCTAGGCCTTCGTTGTTATGATTGCTGCCAAGTTATATATTATGATTACATATATAACTATATATGTAATATATAAATGTTATATATACTTTTAAACCCCGTTTTAAAAACTCCGCTGTAATTACATTGTTTTTTTATTAGTGCCTAAGTTAAACCGCTTATTGCTCGCATACGAAAAGCTTCGCAAAGTCTCTTCGGATGTAATATATTTAGCTTTATTTCACTTCTGCCCTTTTCCTAATTAAGCCTTTTTTTGCATATACTCTGTATACTTTGCATATACATGATCTCGTCAATT
This sequence comes from Taphrorychus bicolor, assembly GCA_951812265.1. Classification (NCBI taxonomy): domain Eukaryota; kingdom Metazoa; phylum Arthropoda; class Insecta; order Coleoptera; family Curculionidae; genus Taphrorychus; species Taphrorychus bicolor. Next base: position 41,931,861 of record OX638301.1, on the reverse strand, counting down.
TGGTAATTGTAGAATAGTTGTAGAAATTGAAAAGGAGTCCGAATTTTTGAGATTCGCATAGTCAACTTTCATATTCGCATGATGCATAAGCACTTATGGATTCTTAACGGTAATCATTCACGAAGGTTTATTCACATACTGTTTTGATGTCATTCGAAAAGTAAATTGACTATTTAAATTTCGAGAATTCGGGAGCTGCGTGGATTTTCGACGAGCCTCAAAATTGTCGACTTTTAGCCGCGAGGGAAACACGGCTCTTCATAAATTCCATGTGTAATCCTTGAAGGATCAATAAAACGACTATGGAATGTGAACCGTTATAATTGTCGACGTTTCGGCTCTAAAACAGAGCCATCCTCAGGACAATATAACACTTGCCACTCCCTGTGCGTCAGACTCAAAATGGCTTTCCCAGGACATATCGTATATAAAGCGAATATATTATTATTACCACTATAGTGTGTTAATGTGGTTTGAAAAATTGAGGAGACGTAGGCCGTATCACAGCCAAAGCAGTGGCAAGTGTTATATTGTCCTGAGGATGGCTCTGTTTTAGAGCGGAAACGTCGACAATTATAACCGTTCACATCCCATAGTCGTTTTATTGATCCTTACCAAACTATCCACCGTACAATATATATCTGGGATCATCGATAACAGCTGCTCAAATAATCATCTACGTATAATCCCTTTTAGAATCCGCTAAAAAGAAATTGCAGAAAAACCCGTTTAACGTTTCGTTGATCAGACATAATAAATGCAATATTTGCAAATCTTAAACGCAACTTCGTAGAAAGACTATTTAACAAAATAAATCAATTGATTAAAAAAAACTAATACTTATATCGGTTCTTTTAGGAACCTGAAAATAAAAAAAAATGGCGAACCTCTATTTTTTTCTGTAATAAGCCAAGTGACCGACTAGATGTCTGCTTAATGGGTACACGTGTCTTACTAAAAAATATAAAACTGAACTTTTCTATATTAAAAAAAAGGAAGAACTTAAAAAAAAAATGTTTACATATTTTTTTTTAAGTAGACAATCTTTTTAAAACTGCAGAAAACTTATAATAAAACTATAAAACTATTGTTGTAATTAGCGTCCTTAAGTTGTTAGTTGTTGGTGAAGTTAGCGGGATTAGGACAAATAATGCACCTTTTCTTTATTCGAAAATGGCCGACGTTTCGACTATTTATTTAGTCTTCATCAGGGCTAAAACCCAATAAGTTAAATGGCAACAAATCCCTGGGCCCAACATAAAATTGTAAATATTGTTTGTTAAATTATGGAACATAAATTCCTATACATCCATTACACCTATAAAATTTTAAAAATTTTATTTTTTTTTTATAAACAAAAAAATTAAAAAATAAAAAATATTAAATATACTGGCAAACTGTAGACAACTACAAGAATTCACACTTGACAATTACCGACAGTATCAAGTAACCAGTAAACAGTGAGGCGTACATTACGGATGGAAGAACTTACCTATTCTCACTTAGAGAGGGTAGTCAGTTAAAATTCGATTCAAGATATAAAGCTTTTCATTATATTTTTCGGAAAAGTAGGCCATAGAAATTTGACAGATTGCCCCCCGTATAATATTTGAACTGTGTCAGTTTTATTGGTTGTATTGATATAATTTAAAGGTTATAAAATGCTGCCATTACAAAAAATGTTGTTACCAGAACTTACCAAAAATAATAGTTGTAAGCGAAAATAATAAATCCATGTACTAGAGCTGATACTCCATTTTTCAGGTCAAATACTTGGCAGAAGTAATTCTTAGGACAACTTTTCTTATACTAGAGCTGGGACATCGAGTTTTGCCCACCCTGTGCAACACAATTAATATTAAGGGAAGGCTTGTTAACACTGAACCACTAAAAGGTCTTACGTAAATGGCTCTTATTCCTGGAACCATAAAATCTTTCTATTAAAAGTATCTCTGCAGTTATCTACTCACTGTCTCAGAGCTCTTTTACAAAACGTTAACATTTCTTCACTGTAGAAATCTATAAAAAGGGAGGGACATACTCATGATATGAAAGAAGGTGCACATAAAATGCATTCATACCGCCGTCAAAATTTTACCAGAAACATTGTGTATCTTCACTTCGGATATGGTAGGTACAACGCTCTGCCTGAGGACACTAGGCTTCTTTCCAAGGGGTAGTTCGGCAGAGAAATTAAAACAGTTCTTCTTGAATGTGCTAGCTACTGAGTGATTTTGAGACAATTTATAAGCTGATAAAACCTTTTTTTTAATATAATGCGAGCAACGTCGAGAAAATTAATTTGATTTACTCAAAGTCAAACTGATGACAGATATTAAAGTAAAACTACATTAAACCATCAACAATTTGTATGGAAGTTGTTATTGGCATTTATCTTCACCTGCTTTTAATTTACTGGTTATTATCTTGTCAATCACATTTTTGGCAAATCAGTTTATGGATTACTAATAAGTCGCGTTTTTGGCGGAATCTTTCCTTTACAGTTTTTATAACCATTAACAATGACACAGTTCAAAAATTATATAGGGGTCATTCCAATAATAGCCTTTGGAAAAACTTTATGGAACGCTTTATAGTTAAGGTAGCAAACTCCATTCGATTGTTCGGTGACTCTGGTATCTTAGGCTCGACAAACCACACGTCCGCTGCCTAAGGTATAAAATTTGCGAATAACAATATTTGCTTGGCACTAACGCCCAATATAACGATGTAGTACGCTCATGACAAGGGGGCCGCTATCAAGTGTCGATCACTTTAAGTTTCCCAATCACCAATCCAGATGGAAGGTTGGAAACAATTATGGTTCTGTTAATTTTTTCTCTTATGTTTATTATGAAGTCTTAGCAGATGTTTATAGTGGCTGCTAAGGCCCTGTGTTTTGTGTAAGGAGTTTAATGTCCTGAACTCTTTCCAGTTTGTTGATGTTGCGCAAGGCGTCAGACTCCCAGTTGGGTACATATTGATGTCATTAGATGTAACGTCATTGTTTACAAACATACCCAAGGAACTAGTCTTGTCAATTATTAGTCAACGTTGGAAATTTCTATCAGCGTACACACCCATTTCTAGGAGTGCATTTTTGAGTATTGTGGAGTTCTTGTTTTCTAGCAGTTACTTCAAGTTTGATGGGAGATGGTATCAACAGCTTGAAGGCTCCGCCATGGGGAACCCCGCTAGCCCGGTTCTCGCTAATATCGTCATGAGCGAATTGATATCCTGTGTTGTGCGCGATATCCCTTTCTCGATACCATTCCTTAAGTTATATGTAGATGATATGATTCTTGCTTGCCCAGCGAATAAATTCACTGAGGTATTATCCCACTTTAATAGTTACCACGAACGGTGGCGGTTCACAGTGGAGATTGAAAGTGACGGTCGGATCCCTTTTCTTGATGTCATGATTATACATAATGCAGACGACACGTTATCTACGGATTGGTACCAAAAACCCACAGCTTCTGGAAGAGTCATTAATTACCGGTCGGGTCACCCCACTTCACAAAAAACTGCTACCATAAAAAATTTAAAATTTGCTTTATCGTAGTTTTAAGTTGTCTAGCCCACAATATAGAACAAAAAACGAAAACATAATAAAAGATATTCTAAGAAATAACAGCTACCCCTCTTCTTTCGTAAACAGGATTATGAATAATTATAAGGTTCATCTATCACAATTGGAAAATGGCTCCCATCCATCCTTAGAAAAAAGCGAATCCTTATATTATAGATTTCCGTACATACCTGGCTTGTCTGAGGCAATACAAAGACAAATCTGAAAAGACATGTGCTGATTGTGAATCTTGCTACGTGGGCCAAACTTGCCAATACCTCAAGAGCCGAATATATCAACATAAGTACGACTGTCGCGAGGGAAGTCTCGAGAGGGGTGAGACGACGGCACTGGCACATCACTATTTTGTCACCGCACACAATTTTGAGTTCTCGAAAGTTTCCATTGTTGACCGGGAACATAATTATAAAAAACGCAACATTTCGGAAATGATACAAATAAAATTAAATAACACTGTCAATTTTAGAATCGACACACAGGGCCTTAGCAGCCACTATGAACATCTGCTAAGACTTTATAATAAACATAAGAGAAAAAATTAACAGAACCATAATTGTTTCCAACCTTCCATCTGGATTGGTGATTGGGAAACTTAAAGTGATCGACACTTGATAGCGGCCCCCTTGTCATGAGCGTACTACATCGTTATATTGGGCGTTAGTGCCAAGCAATATTGTTATTCGCAAATTTTATACCTTAGGCAACGGACGTGTGGTTTGTCGAGCCTAAGATACCAGAGTCACCGAACAATCGAATGGAGTTTGCTACCTTAACTATCTTGAATCGAATTTTAACTGACTAGCCTCTCTAAGTGAGAATAGGTAAGTTCTTTCATCCGTAATGTACGCCTCAATGTTTACTGGTTACTTGATAGTGTCGGTAATTGTCAAGTGTTAATTCTTGTAGTTGTCTACAGTTTGTCAGTATATTTAATATTTTTTATTTTTTAATTTTTTTGTTTATAAAAAAAAATTAAAATTTTAAAATGTTATAGATGTAATGGATGTATAGGAATTTATGTTCCATAATTTAACAAATAGTATTTACAATTTTATGTTGGGCCCAGGGATTTGTTGCCATTTAACTTATTGGGTTTTAGCCCTGATGAAGACTAAATAAATAGTCGAAACGTCGGCCATTTTCGAATAAAGAAGAGGTGCATTATTTGTCCTAATCCCTCTAACTTCACCAACAACTATAAAACTATATTGTTTAATTGTAAAAAAAAAATATTTAAAATATATAAAGTATTTTTTTTACATTTATAATTTGTTTTAAGTTCAAACTGTAAAAAAAAAACAAGAAAATCAACGCAATATGTCTAACGGTATGAAAACATAATTCCTAAAGCGTATGGCCTATTAATTAAAATCGTTTACTTTTTACAATAAAATTCTCTTTTTGTTCAAAAAAATTGCAGATATCGACTTTTAACAAGAGTACCCTCCTATGTAGTAATCTATAAATTTGCCATTTATTCTATTAAATTGTCAATATGTAAACAAACAAAAAAGTTACCTTGTATAGTATTTGCTATAGATGGGCCAAGGGAAAATTCCCAAAAAACCTTTAAACCCAATTTAGGGTTTTTACCCGGGTTTTTTCCCATCTTTTCTTGAAAGCACCCGGCAGTTTCAAGATTTAAGGTTAGATTTTAGATTAGAATTCAATAAATCCAGATTCTGGTTTGTTTTTTGATAAACTAAACACTGGTTAATTGATTAAAAGCTTCAAGCTGCACAAACCAACTAATTATTGCTTAAATGGTAAGAGTTAAGCGTATTGAAAAAGTTAAATTTAGAGGTTATAATGGAATAAACCCGGAATTTTCCAGATGTGGGCAGGGAATAAACTCAAAAAATGAAAAAACCGGGTGAAAACCCATCTCTAGTATTTGCCTTTGTTTAACTAAAAACTGACTAAAAACCTGGAAGCTTAGAACTTATTAAAAACGGATAACAAAGTGATACCTAAAATCTGATACGGTCACGTAATTAATTAATTTAAAGGTCCTTTAATTTCAATTAATTAATTATCAGAGCCGTGAATAACATATATGGTAAAAATATTATAATATTAAGCTAAGTGTTCTGATACTGCGGATCCATCCAAAAACGATGAAGTGAAACAGATCAGGATTTAGGTTCATATATTGGTGTAAAACCAACTTCTTTTATTACTAATAGTTATAAGAATCTTTGTTTAATTTCAAGAGCATTCCGGTAAGCTTTTCCGTAAAAGGTAAATAAAGCGTTTCAATTAAGGCACTAATTTAAAAAAACAAATATTTAGCCCTACTTCAGTGGGTTTTTGAAAGCAACAGATTTTGATTTCGCATTTTTTTAAATATAAATTCTACCCCGTAAATGACTGGACCGGAAAATTAAATAGAAAAGCTTTTATATAAATTTAAAAAAAATTAATCCTAAAGGCGTAGACACAATTAAAAACTTATGCAAAAAGGCAAAACGATTTCAAATGTATTTTTTGCCTTATTTTTATTTTTTATGAACGACAAACTACCTGTAATCCTTGCTAACACCGATGTCGATGAAGAGAACAAAATCTGTACCCGTTAAAGAGTGTTGTGCAAACTTAACGCCCTTACATATGGGTTCATGTGTCGCAACACGGCAACTAATGGAAGGTTTTTTCTGTTTTCTATTTACCAGGCCCAGGAGGCCCTAAGTGCACATCTAGTTACAATATTTTTCATTTTCGTCGAAGAACATTTCGTTTGTTGGTTTTTGGAAGCACAAAATGTCCTTCTACTTTAACCAGCAAAGTGCCCTTTAACAGTTGTTTAGAGTCCTTTGAAAGATTTTCAGACCTGTACGTGACCCGAACAATAGTTTAGTAATAAAGCGAATATCGATAATTGAAATTAAAATCTTATTCTGTCATCAGATAGAGCTTTAATTTCGCATCCTTTGAATGTAAATTCTACAAATTTATGTCTTAACCTTAACTGACTGGGTTAGGAAATTAACTATTTAAATAAAAAACTTTAATTGTCATTTAAACTATGTCATGTGAGGTGTTATTTTAAAAAGGATTTTCTATTCTGTTCAATGATCACATTTTCAATGTCTTTATTTCAACAGATTTTTTAGACTTATGTCAAAAGCTCATTTTCTAATTTTATGCCTTTATTGAATCCCATTTAAAAAAATAAAACGCAGCGCTAATTACTGGTAATTTTTAATTAGGGCTAAAAAATTAAACTTCTTTGAGCTCGCCCACGAAAAGTTTCGTCGAATGTCTTCGGATTAGAAGAATTTAGCTTCATCCCACCTCTGCTCTTTTCCAAAACACTTCCATGACATTGCCAAACGAAAAGTGAAAAGTAAATAAAGATATAAGTGAAATAAAATTTAGTATTTTAGGGGGATGCCAACAAGGTTTTGTTTGCTGTATTGTTTAAGACAAAACCTGCAAGACGCCTCTAAACTCCCAAAAGTATTAGAGCGGCGGTTTTGACATTTAGAAAAACTCGGATGCAAAAATGTGTGCAATCACAAAAAAACAAATCAGAGAGCGACGATTTGAATTGCTGCGAGTTCAACAAGTCAAAATGATATCAGTTCAAAATGATACCTCACATGACACACTTAATTTAGCAATTAAAGCTTATTATTTAAATTGACCGTTAATTTCCCTGCCAACCAATTACAACATAAATTGCTCGAATTTACATTCAAAGGAAGTGAAATCAAAAGCTCTATCTGATGAGAAATTAAGATTTTAATTTTAATTTCAATTAACGATAGTCGCGAAATTCGCTTTAATTACTATCCTATTGTTTGGGTCACTACCAGGAAGAAAAATACAGTTGAAGTCATAAACATCACTCAAAAAAGTTGGCTCTTCAAATGGGCGGCTTTGAAGAGTTAAGAAAACGCGCAATAAGTGTCGGGTTTCACTAAAATTGCGGGGTTCCATGTTTTAAAACTGGAATTCCCAAGGAATGGTTGGAAGTGGCTGCCAAAACTAACAAAGGAAATGCATGGTGTTTTGACGAAACATAAGAATATTGCAACCAGATGTGCTTTATTGCCTGGCTGGTTTATTTAGAAAACAGAAAAACTTTCTTAAATTTTAAGTTAATACGCTTCGGAAAAATAGCGTACAGAGTTGTCATGTGACACACATGAACTCATATTTAAATAGAGAGTTCAGTTTGTACAACAGTTACTAGATCCTTTCCGAGACTGGGTCCCCCTTGCAGCGTGGTAAAAGAGATTTGGCACAAGCTGCGACGCCCTTTCTCAGGTCCGCTGATATTTAATTAATTCGTTGAGTCTCGGGCGCCACCCTTTGATATTTATAAAGCGACAAAGGGACCGCTATTGCCTACAAGGTAGCTTTTAAACAGAGGAGAAATATTCCAGGGATTTTTAGATTAAAACACCAGGAGTAGGGAACAATAATAGGGTGTCTATTAAACTACGGTACAACAACATCCAAGCACCTACTAATACTACGACTGTTAGTGACTCCCTATATCTACATACGAACACATCCTAAAACTATGAAATTAATAACAGCGAAAGGGGGGGAGCAACAGTTAGTTACTTAGTAGACGGAATTCTGATGAACCAGGGAAAACGGGAGGTTTCGGTAAAAAACCAGTACACTCTGTACTGGATCGGTCGGGGTCGGAAACTTCAATATTGCGTACAAGCAGTAACAACAATATGAAACGGTAACGGAGCTGGGACCACTGGGAACTGGGGTTTCGGAGGAAGCATACTTTATAATTCGGAATCGAATATAGTCGGTTTCGGTATTTCGGTTTATTCACATCCAGCCTGGCTTTGAAGATCGGTGCTACGGGAAGCCCAGGATGTAAAACAAGACGGTCACGGAATCGGTAATAGGTCCCAAATCGGATTCGAAAGAAGCGGGTGTTAGCGATTTTCCCGGGTTACATATGAACGCGGCCAGAATCAGCATGGCACTGCGTCACTTGAACGTCACAGGTACTACGGTGGAGCACGGCAACTCCAACTACACCGGAAAATCACAAATCCACCCCTCTTGTGTCGTAAGACCCTGACATGACGTCAGGAGCCGAAACGTGAAGCAACAACGTCGACCCCCTCTAGGTCAGATATCCGGTACTAACTCATTGAGTCCTCCCATTCGATCGACCGTCGACCATCGCCGACCTTTGACCATCGACTGTCGACAGTCGACGACCCCAAAAATATTCGAATTATTTTACTAGTCTTTATAAATTCTGTCGGCTTGTTAAGCGCGACTAACAGGTGGCGCCATCTATGGGCGCACTCGCGGACCTATGGCCGTTTTGGCCATTGCCTTTGCTTTTATATGGGGAATTCCCGTTTTTTATTTAAATAAAAGGTGTTGTAATGAGTTGGGTGATGAAATATAAAGAAAATGTTAATTGTGACGTCATTACCTGTGAGTTAGGGAAAAACTTCGTTACAAAGCCAATATGAAGAACTTATAGAACATCAACGTAGCCTCAACGTAGAACAATACCGGCAGCGCCGGCGACACCGCAGCAGCAGCCGCCCCCACGCGATGTCCAATTATTAGCGACGGCTGGGCGCCTATTCTTGAACATAAGGGAAGTGACCCCTGGAAGCTCCCTGGAAGCTCCCATGGAGAACTTTCCTTATCGCAACAGTGTTACCGGCTCGCTTGATCAATGAAATTGCAATAAATTTTAAAAGACGACGTCATAGCCTTATTTTTTGCCTTACATTGAATGTTGATTGATGCGTTGAGAGCGTTTGTGACCTCATACACAGCTCGACTGATTGAAGGCTGACTAATCGCAATAAAACTGTTTGAGCCTGTAATCTCTTGAACCAGAAGCATAAAATCGTAAAGTAGCATGTACCGAAAAATAAAAGATTAAGAAACTACATACACATCCCTGACTGACCCTTCTTTCCTTACTTCTTGGCTAGTTGGCTACTTACCTTGGTTTCTACTGACAAAGCTGACCTCCTCATAAGTTGGATTAAAAATGGGCTGAGCATTTCTATCAGTTCAGTTCATGACAAAGGTCTTTGTCTAGCCTGAATAATTGAATGAATTTTCTATCGGATAAATCAAAGGCATTGGTTTGGGGTAAAACGTCTCTTTGAATCCCAGCTTTTGCGACGGCATCCTGGACATCCTCATCAATAATGTCGTAGGCTATTATTGCATCAAAATCTTCCATAATTTGCGAATATAAGACACATAGATAATATATAAAAGTAAAATGTATCTTTGCTTCCTAATTTGCAATTGAACGTGGAAATTAATCTCAACTCGTTGATCTCAATAGCTCAAACTCAATAATTCAATGATTGATTCAAATGTAAACTAATTTAATAAACAAAAACATATTTTAATTGTGAGGTTATATTTATCAATTCCCTCTGTGACAATTAAGAGAACTTTTATTTCTCTTGGGAGCAGCTTCCTCCCCTAATTTATTGTCAAGAATACTGCATTTCTATTCTTCAGAGAACTCCGCCCACTTCTCTCGCAAAGTTCAACTCCCTGAAATTCAAGAATAGAGGTCCTGGGGGGACATGGAGCCACAAGAGTAGTGACGTCACAGTTGTATTCCCCGCTTACCGGTGTCATAAAACAGAGCTAAAATAGAACGTCAACTCCCGTGTTAAAAATTTGGTTCGTATTACAGCGCCATCTCTCGGGAAGGAATAAAAGCTCAATATTGAAGCTAGGGCCGAGAGATGGCGCGCTTAACTAATCATAAGTAGGTTCCTAATAATTTTGTTAGTTCACTCATACGTCGCTAGATGGCAGAGGATTGTTAAATTTAAAAATTTGCCGCCATTGTTCAATATTCTCAAGTGCCAATTTGTAAAAATCTCAAATCAGATGATATCTTAGTTTGCCAGGTTCCTACTTACGGCACGCATTTAGCAAAGAGCATTCAATAATTATATGTATTATCACCTAAAAGAATTATATGCTCGTTGGTGTTTAGTAAGTAGTGGCGTGACAAACCAAAATGTCGAGTGACTTGAGATTTGTTCATAAATTCGCGCCAGTTAGTATTCAGTTAGTGGTGGCTTTAAACGGATTATATTTATTAAATTGAAGTAGACGGTAGGAAGTATATGGTAGGAAAATGCATTAAAACATCACCTATTACAAACCAATCTTCAATAAAATCAATAAATATTTTTCACAGGTACCTCTAAGTTTATGTCAACATTTTGCCCTATGAGGGCTTTAAAGGCTATGGTGAATAAAATATTATTATAAACATAATATTTCAAAAAAATCAGTAATTTATTCCCAGCAATTGGTGTTTAGTGAACATACTGGAAAGTTATTATATACTTTTTGACGTTCCATTGTGAACATCCTCTCACTTCCGACAAGACTTTATTTTTGTGACCGTATTTTTGTAGATTGGAAAATCGATGTTTCGGTGCAGGGCTTCCCCAACACGTAGAAACGCAACACCTAATCGTAGACGGCATTTCGACAATCTGAAATATCATACAATCAGCTTATGTTGCTTCTCTTTGTAATTTATACAAAAGGTTTACTTTTACAATATAAAGAATATTAATATAACAATAATCAATATATGTACTATGCGACAACTGCCGCTCGCAACAAGATGTGTCCTTCGCCAAATTATGTAGATACCTAATAAAATATTGAATATTATTAAGGAAAATTTGTGCGCAACTGATGATAGCGGTACTTTATATTTATGTTCTTTATACTGTATACTTCTTCGTACGAGATTGTGGAAAAATTTAATTTTATATACTACGTAAGGCACCTTTTTTCTATTAGAAAAAAGCGTATTAGGTACCCAATGTATGACCAATCCTGTCCGCGTACGAGTGAAACGTATTAACCCAGTAATAAGTAATTTATAGCTTACCTTAAATATTTTTAAACGCAGCACATAACCAACTCACTTTTTATCACTTTTATATACTTTATTTAACTTTATCGCCTTAAAAACCTACAATACTTCAAAAATTTCAAATTCCAAAACTTCAAATTTTGACAGTTCGGTAGCCATTTTGAAGTTGGCCGTCGGGAATGGACGAAATTCATGGGGACGCAACCCAACAAACGCCGGCCGAGCGCCATCTTACGTGTTGGAATAAAAGCAAATTGCAAACCAAGTTGGGTAATAAGAGTGGATAGGGCCTGTGTGTCGCCAACATTCGACGGGAAGCAAAAATAGGTTTGCATCAAAGGTTTGCATTGCTTACCAGTGACCTTAATCGTTTTCGTTTCACTCTGGTTCTGGTCCTGGTTGACATAAAAATGACAGAAATTTTTGACAGTGGTCTCGATCGGTTCTGATTGATGACGTTTTGATCAAGATCAGTTAACTTTACAGGTTACCTCATTTCTTAGAGAGAGAACCACCTGTATACGTCAGTCAACGTCACAAGAATTCCTTTCCGCCATTTCCCCTATGTTTTTTTTTTAAATCCTGGATTAATTTTTTTTTATTCAAATTGAGTTTTGTTAAGGTTTTTGGTATTTCTGTGTACTGAAACCAAGAAGTTTTTTCTTATATTATTACTATATTACAGAGTGAAGTCATTTTTATAAATTTTCTGCTCTATACTATATCATATGTGTTATATCAATCAACACATCAACATCAACAATATCAAATTTTCGTTCGTTTTAAATTTCGGGCAAAAAATGCAAAATAGGAAAAACCTTGTGTTGTTGTCTCTGCTTAACTCTGCCATCACCTAATGAGTTTTAATTCTAACCCTATTTTCCTATCCGTTTTGTCAAGTTTATGTCCATTATTTAAGAAGTATTCTGAATAAAACTATTACTTTGCATGGTGTAATGGTGTAAAACATGTCTAAATAAACCCCAAAATTACAATAATTAAGTTCGGGGTGTTCATTATAAAACTTCATCTAGCAGGCTTTGAAATTTTGACAGAAAAGGATGACATAATCAAAATAAATGGACTTTTGTTTCTCCATCCTTTTCTTTTGACATTTCACAGCCAATTAGATGAAGTTTTATAATGAACACCCCGTATACTTACCGAACATTAACACTTAACAGTTTAAATTTTAAAAAAATAATGCATCTCTGACAAATCACTCATTTAAATCAATATAAAATTTTCAGCCGTGAATTCTCATGACGTGACAATAGCTCTTTCTTTATTTTTCTGGGAAATGAGGTAACCTATAAAGTTAATTGATCTTGCGTTTTGATGACGTATTTAAAAAGCTGAAACGAATGAACTGTTTCTGTGTAACCGGAATTGTTGACATCCCTAAAGTTTGAATGTTTGTAATTGTTAGTAGAAAAATGTACGCGGGACTATTTGACATTGGAGGAAAGCAGATTTCATTTGAATGTGGTGTAGAGTGTTGTGCAAACTGACCTACTCTGTTTACATATGAGTTCATGTGTGGCCGCATGGCAACTCTGTAAGCCATTTTTCGAAGCTTTGAAGCTTTAATCTTATGATAGGGTTTTTCTGTTTTTCGGTTTTCTGAATAAACCAGTCCCAAGAGGCCCTAAATGCACATATAGTTGCAATATTTTTAATTTTCGTCGAAGAGCATTTCTTTTGTTAGTTTTTGGACAGGCACTTTCACAGTTTCTTGGGAATTCCGGCCATAAAACATGAACCCCTACAATCGCCCTTCTTCTTTGACCGGCAAAGGGGCCCTTTTAATGGTTTATAGCCCTTGAAAGAATTTCAGACCTTTGCTTGACCGGAACAATAGTTTAGTAATTAAAGCGATTTAGCGAATATCGTTAATTGAAATTAAAATATTATTCTCTCATCACTCATCAGATAGAGCTTTTAATTTCTGATCCTCTAATTGTATATAAATTTGAGCAATTTGTCTTAATTGACTGGGCCAGGAAATTAACGGTTAATTTAAATAAAAAGCTTTAATTATCACTTAAACTACGTCATGTGAGGTGTCATTTTAAAGAGCATCATTTATTCTGTCCAATGATCACATTTTCAATTTCCTTCTTCCAGCAGATTTTTCAGAAAATCTCATTTTCTAAATTTATGCCCGCGCTGTCCGAAGAGTCATATAATCGCCACTGGTCAGGGTGGTATCGATTTTTTCTGCAGTACCTTTTCGGGCTTAAGAAGTACCGAGGGGGTGGTTGAGAAGATGTTCGAAACTCGAAAGAGAAAGAAGGTTTTTGAACTCACTAGAGTTATGTCATAAAAAGGGACACGCGTTTTGAACTCATGAGAGTTACGACCTAACCGGGAAGACGGAAAAGCTCGAATTTTACCGCAAAAAAATAGTCAGTCCTTGGCTCCGCCGTTTTGATTATCGCCAATTCGTATTTTTCCCCTTTTTAAATCCCGTTTTAAGTCCGCCGCGCTAATTATTTGTATTATTAATTAGTGCCAAAACAAATAAACCGTTTATTGCCCGCCTACAAAAAGTTTCGTGGAGTGTTTTTTCGGTTGTGTTATATAGTGTCAACCCACCTCTGCCTTTTTCATGAATAGGCCATTTTCTTGCAGATAGCGGATAGTTTGCAGACGCAGGAGACTACCGGCAATTAAGTATTTGTAGAGTAGTTGTAGAAGTTGAAACATTTTGTATATTATAGAGTGTTTTGCTATCCATAATATCCAGGATCCCAGCTACCTGTCAGAATCATTTTCTCTACTACATTGCGACGTTAGTTTAGTTTTCCTTGTTGTTGTTTTTGTCAATTTTAGTAAGAAATTGTGTACCCGTCAAGCACGTTTCTGGGGACCACTGAGCTTATCGCGAAAAGTTTACATCAGTCGCTATTTTATTTCAGATTCCTGTGAAAACTTAAAATTGTTTTTTTTATTTTATTTTTAATTAATTACTATTCAATTAGTTTTTTTTTGGCGTTTTTTCAAAATATTAAATTTTACTTTATTTAAATTAGCATTTATTAATTATATCCGTTTGGCAATACCATGGAAGTGTTTTCTCGCAACAAAGATGAAACGCCACGGATTAATTATCGGCCTTTTGCTCCCATAATTCGCGACCTAAGGGACAACAAATTAGATAGATTCTTTCCGAGAGTTGTGGTACAAGAGATTTGGCACACGAAGATACGTTGGACTTAGAACATCCACGTAGTCGAATCTCAGCAGACTCGGCAGCGACGGCAACACAGCAGCCGCCCCCACGCAACGACCGATTATTATTAGCGGCGAGGGGACACTGCGCGTCGCGTGACAAGAGACTTACAAATTATTATTAGAAGGGATATTGAGAAGAGAAAGCTGAAAATTATAGAGCGGTTTGGGTTCTCACAAGCTTCTCTTACTGAGAATGTTGTAAGGGCTTCTTTGTTACTTTGTTACTCGCAGAAAACTGACGCTGCCTAAGTACATCCTAGAATTCCTAAAGAGACTCCTGTTTCTGTACGTACAGATTACAGTCTGTGATCTAGCATCTAGTGCCTGCTTGTCCGTTATTTCATAGGTGTCACAATGGCCCTAGTTGTTTGGTGATAGGTGTTTAGAACTCACTGCTCTCGATTATCAAAGATTGCAACTTCAGAAAATATAAATTTGAGCTAAAAAAACATAAAACTTCATAAACAAAACGCAGAAATTGACTTATAAAACGTCAACCGTACTATAGAACCAATTCTCTGAGTTGGTCCTAATAATTCATAACCTGGTTTAACCTGGTCCAAACGATGACGTCACCGTTTTGAATCGAAAATGAACGGTCCTGTCTGGTTCAAATTGGTCCTAAGCGGTCCAGTGAAGCGAAAACGATTCTTGCCAAAAATTGCTTTTCTGATATTTTGATTGGTTGAAGTAGTATCGCTATGTTCGTATATAGCATGATATCTATCTACCATTAGAAGGTCTCTGGTCCAACTCCAAACACCAACCAAACTTTTTTAATAAACATAAACAAGAAAAAATCACACATTCAGTTATTTTTGCTATCTTTTTTATCATTAAAACCTTAACTTTTTTATATTTATCTCCTTTCAGCACATGTTGATAAGATACAGATTTTCAATGCCTCCTTGACGTCAATAATAAGTGAATGGCTTATACAAACAACAAAATTTACAAATAAAATAAAAACAAAAGTACTTACTTGCAGTTCTTGTTTAAATTTTTTAAATGAAAAAGTGACCTTCCGAATTAAGTGTGTTTTTTAGTACAAAAATTTCTACATTACTGTGAAGATGAATCCTTTAACGTAAGTTTCATTACTTTACATTTATGTATTGTAGTATGTATCCAGAAACATGGAGAGCAATAAAGCATGGATAAGAGCAATAAAGCATAATAATAATAATTATAAGCTTCATTCCCAATGTTCAATATACCTCATATACATGAAAATATACCGAGACAAAGTAAATAGTGTCAGAGAATACATTATTTCAATATAACACCCAAAGGGACATGACCAACACAGACAACTTAAATGTTCATATTGAAAAAGTCATCCATCGAATATGGCTCAAGCTCAATCAGTAATTGTTTTATCTGTACTTTAAAGTGTTTTTGTGTATTTAAGCATTTGATATTATCTGGTAAATGATTAAATAGTTTGAGACACATATATGATGGGCTTATCTCTGTCAAAGCTAGCCTATGTATTGGATAACTGACATTCTGTGTTCTAGTGTTATACAAATGTATAACCTGTAAACCAAATTTACTTCGGTTTTTGAAAAAAAACATTAAACATTCATAAATATATACTCCATAAAAAGTAAACAATCTATTTCTCTTAAACACTCCCCTACAGCTCTCAATGAATCTCATTTTACAGATTATACGTACTACTCTCTTCTGAACTAAAAATACCTTTTTATTTAGTTTGCTGGACCCCCAAAAAATAATTCCATATTTCATAATGGATTCAAATTTAGCATAATAGAGAATTCGCAAACTTTTCTCACTTACATAATTGCTCAGTGCTCTAATTCCTTAGCATACTGGGTTAAGTTTTCCTACAACCGAGTTAATGTGAAATGACCAGTCCAAATATTCATCCAAATATACGCCCAGAAACTTGGTTTTGTCTGCAATCTGAGTGCTGGATTCCCCCAAAAGCATTGTCTCTGACTTGACAACTCTAGCTTGCATGGTTCTGAACAGCATTATATTTGTTTTGTTTTTATTCAAAATTAGTTTGTTGTTATCAAACCAGTTCTTTGCTCTCTGCAAGAAATCCGTAACAAATACATATACCCCTAACAAACGAAACAACTACTCCAGAGGCTAATATCCTTCCAAGTACGTAGTTGTTAGTTTGTTAGGGGTATAAGCCCTTGAAGTAGTTGTTTCTGTTTGTTTTCGTTTTAACTGATCAGACACATTTACACTGGCATTTACATTTTCAATAATTCTTTTAGAGTCTTTAGTTACACCAATTTTCCTATAGGCTTAGTATGTATTATGTATTATAGATTGACATCCTTTATGCAAACTGATATTATTTTAAATGTTCCACCCAATTTGTTTCTTCCTTATTTCAAAATCAAAAATATTTATTCATATACAGGGTGTTAGTAAATAAGTGCAACAAATTTCAGGGGCTATATGAAAAACTAATAATAGTTTGCTATATGTGCATATGTGAATGATCAAATTTTAAAAATGTTTGACATAGGTAAAGTTAATAAGTATGATTTTTTGTTGGTGGAGGGACAGTTTGAATTTTCAATGGTCCATAGTGAATTAAGCAATGTTTTTATAATTTGTATTTATAGATCTCCGAACTGTCACGTTGGGGAGTTTCTGGTACGCCTTGAGACGCTCCTCTCAAGTGTATTGATTAGTTCATGAATCATTCTTGCCGGTGATTTTAATATTGATTTCATGGCGGAGAGGGCATATTTGACGGACTTAAAGAATATATTCTCTGCACATAATATCTCGATGCTCATTGACAGGCCCACACGTATCTCCTCACATTCTGGTACCCTGATTGATTATTTCTGTACAAATTTTTCTGTGAATGCTCATGACTCCGTATCCGTGATTCCTGCGGGATTGTCAGATCATGAGGCTGTACTGGTAACACTTAGCAACAAGAAAAACAATCGACAACATAAACTCAAATATGGTAGGATATACAGCTCAGTGAATTATGACAGGTTTAAGCGCGGTATTGAGGGGTTGGATTGGAGTGGTGTTGTTGATTCGTCGGATCCCCTGGGAGCCTTTAATGGTCTTATTTTGAGCGTATTTCGTAGCAGTTTTTCATTGCGCCGGATTAGAGAAAACACCAAGAAGTTGTGGATCACGCCAGGTATCAGAACATCCGCTGCTAACCTCCGAATTTTACATTATTTTAGAAAATATACAGCAAATGTCCATTTTCATGATTATTTTAATAAATACAGAAGCATTTACAGGAGAACAGTAAAGTGTGCTAAAGAATTATACTATAAGAATAGATTAGAAAAGGCACTTAACAGAGCGAAAGAAAGTTGGACAATAGTGAATGAGCTGAGGGGAGGGTCGGTTGCTTTAAGCCCTTCCGGGATCGCCGTTGATGCGTTAAATGAATTTTATTGTTCTGTAGCTGCGGAACTTACAGGAGGAGTGAGGGCTAATGATCCCGGATGTAGATCCATTGGATTATCTTGCGAATCTGTCCATTCAGGAATCGTTTTGTATGCATCACACGGACATTATGGAATTGCATAATATTATATCTACGATAAAGAACAAGAACGCAGCTGGTTTCGATGAGATTTCGGTGCGAGTGTTGTTAATTCTGCCTGAGAGAGCGATCTCTGTTTTGGCGGATGCGATTAATGCATCATTCGATTCGGGGTCATTTCCATCGGCCCTGAAGACTGCTGTCGTGAGGCCTCTATATAAAGATTCCGTTGACCCTTCAAATTATCGGCCAATTTCATTGCTGCCATCATTGTCTAAGATTGTGGAGCGACTTGTTAAAGATCGCATGGTACAGTTTATAAGAAAACACAATATTCTTAGTAATTGCCAGTATGGATTTCGTGAAGGTAGGAGCACGGTAGATGCAATCTTTGGTTTTTTGGAGGATCTATATGTCGGACTGAATGCAGGGAATGTGAGTGCGTCGGTATTTTGCGATTTTTCAAAGGCTTTTGATTGTGTCAGCCACCAAATACTGTTGCAGAAGCTTGAGGCATATGGTTTTCGGGGGGTGACTCTTGGATGGTTTCAGTCGTTTCTCTCGGGTAGGAGTCAAATGGTTAGGACAGAGGTTGGAGTTTCGAAGGCCTCCCAGTGCTGTATGGGGTTCCTCAAGGGTCCGTTTTGGGACCTTTATCGTTTCTCTCATATATAAACGATTTAGCTTTATTGGATATTCGGGGCATTTTACAATCTTTGCTGACGATACTACCATCTTATGGTCCCAAAGTCAACCTGATATACTTCAGGATATTGTGTCAAATGATATTGTAAAACTGAAGCAGTGGTGTTCGTCGAATTGCCTCTGTCTCAATATTGCTTAACCAACGTGTTGAGCTTTAGGTGCAACATTTCGAGTATTTCTCTGGATGGCTGCAGTATTGAAAGCAGAGAAGGTCAAATTTTTGGGACTTTTGATTGACGACCGACTCCGGTTTGTTGACCATATTCGGGGGGTGAGGGAAAAGGTTTCAAGAGGATGCTGTGCGGTAAGGGTTGTGTCTGTCGAACTGGGACTGGAAGCCTCTAGAGCGGTATATTTCGCATTGGTAGAGAGCCATTTGAGATATGGCCTGGCCTTTTGGGGATTCTGTAGCCAATGCCATTTTTATCGGTATTTATTCTCCAGAAGAGAGCATTGAGATATCTTTCGGGGGCTGGATCACGTGAACACTGTGAGCCGTTATTTGTTAAACACGGAGACGGTTTGCTTGATATTTAAAAAATGTCAAGCCCGTTTCCCCGTGCAAAGGGGACAGCATAACACCCGTCGCGCTCGTGACTTGCCGCTTCCGATTGTCCGGACTGAATTGATCAGAAACTCCCTGATATTTGAAGGCTTAAAGATGTTTAATCATCTGCCTCAAAATCTTAAAGAGTTCAGAGATCTGCCTGGATTTAAGTCAGCGGTGTCTGGACTACTGAGGGGCAAAGCTTATTATACCGTTGACGAATTTTATGAAGATAAATTTTAGATTTATAGTACTCACTTTTTTTTGTTATTCCAGTTTTAATATTATGTTTTTTGAGCCATGTTTTTATTCTTTTAGTATTTTAAGTTTTTACTTTATTTTTTCACAGCTTTGTCAACAAAACTACGGTTTTCGACAATAAAGCATATTTATTATTTTTATTATAAATGTATGTCTGCAAAAGAACCATTTTCCGAGATAGTGCGTGTTAATATTTTTCTTAAAAACTGAAAATGTATTTATTGGTATGTCTGAGGGAGGTTATTCTGATTCTAAGTTTACTGTTATTTTATTAGGTAGTTCTTGCTAATGTATCAAAGAAATGAAAAATAGGCATTAAGCTGTTTAATTTTTTTTTGCATCAAAATGGCACCCCTTTTGAAAAAAAAAGCAAAAGAGATTTTCTTCTCACAAATTGAACAAGAACTTAAATTATTTTTTATTTGAAATATCTCAGTAGCACACCATTTTTTTCTTTTAAAATATTGTGATTAATACCCGTATGCCTGCCAGTGATAAACATAAAATTCTTAATTGCATGTCAAGAAATGCCCAATGACTACCTCTTAAAACCCATCAAATTTCATTTCCCTATCTCGACAGTTTCAGAGCAATAAATACATCGTCTGTTTTTAAGAAAAACTTTCAACACCCTGTATTTTGGAAATCGAATCATTTGCGGACATATGTATATAGTAAACTGTCATTATTTTTTCATGCAGAATTACCCCCTGAAATTTGTCCCACTTATTTGCTAACAACTTGTAGGTATATAAAAAGCAAAAGTATACAGGGTGATTCACGGTGATGGTACCTTAGACATATCTGCAGACCAGCTTTACATATTTATTTCAAGTTTTGTGTGTGGTCACAAATGCATTCAAACTCTATTTCTAAAATATTTTCACATTTGCATTGTTGTCGGTTCATCTGAAAAAGACTACCAACTTTCCTTTTTTAATTGGATTACCATGTATTATTTTTGGATTCCTCATAGATTTCTTTATACTACTTTAGTACAGATATTTTAACATCTGTCACACCTTTGTCATATATTTAGTGTCATTGTATTTGGTTTTCTTTGTGTAAAATTTACTGAATGACTTTGTTGTTACTCTGTTGTTTCCGCACATGGAGAGAGATAATAATTATTCTAGTGCCTTTGTTATGAATTTATTCATAATCCATGGACAATTTAACAAGATTATCACCCAAACATGCAGGAAATTCAACAAAACTTATTCAGAACTACTACCTCTCAATAAAAGGAAATTTGACAGCCCTTCATTATAAGCAGTTCATTATAGAACTTCATCTAGTTGGCTGTGAAATGTCAAAAGAAAAGGATGGAGAAACAAAAGTCTGTTTATTTTGATTATGTCATCCGTTTCTGTCAAGATTTCATAGCCTGCTAGATGAAGTTTTATAATGAATACCCCGTATATCCATCCGGCTGGTCATAAAAACCTGACAGTTTGCCTCCTGTATAGTTTTTGGATTGAAGATCTGGAATTTGAAGTATCAATGTTAGTGGTTGTGAAAACCATAATAGTTATTTATGTATTAAGAGCGAAAAGTACAACTTTTTTGCTCGGAGAGTAAAGTTTGCCGCTCGACGCGAAGCGGAGAGCGGCAATCACTCGAGAGCAAAAAAGTTACTTTGTGCTCGTAATGCATACAACGTTTTTTCTACAAACAATAAATTCCAAATAATCTGAAATTTGAATGAAGACACAATCTGAAAATTTCAATCAAAGTGACAATGACGTTTTAAATAATTGGTTGAGTGGTGGTAGTTGCTATTGACAGCAAGCGATAAAATCTTTTTCGCTTGCTGTCCTGGGCAACGCGCGGAAAAGTAAACTCACATTCTGATCGTCAAAAATGGTTAGGTTTTCGTTTGTCTAATGAAAGCGTAAAATGCGTCATTATTTGACGTTTGTAGAAAAAAGTTATTTTTGTTTCATGTAAAAATGACAGACAAGCTGATTTTAATCAAAGCTGATTGGTTGAAAATCAGCTGGTCTGTCATTTTTATGTCAACCAGAACCAGTGCGAAATGAAAATGACTATTTATAGTCTGACTATCTTATAATCGCAAGGATTTCATGGATACGCATTTATCCATAAACTATTTTATGGATACGGATTTATCCATAAACTAGACAAGATTCTAACCAGTAAATAAAAAACATCTGATTGTAAATGCCAATAATAACTTTATTCAAGTGTTAAGTATGACAGTTTCATGTAGTTTTACTTTAACTAAAAAAAAAATTGTCAGCAAATTATTTATTTTGATTCAAATGCCCAAAAAAGTTCTGGTCAAAACCAAAACCTAATACTATTATAAAGTTAAGACAGTCTTTTTAGAATGAGTAGTTCTTAATAAATTACCTAATATTGTCACGAGAAGGTCCGTGTTAAACTAGTATATGCCAAAATTATTATTTTTTGAATGTGCGTTAATTTACATTTAAATTTCTATTTTTTTAAAATGGGTATTGGGTAGTCATTACCTCCCCCGAAGGGTTCTATGCTGATTTACTCTCTGAATGGGGCTTTCAAAACTAGGGGGTTTATATTTAAGATGATAAGATGGGATTCAAGTGAACTTCTATTTTCTGTGCCTTAAAATTACCCTAACTTCTTTAAGAAAATGACCAATTTGAAAACAGACACCGTTACAACAAACTTACCTAAGTGAACTATAGAGGAGGACCGTATCGTGCCAACCAATTTAACGTACTTTAGGGGTACTGGGCGACCTATGAGTACCCGTGGCTTCCTTTAGGGCAACAAGGGTGGTTCCTCCTTGTACTGGGACGATAACAAATTTGAGAAAACACTTAATTACTCTTCGACGGGTGGTCGTTCGTCTATCTGACGTAACGCCCCCAAAAAAATCAACCCAAACTTCAAATTTTGAAGTCTTGCCTAAGTGCCAGCCACCGAGCAAGTCTCCAAACTAGACTCCATTCGTGAGTCCCCAATAACGACTTCTTTTTCAACCTTTAAACAATGGGCTGGTACGTGATGGTTCGTCCTTCCGGCGAAATGTCGACCATCGACCAGCCCCAACGCTGCTCGCCGCACCTACTCTTCGTGAGTGCCCCCAAAACCGGACTTTCTTCGTGAGCACCCAGACTAACACTGCCGTTTCTCTCTAAAAAACGCTCGTGCTAACTTTCTTTATTGTCAGCACATTTTTCCCAAACGATTGCAACCTTCTTTTCCATGACGTCCATGAGCGGTTCGATGTACCCACATGTTGAAAAAATTTGCAAGGCTTAGTTTTTAAATTTGGGTTAAACTTGGTTTCTAAACCGGTCGTCGGCCGACCATTTCTAAGAATGCTGCAATTTTGTCTTTTTTTGTGACAATATATTTGGGATAAGTTAGATCTGGAGTAGCTAATTAGTTTAAGATATAGGACAGCTTATCATGCTTTTCTAATAAGACAATGTAGATATTTCTTTACATCAATGACACAGTTTTAGAATTCCTTTTCATTAAAATTTTCTCATTGAAAGTAGTAAAATGGCAATAATGAACTAATTTTAAATGATCTGTGTCTTACTATTTAGGATTAACAAACCTTTTAACATATTCTGTTCTACATTGTTTAATTTATTTTCCTTGCAGATTTTATTTTTAGTAAGTTCTGGAAACAAAAGTTTTTTTATGTACACAAAAACACTGATGTCGTTCACATTTTGCACAGAGGGTAATCTGTCAGATTTCCATTGCTAACTGTCTGAAAAACCTTAATGAAAGGCTTTATATGTAATATGTCACAGTATAAGGAATAATACATTATATAATGTATTATTCTTTATACTGTGAATATCTGTTGTAACGGAATTACTCACTTATGGAAACACTGCGAGTGTGTAACTTTTCCATCGATTTATTTCTTTGCACTTTTGTCTTAACTGAAGCGATGTTTTGGTTATATTGGATATATTTAGTTTACAAATTGAACAATTCCACAACACACTTGATAAGCACGTATGCCCCAGACATATCTAAGCCCACAGCAGAAACTGAAAACTTCTATCTGCAACTACAAAACGTCATAGACAACATAAATACTAAACATGAAATTATCATATTTGGAGATCTTAATGCACGGATCGGCAACGATGGCAGCATACCAAGCATAAAGCAAAAGTATAACGAAGCCATAATTAATGAAAACGGCGAAGCACTAATAGACTTCTGCGCTTGAAACGAAATGAGGATCAACAACACGTACTTCCAACATAAAGATCAACATAAATATACTGTTGCGAGCTCGGGGTTCAATAATTCCAGTGTAACGATTTAACACGAAAACACTATTTATTTACTCCACAAATACACACAGGTACAATTCGACTACTAAATAACTCACTACTTAACAATTTACAGCCTTCTAATATCGCTTCGTACTTTAGCTTACTTATAGCTCGATTAAAATAGGACTATTACTACCCCGCGCGCTCTTTGCGCCTTTTATGTACAATCCTAAAATTACAGAAAAACCTAGAAAGTTCTTTATAAGAATTCTTGAATAATCTCACATAAAAAAAAAGGTTGTAAACAACTGCCTTCTAGATTAAACCGAGCAATAAATCACTCGTGTCAGCCATGACGCAGCGCGGATAGGTCGCGAAGCTCCACCAACCAGACACGCGTTGCCCCGCCTCCCATGCGGCGTTGCTGCGAATCGTAACATTGCCCTCCTCCTAAGGCTGTTCGTCCCGAACAGGTAGAGTTCCATGGTATCGTGCTAATCGATCCAAATGAACGACCTTCATCTTTGACCTGGGGGTCCGCTGGATCCTATACACCACATCATTAATCTTCCTTATAATTGTATAAGGTCCTTCCCAATTTTGGCTAAGTTTGGGCGACTTCCCCACCTTTCGCCGCGGATTGTATAGCCACACCAAATCACCATCCTGGAAGCCGCGGGAGTTAGCTAGTAAGTCATATCTTGCTTTGGCTCGATCACTGGATATCCGCAGTTTCTTCCTGACTTGTTCATGAACATTGTTCAGCCTCTCCTTAAGCTCCTCCACAAAATTCTCACAGCTGAGCGACTCTTTTTCTGGTGTTCCATACATCAAATCCGCAGGAAGCCTCATTTCCCTTCCGAACATTACTCTCGCCGGAGTATAACCAGTGGCTTCATGCGTAGAGCCTCGATATGCCATCAACATGAGAGGTAGATGTTGGTCCCAATCACGCTGATGATCTGCCACCATTTTAGACAGGTAATGTTCCATGGTCCGTACCATCCCCATCCGACTGTGGATGCAAAGGAGTTGTCCTGGTCTTGCGAATTCCGAGAAGTTCCATGACCTTCTGGAAAACAGCCGATTCAAAATTTCGGCCCTGATCAGAATGGAGTTCGAGAGGGACCCCAAATCTGCAGAACATTTCATTTACTAGCACCGTTGCCACAGTCGTTGCTTCTTGATTAGGCAGGGCATACGCTTCAGGCCATTTAGTGAAATAATCCATGGCGACCAGGATGTATTTGTTGCCCGACTCAGTCTGAGGAAATGGTCCCGCGACATCAATTGCTACCCTCTCGAATCGAGCACCTACAGTGTACTGCACCATTCGGCCGCGTGATCTTGTTCGAGGTCCTTTTGTGGCACAACAAACTTCGCACTTGCGGCACCAAGATTCGACGTCTTCATGATAATTCACCCAGTAGAACCGCTCTTTAATTTTGGCCAAGGTTTTATTGACCCCAAAATGACTTCCACTTGTTCCGTTGTGCATTTCCTGTAGTACATCTGATTTTCTGCTATCAGGAACAACCAACTGACTGACTACGGACTTGCCATCCGGACTCTCCCACGCTCTCTTCAGTAGTCCATTTTCTATTTTAAGAGAGTGCCACTGGGCCCATAGCGCCTTCAGGTTTGGACTTTTACCAGCGATTTCTTGCCATTCTGGTCTCTTGTCGTCAGTCTTTGCAGAGAGGATGAGTCCAATATCTGGATCGTTCATTTGTTCGTCTCGAAGCGTCTGTGTGGTCCAGCCATCGTTTATTTCTACCGACGTTCTCCTTACAGAAGGAAGTCCCTCACGCTGCTCAGTTCTTTGACAATGCCGACAATCCACTTTACAGGGCCGTCTAGACAATGCATCGGCATTTCCGTGAGACCTCCCTAGTCGATGCTCAATTTGGAAATCGTACTGCTGCAAGCGCTCGATCCATCTGGCTATTTGGCCTTCAGAGTTTTTCATCTGTAATAGCCATTTCAAAGCTCCATGGTCAGTTCTAATCAGGAACCTTTTTCCATATAAGTAGCGATGGTAATGTTCGACTGCTTTAACGATGGCCAACAGCTCCTTTCTAGTGACGCAATAGTTTCTTTCTGGCTTACTTAAAGTCTTACTGTAGTACTCAATGACCTTCTCTTGCCCATTTTGTCTTTGAGAGAGTACTGCACCTAGACCACAGTTACTTGCATCCCTGTCCAAAATAAAGAGTCCGTCTTTTATAGGGTAAGCCAAGATTGGACTAGAACAGAGGGCAGCTTTAAGCCTTGCAAACGCCTGACTGCAATCGTGGTTCCACAAGAAAGGTGTTTTCTTTTCCGTTAATTTGTGCAGCGGTTTTGCGATGTCGGCTAATCCCTCTACAAATCTCCTATAGTAAGTACATAGTCCCAAAAAGCTCCTTACTTCGTGTTTGTCTCGGGGAACTGGCCAATCTTTAATGGCAGATATTTTACTTTGGCTAGTTTTAATGCCTTGTTCTGAGATAGTATGCCCTAAGTACTCGACTTGCTTTTGGAACAGGCTGCATTTCTTGTAGTTTCACTTCAGGTGAGCATTCCGTAACTTGTTGAAGATTTCTCTTAAATTCTTCAAATGCTCGTCGAAATCACGTCCCATGACAATTATGTCATCTAAGTATACCAGGCAAGTTTTCCAAGTCAGCCTCCTCAAGACAAGTTCCATTAGTCGCTCGAAAGTTGATGGAGCATTGCACAATCCAAAACGCATAACAGTGAATTGGTATAGTCCAGAACCAGTAGAAAATGCAGTCTTTTCTTTGTCTTCGGAAGCAATCTTTACTTGCCAGTACCCACTTTTTAAATCTAGAGTGGAAAACCACTTTGATCCCGATAAAGTTGCTAAGGTGTCGTCTATACGTGGCAATGGGTAGCTGTCTTTCTTGGTCACATCATTAAGTTTCCTGTAGTCAACACAGAACCGCGTTGAACCATCTTTCTTCTTAACAAGAACCACAGGCGACGACCATGGACTAGATGATTCTTCTATGACGCCCTCCTTTAACATTTCATTCAGCAAACTGTTAACTTCTTGTTGTTTAGCAAGAGGGACCCTTCGTGGGTGTTGTCGTATTGGTTGGGCATCTCTTGTGTTGATCTTATGGACAACTAAATCAGTTTGACTGTCATTGCTCTTGAAGTTGAACATATCAGATTCATCCATAGCAAATTTTATGGCAGACTGAAGTTGTTCCTTTGACAGGTGACTCCAATGTTGTTTGAAAGCATCAATAAAGTTCTGGCGAAGCTTGGTTAGAAGATTCAATTTTGTATGTCTCTGCTTCGACACAATTGCATACCCATTGTACAGGCTCATAATTGGCAAGAACTGTTCCTTCTTTGAGCTTGATGGTCTTTTCTCCAATATTGGCAACTCGTACGGGCATAGTCTTCTTCGTGTCGGTCAAAGTTCGGGCTACCATGATTTCAGTCGTCAAATCCAGGTTAGGTTCTATAAGTCCTATGGACCACCCAGGATCATTTTCAGAAGTCACTGTGATAATTTGTTCTGAATTTGGAGGAATTTTCACATCTTCCACCACCAGTAGACGGACACTAGTTTCCACATTTCCATGGGTTAATGTAAACTCCTCATCTCCAAATATGAGAATATTCCGTTTGTGATCATAGGAGAATCCATGTTTCCTGATGAGATCCATTCCCAAAATAAACTCGTCTTTGATCCTGGCAACCAACAGTTTATGCCGAACTTCGAGTCTTTCTCCAATAATGATGGTGACATCGGCTTTTCCGTCTATAGGGCAAGACTCTCCAGTGACTGATTTTAACATAATAGGGTTGGGCAATGGTTGTATGGTATATCCGACAAGTTTATCTGGCCTTACAATGGTCACATCTGCTCCTGTATCGATGGTAATCTGAATTTTCTGTCCCTTAATGCGTCCAGCCACTGTGAGACTTTTGCCATCCAAATTATTGACTTTAAAGATCCTGGGGGTCTTAACGGGCCCGGTCAATTGCCCCCTTGCATTGACCGGAACTAGTTTTCCTGGGACCTAGGGCGGTCTTGGTCGCCGCTCGGTCTTCTAAACGACGGCGACGGACTTCTTGCCCTATTACGGCAGTTACTCTTGATGTGACCCAGTCTGCCGCAGTTAAAACATTTTATGCCCCGATTGTCTGTTGATCGAGGATTTCCTCCCAACAGGGCTTGTATATTGACTGCCATATCCTTAATCGTTTTATGTAAACTTGCCATGGATTCAGTCCTTGACGTATCCTCCTCGTCATCGCAAGTTGCCATTCGTACACGTGGAGAAGAACCAGATGACACTCGTGACGCCTCGAATTCCAGGGCCCGAACTAGTGCCTCGCTGATATCCTTGGGCCTTACTAGACGTAAGTGGTATCTCATGTCACTATCGCGAACTCCCTCAATGAACCTTTCGGCGGCAAATTGCATTTGAAAAGATTCAGGGGCCGATGGATATGCCAGGTGAATGAGTCTGTCTATGTCCGCCTCAAATTCTTGTAAGGATTCACCTGACTTTTGCTGTCTCATCCTCAGCTGGGCCTGGAACACGGTTTCTTTGTGCTCATTTCCGAATCGTAGTTGTAGAGAGTGTACCAAAGCTGCATAATTACTTTGATCAGCTGCCGACAAAGATTGGAGTAATTCAGCCGCTTTTCCACGAAGTGCTACCACTAATGATGTAGCTTTCTGGCGCTCGGACCAGCCATTAGCTTTTGCAGCTGCCTCAAATTGGGTTTTATAGATTTCCCAGGCCGTAGTACCGTCATAATCGGGAGGCTTAATTTTAGCGTTGGGTGTGCTAAAACTCTCTGTAGACACGTTGTCGTCCTCAAGTTGTTCCCACAATTTCTTTTCTAGCTCGAGAAACTTCTGGTTGACAGCTTCGAGTCCGTCGTTAACGGATTGTATTATTCTTTCTTCCAATTGTTGCTCCCTAGCTGCGAGATGGTTCACTAATTCTTCTTTAAACCGTTTCTGTTCTTCCTTCTATTCTAGATAACGTCGCTCCTGTATTTGATCACATTTTTCCAGCTCTTCTTTCTGTTCTAGATAACGTCGCTCCTGTACTTGATCACGTCTTTCCTGTTCTTCTTTTTGTTCTTTATAACGTTTTTCATGCTCTTCTTTTTGTTCCTTATAACATTTTTCCTGCTCCTCTTTTTGTTCCTTATAACGTTTTTCCTGCTCTTCTTTTTGTTCTACATAACGTCTTTCTTGCTCTTCCTTCTGTTGTTGCATAAGGGATAGCAGGGCGGCAAGTTGATCCTCCATCGCTTGATGCTGGCTTCTGGTCACTGGCATAAACACGTAATGTCCGGCAATGAAGCACTCACTTACAGTTCAGCAATGTTAGTCCTCAAATTCCCACTGGAATCGCCCTTCTGACACCAATTGTTGCGAACTCGGGGTTCAATAATTCCAGTGTAACTATTTAACTCGAAAAAACTATTTATTTACTCCACAAATACACACAGGTACAATTCGACTACTAAATAACTCACTACTTAACAATTTACAGCCTTCTAATATCGCTTCGTACTTTAGCTTACTTATAGCTCGATTAAAATAAGACTATTACTACCCCGCGCGCTCTATGCGCCTTTTATATACAATCCTAAAATTACAGAAAAACCTAGATAGTTCTTTATAAGAATTCTTGAATAATCTCACATAAAAAAAAAGGTTGTAAACAACTGCCTTCTAGATTAAACCGAGCAATAAATCACTCGTGTCAGCCATGACGCAGCGCGGATAGGTCGCGAAGCTCCACCAACCAGACACGCGTTGCCCCGCCTCCCATGCGGCGTTGCTGCGAATCGTAACAATACTTTCAATAACAATGGAGGCCAGCGATCGATGATAAACTTCATACTCACAAATCGAGTGATAACACCCTCACAAGTACTTGACGTAAGAGCCCTACACATGCTTGACTTTCATGTTGAATATTAACTTGCCAAAATACACAGGTCATTGCATTTAAAATGGAGTCAATTTCAGTTATAACCGACAGTACTGCCATATTAAAGAAAATATTTTAGGTGAGATGCTCTCACTGAGCATCTCACCTAAACTTTAGTACAATACTAAATTTTCAGATTTTAAGTATGAGTAGTTTTATCATAATCAATTCTCGGCGAACCACCCTGTACAATCAGTTACACTAGATTAGTTTTTAAACACCTGCTTTGGTATACTAAATGCAGGCTGAATATTACAACAAAGTAAGACATGGTTGGATAGTTAGCAGCCAGAGGACAAGTAAACACTCAATTTTTTATTGAAGAATGCCGACCTTTCCATTAAGTTTCACACACAAATCCATTTAAGATAAATCAACATTACGTCACAACTATCACACTTCACTTCTAAAAAATTTCCAGTCACTTCAAAAACGCGTCTAACAAACTGATTGATTCATTGTTTAAGGAAAATTGTATAAATGAAAACTCACGCAAAAGACTGAGTGCCCATAACTGTGTATTCCCTAAATTATATGGCTTACGTAAAACACATAAGCCGAGTCTCTCTCTAAGACCGGCCGTTAGTTGTATTGGTTCTCCTGCGTATAACTTGGCCACTTTCATGCATAACATTCTAAATCCTGTTACTTCTACCTTCTTGTACAACATAAAAAAATTCTTTCGAGTTGACCCAATTCCTGCAGAACGTACGGCTTCCTGACAAAAATGTGTTAGTTTCTTTGGATGTGGTTTCACTGTTTAATAACATACCTAAGGAACTTGTCTTATCGATATTCAAAACTAAATGGACATTCATGACCGCGTACACCTCGATTCCTAAGTGTCTTTTCTTGGATATAATCAATTTTGAGAGCAGTTATTTCAAGTTCAATGGTGCTTGGTACCAACAAAAGGAAGGGTCAGCGATGGGTAATCCAGCTAGTCCAGTTCTGGCAAATTTTGTGATGAACGAGGTCATTACACATGCTTTGAATATTTTACCATTTGAGCTACCGTTCATTAAACTCTACGTAGATGATACCCTACTGGCTTGCCCTAAGGACCGAGTTGACCATCTACTTAGTTACTTCAATAACTTCCACTGTCGATTAAAGTTCATACTTGAGGTGGAGAGTGCTGGCAGTATACCGTTCTTGGACATGCTAGTGAGATGCATTGATGATGGGTCCTTATCGACGGACTGGCACATGAAGCTTACAGCTTCAGGTAGGGTCATCAACTATTTATCTCATCACCCGTTCTCACAAAAAATTGCAACAATAAAATATTTATATTTTAGAAGCCACATATTGAGTAGTCCTGAATATCGTTCGAAGAATGAAAACAATATTAAAATTATCTTGCAACAAAATAATTACCCAACATCCTTAGTTAATAGGACTATCAATGAATATAAGCACCAATGCAAAATAAAGAAATTTCTGCATGCAGACGGTCTGAAAAATTTAATTATTTTAAGTTTCCCTACATACGTGGTTTGTCAGAAAGGATAAAACAACATTTTCAAGATAAAAACCCTCAATGTAGAATGGTTTTTTACAACACCAGAGTGGTGGGAGCACACAGTTACAATCAAACATCGTATACAAAGTCCTATGCAGTGACTGTGATAAGTGTTACATAGGGCAAACTAGACAGTTCTTAAAAACCCGCACTTACCAACATAAGTACGATTGCAGAGAATACAATAGGGGAAAAAATTAAAAAAACCGCTCTGGCCTGTCACCATGTTTCAACAGGCCATTCGTTTAATTTTCTAGGTGTAAATCGCGAGATTCATTATCGTAAACGGAACATCAGTGAGATGGTCCACATAAAATTAAATAACACCGTGAACTTTAAGGTGGATACCCAAAACTTGGGCACATAGTATGAGCATCTTCTGAGGCTGTTCGGCACAACTATATAATAAAACAGTAAATGGATGAGCGTTTCCGATAAAAGTAAAGAACATCTATAAAATTAATGTGCTTCTATATAACAATAGGAGAAACATTATACAGCAAAAAAAATACTTGTATTGCTAGACTGGGCACAAAACACCCGATGAGGTTTTACTTTCAGACAACTTACTATCGAGGCGGTACTATGTTTGTTTGGCCGAATAAGGCATCTGTCCTGGGTCTGGGTGGATCGTTCACATATATAATTATTGACTATCTCCCTTCATAGAAGATAGGTGAGTCTCATCTTCCTTTTCGAATGGGTTTTCTCATTGTTTGCGTGCCGTTTCCTCTTTTTTGTGTTTATTGTAGGGAATTTAATGTTAAATGGTTTGTGTGTCATATTAGAAACTATATATACCTTTTTATTTATACACAATGTAATTATGTAAGTTGAAGCATCTTCCCATGTGTTTTTAGCATTGAAGAAGACTAAATTTTAGACTAAACGTCGGGATTCTTCAATAGAAGATAGAGGGTTTTTTTTTGTTCTCTACCTGCAATACCATCCAGTTAATTTACATAAGGACGATTTACACTGATCATGAAAAAATGTCCAGTCTAAAAGTCCAGATTTGCTTTTTTTGAGGGTGATTCTTTGATTTCGAAATGAGAATAGTAAATTGCGTGAGACAATTAAAATGATGTCCCTGTACCTAATAGCGTTTATAGTGAACACTTTTCCTATAGAAAATGATTGAGTAATAAAAGTAGATGGCACTTTCCATCCTTGTCTTTTCACATTTCAGAGCCAACGTGATGACTTTCTATTGAACACTCTTTATATGAGTTTATGAATTAACTCACGTCGTTTACTCATGTGGATTAATTCTTACGAAATTTACGCCTTCATTTCTTTTATTTTCTGTTTAGGAATATGAAGAACGTCACAAAACTTAGTGAACAAGAATTGAATAGTGCAAGTAAAAGCTCATGGCATGATCAGTACAGAGACAGTGCTTGGATATTTGTGGGCGGTTTACCCTATGATCTGACTGAGGGAGACATATTATGTATTTTTTCACAGTAAGTAATAATAATAGTAAGTAATGGTAATACTAGATATAATAATTGTAATGACATTACATGATTATAGGTTACAATTGTTTAGCTTTTTTCGAGAAAATGTATTTAAAATATGCAAAATAGTTTGTAATGACTATTAAAAAGAAAACAAGTAAAAACATCTACTCTGAGGCCTCTATCGGCACTGATTTACACTGTTTGCAACAAAGCTGAGTTTATAAAACAACAAAATTTACTGTAATGATATGCAGAGTGTTCGGAAATTCCTATGCCTAATTTTTAGGGTCTGATACATACTAGTTTAAGAAATAAGATAAAAATCTAAAACAAAAATGTGTTCGTCCGGAAAAGGAAAAAAAACTGCAAAAAGAAGAACAAAAGAGACATTAAGAATTAATGGGCTAGCTCTCAGATAGAGAGAAACAATTAGAGAATCGAATAATGGAAAAAGTGGAGGATGTTGTGAACAAGATAATTCTCAAGCTGGAAAGGAAATTGCAGAAATAACAACTTCAGGACGACAACGTTTTCGGCTCATCAGTGAGGCTTTGACACAACCAGAGCTCCCGAAATCTGTTCTACTCAAGACACGTTTCATGGCAGTACCGAGAAACTAGTCTGTGGATGGACACAATTAGAGCTTGCGAAATGATGTTTATCAGTCGTTTAAAAGGTCGAAAACAGCGTTTTCAACTCCAAAGTAATTCTACAGCTCTGGTGCACGCTCTGCAGCTACGATTTGGAAATGAACATACATCAAGAATACGTGTTCCAGGCCGAGCTAAGGATGAAGTAGCAAAAGTCCGGTGAATCTTTATGAAATGTTGGGACGGACATAAACCGGTTAATTCGCCTGGCATACGCTTCAGACCCCGTATGTTTTTAGAAGTATGGGTTGTTTTGTTCTACTGGGCGAATTATCATGAAGATGTCGAGTCTTGGTGCCGCAAGTGTGAAGTTTGTTATGCTATAAAAAAAGAACCTCGAAGAAGATCACGTAGTCGAATGGTGCAGTACAATATACGTGCAATACGTGCAAGCGACAACTGTGGCAACGGCGCTAGTAAATGAGATTTAGAGTTCCTCTCGAACTTCACTCGGATCAAGGCTGTAACTTTGAATCGGCCGCTTATCATTAAGGCCAAAGAAGATTATGGAACTTCTCGGAATTCGCAAGACCAGGACAACTCCTCTAGAGAGAAGAATCGGACCATGGAACAATCTGTCAAAAAGGGTGGCAGATATCAGCGTTATTGAGACCGACATCAATCTTTCATGTTAATGACGTATCGAGGTTCTATACACGAAGCCACCGGTTGTACACCGGCAAAGGAATGTAATGTTAGCGCTGTTTTCGACTTTTTAAACGACTCATGAACCATCATTTTGTATTTTACTTGATCTCACTTTATTATTAATTGCGTCAAAGCCTCACTGACGAGCCGTAAACGGCGAAACTAGTCTGGGGATGGACACAATTAGTGCTTGCAAAATGATGGTTCATCAGTCGTTTATAATGTCGAAAACAGCGTATTCATAGTCCAACGGCTAAAAATTTATTTCTGTATTTTACAATAATCTGCATCATTTTTCCTTAGATCGGGAATGACGTTGATACTGGACGAGTGCAATCTCGGTAGTTCAACAAACGAACACAGATGGCGCCACCGGGAGACTTTTCTCGATGCTGCTATGAAACGTCTAGTAGTCTTGAGTACCCAAAGTTCCGCGAGATCTAATTGTGTCAAAGTCTCACTGACGAGCCGTAAACGGCGAAACTAGTCTGGGGATGGACACAATTAGGGCTTGCGAATTTATGGTTCATCAGTCGTTTAAGGTCGAAAACAGCGTTTTCATAGTACCGACGGTTAAAAATTGATTTTTGTATTTTACAGTAATCTGCAAAAGTAATGTTTCTGGTTAATATGTTGGATACGTGGACGATACCTTTGTTATTTCGAGCTATGACGAGGGCGAACTTCAAAACTTCCTCTTAGACCTCAACTCTATGAACCCAAAATTTCAAGTTACAATAGAGATAGAATAGGAAGGACGCCTACCGTTTTTGGATCCTTTAGTATCAAGAGGCCGAATGGGAAGCTTGCGCACACCGTTTATAGAAAACCAACACACACTGACCGATACCTTAATAATGGATCAAAGCATCATCCCAGTCAGAAAATGGGAGTCTTAAAGACTCTGTGAGAGCCAAGAGAATCTGTGAGGCGGCTGAATTGGAACGGGAAATGAATCAGCTGGAAAGAGCCTTTAGTTGGAATAGATACAACAAGCACGAGTTCGGTAGGCACCGTCCATTCAAGGAATGTAGACCGCCGGAAAAGAATAACGGGAGAAGATGAAGAAAAGCGCGGATAGACTAGTCTACCCTAGAGTCTACCATACATCCACAAAGTAACGTACAGGATCGGCAGGCTACTGGAAAAGCACAATGTTAAAACTGTCTTTAAACTCACTCCACTGCAGCGCGACGGTGGGGGAATATATATCACGGAGCTCACCACAGGCGAAGTGTCAACGTGGGGAAGCACGAGAGATCACTTCGCCCATTGCCTCATCGCCTTTGATAATGTCTGCCGCAGCTGTAGACGAAACGTCAGGGAGAAATTCCATTGGACCACGGCTTCAACTCCCGGAAAACACTTGTTTGTATTTTGACTGGCTGTGAAAGCCTTCACAGCCCTATTAATTGTTTTATTGCTGTGTTGAAAAATATGTGATTAATGAGTTATGTATGTTTTTTACAAAACATACAGATTGCCTTTTA
The DNA here is from genome assembly GCA_951812265.1 of Taphrorychus bicolor. Classification (NCBI taxonomy): domain Eukaryota; kingdom Metazoa; phylum Arthropoda; class Insecta; order Coleoptera; family Curculionidae; genus Taphrorychus; species Taphrorychus bicolor. Next base: position 41,896,110 of record OX638301.1, on the reverse strand, counting down.
CAAAACTTAGGGAACGTGAGTTCCTAAGTTTTTTAAAGAACGTTAGATTAAGACGTCAAAATTACTCGTTTCAAAAAATCGCTAGCCTATTACATACTGCAAAAGAGAGTGTGATGAGGCTTATTGACAGGAACGGAATCTATGGAAATGTGATCGGAGAGGATGTCCTGCAGTCAAAATCACACCAAAGGAAAGTAAGAGTTTGGTGAGAACGGTATTGGCAAACCCAACATTTATGGCTTCAAAAATAAGAGCAGACTGTGGACTTTAGGTTTTTATACGAACAATTTGTAAAGGACTACATGTACTGTACAAGCACGACGTCAAGAAGCTTGTCCAATTGCTTTAAAATGTTCATCGAGCAAATCGTCCAATTTGGGTGAACAATCATAGGGAGTGGGGATTGAATGACTGCATTGGTTAATTTCCGATGGACGTCGAGTAAATGGGGGGATAGGTCTAACGAAGAGGACATGGAACCAAGGGTAGCTTTAGGAGGAGGGGGTGGTGCAAAATTTAATGGAAAGACTGGTCTGATAATACTCGAGAGGCATGTAAATGCACAGACTAATTTAAATCAATACTTACTACTAGTTGTCGGTTCCACCTAAGTGAGATGATTTTATTTTCATAGGAGACAACGCACGACCTCATAAAACCAAAATAATTACAAATTTTCTACTTGGAAACAACGTAACAAGGATGAACAAACCACTCTTTCCAGATATGAGCATTATCGAACACGTCTGGAGCACCGACAGCAAAACTTAAATGAATTAAGAAGTTCCATCTTGGAAGTTTGGGAAAAAACCCACAAGTATTTATCAAGTCTCCATTGTTACTCACACCTCAACTTCATAAACCGAATAATTCTTTTCACTATTAAGCGAAACATCTTGGACTTTCATTGTCTTTATTATTGTTGCTTATATTATTGAGTTTTTTACACGACGTTTCGAACAGTGAAATCTCTGCTCGTTTTCAAGTGAAACTGAGCATTAAGCTCGAGGCTTCTTGCTTTTGTACTAACACATCTAACCACGCCCACCATTCCTATTGACCGGATCGTCGCCACTGTCGCGCGTCAAGCACCCACAAAAGTGGGAATTATTAAAACTTTATATAGGTGTGCCATAACAATATGCAGCGACAAAGAATTCATAAATTCGGAACTTCAGAATATTAAACAGGATTTGATGCAAAATGGTTACAGGGAAATGACTATCTTGAGGGCTTTTACGGAATGTAAAAAGCAAAAGCATCGGCCAAACAACGAGGACCAACCTCAACTTCTTATTATACCATACATAAAAGGAACTTCAGAGAAACTTCGATGCATCGCGAAACAGTACAACATACGAACGGTTTTCAAAACTGAACATACATTAAGAAGCGTACTTTCTAAAACCAAACCGGAAAATTCAAATCAACAAATAGCTATTTATGTAACCAGTTACGAAAAGTCCGATTTTGTGTAACGAATGAATGTTTGCGGGACGAGCGCAGCGAGTTCCCGCAATTTGAATGAGATACACAAAATAGCTATTTATGTAACCAGTTACGAAAAGTCCGATTTTGTGTAACGAATGAATATTTGCGGGACGAGCGCAGCGAGTTCCCGCAATTTGAATGAGATACACAAAAAAGGCGTTTCGTCACGTGTTCCATACAAGATTTTTTCTAATTTTGACCACAAATACTTAGAGAGAGAGTTATTATTATTAAACTTCAATATTTACTTTTAAACTACTTTGTATCTAGTTAATACCGTAAAACTGTAGCAACGGTGTGCCACAACCGAAACCTATTTGTTTTTATGGAAAGATGTTATTTTATCAAGATAAATAATTATTTCGTTTGTCAAAAGTATCGACTTTTAAGTTCGTGGATAGTTTATGGTGTTTTCTTTAAATTTTGAAAATTAATGTTTTTAAAATCATGTTTGACTCCGACTCAGATAAACTACCAAGTGTCCGTCAGAATCCGTCATTCCAGATAAGTCAAAGGCGTTATATGAATTAACATATACAAAGTTTGAGCAATGGCACAGAATAAAATATACAGAAAGCCCACTCGGTGACGGTCCCTTTGATCTTTCAAAAACACTTACCTTTCTACCTTGACTACCTTGATATAGATTTCAGAGGCGTGCTAAAATTTATTTTTAATTTTATTTTATTATGAAGTTACCCTAAACTTAAACTATTTGTGTAACCCACTGACCAGCTGTAACATAGCTCAGGTGTAGCGGTAAGTATATAGTAGATACAATATACTCTGAATTATCTGAATTATAGATTTTTCAAAAATTAATACCTCCAATCCACACAACTTATTGATGCTGCCAAAGAATCAATTAGTTTTTATGAGAATTTGGAACAGCAGCTTTAAAACTTCTGTTAATACATTTTATTGTAAAATACAATTTTAACCTTAAATACAATTTTGTAGTGTACTCTCTAGGGAAATTAACACAGGGATGTAGTAAAGAAATATTTCTGCAAACACTATACATTTGAGAAATAAACTTCTGCAGGGCAAATTTTTTAAAATGTGTATTAAAGAGATCCACACCAATACGAAAAACACAAATGTTTTGTAGGGCATGTGCAAGCTGCCAACTGTTCACCTAAATCTTCAGAGAATGAGCTACTCTTTTGTTGTTTCTTTTACCGCTAAGATTTGATATCCTTTCCATTTGAGGAAAATCGTTGGTACTGCTTCATATCGCAAGCTTCTGCGGTGAGTGCCAACGATGAACATTCTGTCTTGAGGTGCTGCCATGAAACGAATCCAAATATCGAAGCAAATCTTGCCGATTTGAAGAGATTGACCATGCAGTGGCTCTAAAAATAGTAAAACCTACTGAATTGTCCCATAATGTGTACGGAATAATATACCTAAGACACTTATTTTTAAATAAAAACTTACTTTTTTCTATCTTGAGGAAATCGAAAGAAAGATTCGAGTTGTACTGATTATGATTACAGTTTTTAGCTGCACATACCACTCCAGCTAACCTCTAGTAAAACTTCCCACCATGTTTCCTTATATATACTTGCTAGATCCGGAAGCAATTTCTCACTGAATAAGATATGAAATTTTTACTTTACTGACAGACATAAAACAGAGCTAAAATAGAACGTCAACTCCCGTGTTAAAAATTTGGTTTGTATTACAGCGCCATCTCTCGGGAAGGAATAAAAGCTCAAGATTGAAGCTAGGGTCGAGAGATGGCGTGCTTAACTAATCATAAGTAGATTCCTAATAATTTTGTTAGTTCCCTCATACGTCGCTAGATGGCAGAGGATTGTTAGATTTAAATATTTGCCGCCATTGTTCAATATTCTCAAGTGCCAATTTATGAAAATCTCAAATCAGGTGATATCTTAGTTTGCCAGGTTCCTACTTACGGCACGCGTTTAGCAAAGAGCATTCAATAATTATATGTATTGTTATAATTAGCGTCCTTAAGTTGTAAGTAGTTGGTGAAGTTAGCGGGATTAGGACAAATAATGCACCTCTTCTTTATTCGAAAATGGCCGACGTTTCGACTATTTATTTAGTCTTCATCAGGGCTATTCTCACTTAGAGAGGGTAGTCAGTTAAAGTACGATTTAAGATAGTTACGGTAGCAAACTCCATTCGATTGTTCGGTGACCCTGGTATCTTAGGCTCGACAAAACACACATCCGCTGCCCAAGGTACAAAATATGCGAATAACGTTATTCTCTGTGTCTTGCATTCAGCAGCAATCGATTGGAATGAAACCAATTTTTGGCCAGTTTTTCAAGTTGTTTGTGGCCAGTTTGGCAAGATTTGTTGTCACTGAAAAGAGTTTTTTTCACAGGCACTATAGTCTCCAGATACATAGATAAAACATGAAAGAAACTGGTCTTAGCAGATCAAACATCCATCGCTATCTGCTTACTGGTCTTGCTTATTTGCTATAAACATTTGTTCCACCAATGAATGTTAATTTGGATTAATGGGTCCCTCAAATCAACAAAATGAATGAGTTTGGACTCTCTAAAATCCACATACAGTGCAGGACAACCGCGACCAACGTCGAGAAGTTGTCAATGTGTGGATTGGCGTTTTGGGGCGCGCTGTATTTGGTTTTCCAATGAGATTTTGTCTGTCATAGTAGAGTCCAGCACTTAGCAAGGGTTTTTTTACATGCAGGATGGGGCCTCGCGTCACACACCACTGCAAAATAGACACTTTTGAAGTAAAACATTTGGAGATAGATGAATTCACCTCAATAACAACAACAACGAACACCCTTAATTGGTGACAAGAGACAAATTGTCATGTCATCGTGGTTGTCGTATTGCTAAACTAAAATGAATTAGACAACCAGCCATACACAAATTGGAATGATTTTCTTTTTACTAATTATGATAATTATAAACGTAACTTTTACTTACCTATAATTTAAGAACATTATCGTCAGGTTTTCAGTTAATTTTCTCTGCATAATCACGTTAATTACTACATGATAGTCCCTCAAAATAAATAAGAAAGGAAATTCAGCTCTGAGTCTGACATAAGAAATTATTATGTTGGCGACACTGCACATGCATGGTGGGGGTGACGCGCCAAATTCAAATTTTTGCACTTTTCGAGGCGTTTTTCCAAAAAATAGCCAAAACTGTGGTATTGAAAAAATTACAGGATGATAACTGACTATAAACTCTACAACTTTACTCTTAAAAGTTTTTCAATCAAATCAACCGTACAGGCGCAAAAAAATAAAAACCGATTTCCCATGTTAATCTCCTATGTCCAGGGTTCTGCTGGACACCCGGTATAACAATAGTCAATATATGTACTATGTGACAACTGCCGCTCCCAATAAGATTTGTCCTTCGCCAAATTATGTAGATACCTAATAAAATATGGAATATTATTAAGGAAATTTTGTGCGCGAGTGATGATAGCGGTACTTTATATTTATGTTCTTTATACTGTATACTTATTCGTACGAGATTGTGGAAAAATTTAATTTTATATACTACGTAAGGCACCATTTTTTTCTATTAGAAAAAAGCGTATTAGGTACCCAATGTATGACCAATCCTGTCCACGTACGAGTGAAACGTATTAACCCAGTAATAAGTAATTTATAGCTTACCTTAAATATTTTTAAACGCAGCACAACACCAACTCACTTTTTATCACTTTTATATACTTTAATTAACTTTATCGCCTTAAAAACCTACAATACTTCAAAAATTTCAAATTCCAAAACTTCAAATTTTGACAGTTCGGTATCCATTTTGACGTTGGCCGTCGGGAATGGACGAAATTCATGGGGACGCAACCCATGAAAGCAAACCAAGTTGGGTAATAAGAGTGGATAGGGCCTGCTGACAGACATCTAGCAAATTGGACAGTATGCTCACCTTTTACCAGAACTTACCTACCAACAATAAACATAATTAAAGTTAAAATATTTTCACTCCGTCACTGCAAAATGTCAGAATGACGCTATACCAAGGTATCCAAATTTTAGGGTATGCATTATTTTGCGACCTTGATAGAGTGGGGCTTCTGTATATTTTATTCTGTGGCAATGGTGTCAAGAAAAGAAATTAAAGCAAATAAGTGAAAAGGTCTTACTGGCTTATTTCGAGGAAAGAAAAATGCAGAAAGCATCGACGTTATGGACGTTTTATTCGATGCTGCTTAGTACAATATGCTTAAAACGAAATATTGATATCAAAAACTATACGATAGCATTTCTAAAGAGGAATTCCGCTGGTTATCAAGCAAAAAATCTAGTGTACTCTCAAAGAAAGATTTTTCCTATTTTATAAATGAAGCTGATGATACGAAATACCTAATGGCAAAAGTTGTTATGATAATAGACATAGCTAGTTCATGTCGAAAGAGAGAGCTGATTTTTCTACGTCTTGGAGACGTTTTTGACGAATAGAACCATTGCTTTATTAAAATCCCAAATACTGAAACCAAAATAACTCGCGAATTTGTGGTAACCGAAAGAAGTACTGAACGGCACAAGTTTGTTGATATTATTAGAAGATATATCACTTTGCGCTCTCCAGGCACTAAACATGATCGTTTTTTTGTAAAATATCACAACGGAAATGCACAGTCCAACCAGTCGGTATCAACGCCATTGGAAATTTGACAAAAATAATAGCAACCTTTTTAAAGTTACCGTGCCCAGCATTGTTTACGGGATACTGCTTCAGACGCTCATCAGTCACATTTTTGGCAGGTTCTGGGGCCTACCTATTAAAGCTGAAGCAACATGGAGGATGTTAGTCGAGTCTTGTTGCAGAGGGTTACGTACAAAATTCCCGGGAGAATAAGAAACAAATTGCAAGTATTATTCTTGGTTCCAGTAATTCTACCATAACGACTAATGAAGTGAGAGCTTCCACATCCACATCGACTGGACTTCGTATTAGCAATTGTACTAATTGTGTTATAAATGTGTATAATTCTTAACCTGTCCTAACTATTCATATTATGTACTGTGTTAGTTTAAGTGGTTACTGATGTTACTGCTGTATCAAGTCAAGTTCAAGATTACCTACCTGTTTCATGTTGAACATTAAATCCTTGTCCATTTCTGATTTATTTTCTTTATGCAACTGGTGATGAAACGATCTTTTCATCACCAGTTACGAAAGATTTTACTTTTCGTAACTAGTTACGAAAAGTAGGACGTTACGTCACTATCATCAGTATTAAAAAGTGCCACTTTATATGTCAAAATTAGAAAAAAGGTTTTTCGTCACGTGTTTCATACAAGATTTTTTCTAATTTTGACTACAAATACCTACTTAGAGAGAGAATTATTATTATTAAACTTCAATATTTACTTTTAAACCACTTTGTATCTACTTAATACCGTAAAACTATAGCAACGGTGTGCCACAGCCGAAACCTGCAACTGGTGGTGACACCAACTTTTCATCACTAGTTACGAAAGATTTTACTTTTCGTAACTAGTTACGAAAAGTAGGACGTTACGTCACTGTCATCAGTATTGAAAAGTGCCACTTTATATGTCAAAATTAGATAAAAGGTTGTATATATCAGATCCCGTGTGAGTCATGTCGTACATAGGAGAAACCAAGCGTCCTTTGCATGTAAGAGTTCAGGAACACAGAACTCATACGATAAGAGGAGAAACATCAAAATCGGGAATTGCAGAGCACGCTTGGTTCCAACACTATAATATTAAGTGGTCGGAAGCCAAAATTGTACATAGGGAACTGCACTGGAAGAAACGAAAACGAGGAAGCAATGAAGGCGTCTTTAGAAAACCATGTTGCGACGTCTCTTCGGTATGGCATCCGTTGATACGGTGGACAAGAGCTGGTCTCTTGACGTGCGACCGTGGCGACGATCCGGCCAATAGGAATGGTGGGTTAGCTGTGTTAGTACATAAGCAAGTAGCCTCGAGCTTAAAGCTCTGTTTCACTTAAAAAGGAGCAGAGATCTCGCTGCTCGAAACGTCTTGTAAAAAAATCAATAAAGACAATGGAAGTCCAAGATGCTTCGCTTAATAGTACATCATTGCCTACCACCCTTAAACAAATTCTATTCACCATAGAGATAGAAAAGGAAGGACGTCTACCTTTTTTTTAGATGTTTTGATATCATGTAAGTCAAAGGAAAGCTGGCCCACACCGTGTATAAAAACCAACACACATTGTCCCGTACACGTTGCTAGCTCTCAGTCTCCAACTACACAACCCATATGTTTATATATTGTGTAGCCAAAGGTAGCCGTACAGCACCATCAAAACATAGTCAAAAAATCTTCTTAATTGACGAATTGGCAACAGGGCTTTCAATTCAATGTGTGTCAACCTCATTGAACTGATGTCAACCACAAAACGTCAAAACGTGTTTCCTTGGTGTTTGAAGTTGAGACAGTGCTTGCCAACGTTTTTTGTGTTTTTTGGTGTTTTATTAAAGATTTTATCATTATGGTGAGATATTGTGGCATATGTAAGACTTGTAGTTATCAAATGGGACTATAAAAGTTTTTACCGATTACCCGACTCGGCAGCCATTTTTTCATTCACTTCGCGACGCGCGCCCGCTGTGATCCATATGCATGTTGGAAGTAAACAAACTAGACAATTTATGATTGACTCACTGAGTCTATCTAGTTTGAAGGGCGATGGTCCCGTACCTCAACAAGGGGATCAAATCATCGTCCGAGACAGAAAAGGCGAATTATGGAAAGTTTGTGTGTGAGAGCGAAGAGAATTTGTGAGCCGGCTGATTTCGAAAAGTAAATTAAACATCTGGAAAGAGCCTTTGGATGTAACGGATATAGCAAGCGTGAGAAGAAAGAAATGTGAATAGCCAGGAAATGTCAAGGGGAGATGAAGAAAAACCTGGTTGGACCAGTCTACAGCTGGGATTCCACATTGCGAAACTTATTCGCGCAACTATTTCGCTAAACAAGTCTCGGCTTATGGATACCTTGCTCTTACCCCGAAACTTTCAGCGCGAGGTTGTTTGTGGGTGAACAAACTCGCGATCGGTTTTTGAACGTGCATCAAAGTGTCTCGAGCTGACTGCTTGCTTCGCATAGTTTAACCGTGATCCGAGGGTTCTGCTACCATATTCTCCAAAAAGTTAGTTTCCACATTGAGATGAAACATTTTCATAATGGTAAACTTTGATGCGGCATTCGGAAGTACTAATGACATAACTGCTTCGCGCCAACTGTTTCATTCGCCTTGTTTCGGCGATATTCTGCGAAACGTTTCGAAACATGTAAATGGATATGCGAGGCAGCAGCAGGCCGAGAGTTGTTTCGCGAAGCAGTTGCTCGAGTAATTTTCACAACGTGGAATCCCAGTTTACCATACCTTCACAAGGTCACGAAGAGGATAGGTAGGCTGTTGAAAAAGTACAAATTAACCACTCTTTATACCGACTCGCACAACACATTAGAGCCTGAGGTAGGTCAAGAACCAGAGGAATTTCCTACCAGGAGTCTACCGGGTTCCATGCAGATATGGCTCAGTATACATTGGCACCACAAAATGTAGCATCAACACAAGAATTGCGGAATCCACAAGGAGTTGCAGGCTAGGATAAACAGAAACGTCAACAGTAAGAGGGCATGCTCTCTCTGCCCAGGTTGAATCGGTCAACGAGATCACTTCGCCCATTGCTTTATCCCTTTTGATAATGTTCGCCGCAGGGTGACTTTAGGGTGTACAGGGTGGCGCCTTTGCGGTAGATTTATGGGGTATTGGCAAAACCGAAATAGATAAATTAAGTTTCATTGCACATTCTCGACTCGATTTTCAAGTAAAATTTTATGATGTCATTTTCCGACCAGTTTGATTCTGTTTCTCTATACAGAACACATGGATTGAAAGTTATTTTCGGATTCTTCATAAAACGAGTTCTACGAGTGTTTGGCGTCCCAATAAACTAAGTAGTAGGTGGATTAGCGGGATGGGGACAAATAACGACAATTGTATTTGTCGACGACAATATAATATTTGTCCCCATCCCGCTAATCCACCTACTATTCTTCATAAATTTCTTTATGATACCACTTTAACATTCCTATACATATCTCTCACCGTTTCGCAGATATTTAATAATTTCGTGTTTTCATATCCAAAAATGGGACTCAAAATAATAATTAAAATCTTACGAGCCGAAAGATTTAACGATGTGAGTGCGGGGAATTCGTTAGCCAGAACTATGTGCATGACTAGCATATGGGCAGTTAGTGACGAAAACCTACAGGGCGAGCCACAATTAACTGTTATTCGTTAGAAAAGAAAAATTGTCAAAAGTTTGTTTTTTCAAATACAACCACCTGTGCAATCAATTAATACATAATATCTATAATAAATGTTCAAATTGATCTCCATTGACTTCCAGACATCTATGTACTCGAGTAGTAAGACAATCTCTTACAGCTCGCCTAATTTGCGTAGGATCTAAATCCCGAAAAGCTTGTTCCACCCCATTTTGTAGTTCTTTTCTAGTGTTCACTGGAGTTTTGTAAACAATTTTTTTGATGGTATGTACCCCAGAGGTAGAAGTCGAGTGGGGTCAGGTCGGGTGACCTAGGTGGCCAATTCCATGGCCCCAACCGCCTCATCCATTTGTCATCAAAAATCCTGTACAGCGCATGGCTTACTTCGTTTGTACAATGTGCTGGAGCCCCATCAAGCTGATACCAAGTGTGAATAACCAATTGTGCAAGAGGAAGAGTGTCCACGAAATCTTCTACCACTGTTTCAATTATTATCCTTAAATAATTCCGCGAACTCAAATTTTTGTCATAAATAAAATAACGAATTTGATTGTCCATGATGAAACAAAAAACGTTGAAACCAAATTTATCTTGATATGCTGATTCGCTGGTGCAGTGAGGGTTTTCCTGCGCCCAAAAGTGATTGTTTTTCCTATTAAAAATGCCGTCGCGTGGAAATGCTTCGCAAAAAATCGTGGATTCTCTTCAGTTCGTGTTAACAACGTTTCACAAAACTCAACCCTTTGTAAACGATCTACAGGTTTGAGAACTTGAATCCTGGTATTCGAATAATCGTGGAACTTATTTTTTTTTTATTCTTTGGATGGGTGAATATGATAAATCCAAATCATGTTCAGCACATCTTATGGAAGACTGTGGATGTGCATAGAAATAATTCAGTACATTTACTGCGTTGTCTTCATTGGACGTTACGGCTTGTTCTAAATTTCGAGGCGTTTTGTTAAAACCATGATTAATTACACATTCTTGAATCCTGTTAAATTTCCTTTTATTGATAGGTAGTGGCTCTGGATAAGTTTCGTTGAATTTCATGCATGTTCGGTTGATAATCTTGTTACATTGTCCAGGGATTATGAATAAATACATAATAACGGCACTAGAATAATTATTATCTCTCTTCTTGTGGAGAAACAACAAGTTAATCAGTAAATTTTACACATAGAAAACCAAATTCAAAGACCCTGAATATATGATAACGGTGTGACAGTAACTTCAATTAGATACCCGAGCCACTAATGTTGAATTATTGATTACTAATGGAATACGGAAATGCGCATTTGAAGAAATAAATGCTTATAAGTCAAAAACTGTTAGATTTAGGTATGATAAAGTATACACCGATTTGTTCTAAATTGAATGATCTTTCTCTGCCAGTGATAATTCACAGGTGGTTGTATTTGAAAAAACAAACTTTTAACAGTTTTTCTTTTTTTGACGAATGAAAGTTAATTGTGGCCCGCCCTGTAGGTTTTCGTCACTAACTGCCCATATGCTAGTAATGCACATTGAAAACATGAAATTATTAAATATCTGCTAAACGGTGTGAGATAGGTATAGGAATGTTAAAGTGGTATCATAAATAAATCTATAAGGAATCCGAAAGTAACTTTTAATACATGGTAATCCAATTAAAAAAAAGCGAAAGTTAGTACCTTTTTTCAGCTGAACCGGCAACAACGCAAAGGTTAAAATATTTTAGAAATAGAGTTTGGACGCATTTGTTGCCACACACAAAACTTGAAATAAATATGTGAAGCTGTTCTCCAGATACGTCTAAGGTACCATCACCGTGAATCCCCTGCATTTTTGAGTTTTTCATATGTACATTAGTGGTGTACTTGTGATTTTTTTTTTGATAGCGATTTCCAAGTTATAATAGAAAGTTAGTTATTTCTTAATTTTTTAATGGGACACTCTATATATTATTGATTCGGTTGATTATCCTGTTTTAGCTGATTCGAATAAAGTAAAGCTTTATACCGTTGTATTTTCTATTAGTTTTCGAACAATTTTTCTTGATATTGAATGATTCGACCATTGATCGCCCCACCGCCCTCACCGCCACGTGAGAGTGGAGGGGATGGGATAGAAATGGAGCGGGGTTTTGTCGCCCTTGAAATATGACAGCAGAACTCGCCTGCTGAATTCTGTTCTGGTCCTAAACTCAAACAGAAAGCGAGTTTTGTGTAATATTTCATGTGCGACAAAATTAATTGAATTGGTTACTTCGCACATTGCCTCATCGTATTTGATAAAGTCCACCGCAGTTGTGAACGAAACGTCAGTTTTTTTTAATAAAAAAATAATGACTGTGTTTGGCTAGCATTTTTGCAGAGCGATAGCGAGCCACAGGGGCATTTTGGAACACATCAAATTTTTGTCTTATCTTTTTTTTTAACGCAGGACCTGAAGTTTAGAATGAGAATTTTCGGACCATATTCTGTAAATGTTGATTTTTATTGATTTATAAAATAATTGTAGTTATAGAACTATTGCCTGACCTATTGAGTAGTGATGTGTGACATCAATTTGAGTTTCCGTCCACTATTAATGAGTTATTATTGATGTTTTTAAGGTACGGCGAAGTGGTTAACATTAACTTGATTCGTGCAAAAGACACCGGGAAGTCCAAGGGATTTTGTTTCTTGTGTTACGAAGATCAGCGGTCTACAATACTTGCCGTAGACAATTTGAATGGAATAAAAATATTGAATAGAACTATTCGTGTCGATCATGTGCAGAACTACAAGGTGAGTTATAGCAGTTTGTATACTCGTCAATTTTTTTCTTAGATACTTATAGTGTTTTTACTAATGGCTTTTTAGAAATTAGGCTATCAGAAAAGAAACTGCTCTCAGAAATTGTATCAAATTATACAATGTGGATCGATTATGGAAAAACAACTTACATTAATCTGTAAATTTGGTATTGCACTAACGTCGGTGGGTGCAACTCAGCAAAACATCACGGTGACATCACTTTTGGTTATACCGGAAAACAACGCCAACTTTTGTTTCTGCAATTAGAAGCGCCCAATTTTGTTTGCAAATTGATGTACTGCACAAACTGTCAGTTCTAAGTCGTTTATGTCAAATAAACATTACTTGAAACAAAGGTTTTAAAGGAAACCTTCGTTCGGAATTTTTTTTGTAGATTGTCGATGGTGTCAACATTATATTTAATAAATGCAATTTTTATATAATAGTAAAAAAAATCCTCAACACAAAACACCACTACCACTGCAGAAAAGCCTGTAGAAAACTAAGATAGGAAAGTGCAAGCCGTTTTGCCATAACTTTAACAGTTTAAAACAGCTTTTTAAAAGTTGAAAAGTACCAGTTACAGGCTGATTTTTTTCAAAAACTAAATAAATAAATTGACATTAGAATCGAAATGTTCAATAAAAATTAGGTTGTTCTATTTAAGCTAACAAAGATGGCGTTATCTTCTAGAATCAGTGGTATTACCGAAAGTGCAGTTATCTTGAAAATCGTTTAAGAGAGTTGCCCCCCAGCCACTTAGTATAATATCAAGTATTTCTGGATGTTTTTTATGGGTAGTTTACCCATAATCCATCAATGCATTTCCCGGCGGACCACCTTGTATAGCTAGTTTAACAATTGCGGCGAATGGTTAGTGAGCGGCGGTCACGTGATAGAGTGCCGTTACTGTTATAATTATTTTTTCTACAACCGTCAAAATATGACACTGACATGCAAACTGACACATATTTTCACGGTTATCTTTCTCGCACGTCACCCATAGCAACGTAAAAAAAGTAACTCGTTGCCATAAGACACGTGAAAAAACTCTTTCGCGCACGCCGTCAATACTAGCAGAAATACTAGCAGAAAAGAACTGTGAAGCTTAATCATTTATAAAATCGTTAAAGATGTCCCATATTAGTGGCAGGTGGACTTGTACACGGTTGTAGAAAAAAATGTTGTTCCTAATTCTTGCGCAAAGTGTCTTTCGCGCATTTGACTGCAGTCGCGTGCGCGAAAGCGTTACTTTGCGCACTTGTTAGGAAAATAACTATTTCACTACTTACTTTTGGGTGAAACCTCATGCACTTTTTTGGGCGATTCGTTCGTTGATTTTGACTCACAGTAAAATTACTGCGAATAATAATTTACCCTAGAAAGGGATCGGACGAAACGACCTTGTTGACGTTTCGGCAACTTCTCTGCTGCTTTCTTTAGAACTGTCTAAAATGCAAAAAGTTATACCTATTAATGTGTTTGTCTTTGAGTATTAGTGTATGATATTCTGAAAATCGTTTTTGCTTTTGACATTTATGGTTATATTTATGTTTTTTATAATATGATAAAATACACGCTAAACGTTGTTCTGAAATCAGAGCAAGAATTATAAAAATGCCAAAGATGTGTTTCTTCTCGTTTTCTTGGGAAGATTTTCGAAATGGGCGCCTTGTACCTTGCGCATTTTCTGATCCGACGGACATTTTCTCGTTGCACTTGAAACAGCATTCCAGGATTATTTCGAATTTCGTTGCAGTGATGTGTTATTCTTTCTATCAGGTTTTCTCTAGTGTTAACTGGTATCGAATATACAAGTATTTTTAAATTTTCCCATAGAAAGAAATCCAATGAGTTCATGTCAGACGATCTTCGTGTGAAAAGTGTTTGGTAGGTGCTGACGAACCAAAACGCTAAAATGAGGCGGTGGGCCGTCATGCATAAAGCACATGATTTCTAATTTCTAAAGGGACATTTTCTAACAAATTGTTTCAATTTTATTGCAAGAATTGCAAATATCTACAACCCCTGTTCAGAGTCCTGTGGCAGTTCCAAACAGTTTTGGATTTGCAGCGCAAAGACATAAGCGCTAGAAGCGCTGCCCGACTATCCGAGCAGATTTTTATTGATCTATTGTCTCCTCCCTCCTCTAATAGGTGTTGAGCACACAATTCAATGGCATGTATCTCTGCCTGAAACGCTGTGCTGCATCGACCCAGGCTCTCTGCTATGCAGATGCCATCCGATCTCCCGTACACTCCGGAGGCAGCCCCTTTGTCGGTTTTGGATCCGTCCGTGTACCAGGTACTTCCTGTCAGTTGTAGATCTTCGCCTCGTTCGTCCCAGTCTGCCCGTGAGGAAACCATGTTCAATACCGCAAGGCCTTCCAAGCCAGCCTGACCATTGTTGGTCCCACCATCGAATAGCTGCGGTTCTGTGTTCGTCACTTGTTGCAGCCGGTATGTCGCCTTCATTGCCTCTCGTTCCAGGGGTATTGGAAGTGGAAGCAGGTAGAGCATGCGCTCCTTAGCTACCGTGGGCGTCGTTTTCATTGCCCCCGTGATGCAGAGACATATTTGTCTTTGCAGAGAGGACAGTTTAGCTTTGATGGAGCTCTGTCTGCTCTTCCGATACCAAACTATGGCCCCATACGTGATTATCGGTCTTATTACCGTCACTGATAGCCACATAGTTTTTTTTGTTAGGGTCCCATCCCCATGGTTTGCCGCACAGGTTCGTGCACGACCAAAGGGAGAGCTGTGCCTTCCTAACGGTACGAGTGACATGTGAGGTCTATGTGAGTGATTTGTCCAGGATGACTCCTAGAAATTTTATTTCGTTGGTCAACGGGATTGTCGTCCCTAAAACGGATGGCGCTTTCAAGAAGTCCAGCCTCTTCCTTCGGGTAAATGGCACAATCACCGTTTTCCTAGGGTCTATTGCTAGGTTTTCCTTTGAACATCTGCATTTACAACATCCAGCACCTCTTGAAACGTGCTGGAAATTTGTTGGTATGGGTGGTTTCTTATAGAGTAAACGATGCTTGGACCTCGATTCCGTATTGTTCCAAAGTAGCCAGAAAGTTGTCCACTAGTAGGGACCACAGAAGTGGTGAAAGGACTCCGCCCTGTGGACAACCTCCCGCCGTTGTGAATCTGATAGTGCCATCGTTTAATGATGTAGTGATTAGTCTGGACAGTTGGTTATTGTTGGTTCGATCCTTCTCGCTTTACTATCGCTTAGGAGGGAGTCTGTAGGTGCATTATTAAAGGTCCCTTCGATGTCTATAAAAATACCAACTGCTACACCCTTTGAATCAAAGGTATCTTGGATTTTCACCACCAGGTTGTGGAGTGCTCGTTCTCTTGTTTTGTTAGCCTGGTATGCATACTGTTCCGTATTAAGGGGGTACGTTGTTAGCGCTCCCTCCATTATGTATAGGTCTAGCAGCTTTTCCAAGCTTTTCAGCAGAAACTGCTGAAAAGAAGTTAGACTGATCCTCTCCCCCCCGGGAGATTTGTATGGTTCAAAAGCCATAATCGTGGATTTTAACAGGGTCGGTCGGACCACTTTTTTGAGAGGAGAGCTCCCAATCTGCCCTGTTGTATTGTTTAAATTGTCCCAAGGGGCTTGTGTTAGTCTCCAAATTCGTCAGTCGACTACCCGGAAAATGACAGATTGCGAGTATCTCTAACATTTCACTACAAGTGGAGGTGTAGGTTCCATCGGACCGTTTTATCGATGATCCAAGATCCTGACACGGCTCCCTGGAGAGAATCCTATGGATTCGGGCTCCTGTTGGCAGGTCTTCAATCCCGCCACAGAACCTTCTCCAAGACTCTCTTAGCAACCCTGATCTGCTTGTTGTAGCTAGTTAGGGCTTGTCCCAGTCGTCGGTTATAATTGCTTTATTAAAGAGTCGTCTTCAATTCCTCCAGGATGTTTGTCTGTTGTCTTTTGTTGTTCTCGTTGCACAGTTGTCTTCATAGGCCTGAAGAGCAGCTTTTGCCAGCCGCTCGGCTGCCGGCTCTAGGTTGACAGGACTGTCAAGTGAGATGTTGATCGCATTCAGTTGTGTCTGGAGAGATCCCGATACGAAGGCCAGTTTGTGCTTTTAGGATCTTTAAAAGTGACCAATAGGTCTTATACCTGTTTTTAGATTAAACGTTATATGTTTGTGATCGGAGCAAGATTGCTCCGGGGATACTGTCCAGTTGCAGATCTTATTTGAAATAAGGTTCGTGCTGATCGTGAGATCTAAAACTCTTGTCTGTTGGGAGTTACAAAAGTTGGGCTGTTGCCTGTGTTGATAATTTTTAGGCCTACCTGTGTTAGGTAGTTAAGTAGTGACTCACCTCTTATGTTAATATTTCTGCTGCCCCACACCGTGTGGTGGGCATTCACATCACATCCCAGTATTAGCTGGGTATTGCTTCTCTTGGCGTGGTCGACGAGTCTCTGTACCGCCTCAGAAAGAAGTTGTTCAGCTTCCGCATCTCCAGGGAGGTAGGCTGAACAGACGATTACATCTGTCTTGCTGTTCTGTGTGTTTAGCGAGTCACGTGCCGCTGCCACATCTCTAGTGCAGAACTCTGTAAGTAAAAAGAATGGGAGAATCTTTCCTTATAAGAATAGCTGCTCTTGGTTTACCATCCCAATCGCAGGCAATAATCTTACTCTTGGTGTCGCTTAAGCCGGTTACTCGGCCCGTGTTATAGGTCCATGGTTCTTGGATGTTCTATATCCACATTAGTTCCTGAAACTCTTCCCTAAAAGTTATGTAGCTGCTTTCGCATGCTGAAGGTTGACCTGTAGAAATGTGCCTGCCTTCCTACGGCTCCTTCGAGACAGGTTTGGGGTCTTTCCTATTCAACTTGTCCCGATTTTTTTCCCGGTTAGGCTGTTTGGGGACGGATTTCGCCTTTCCTTTGTACTGTGCCTGCAATGGTGTAATGGGTTTGCAAGGCTTGTGCAATTGGGCAAAACAATCAGAGATGTCTATAGGAGCGTCACGCAGTTTGAAACATGCGATTTTCTCCAGTAGTTGGTAGTCCGCATTTGTTCATTTTCGAGGCAGTCGTAGAAAGAAGATTTTTTTTCTACAAACGCATTAAAAATTCTTCTTTTAACACCTTAATGAATTGTCAAAAATTGCATTTTAACACTAGTGTTAAAAGTAAAGTACTTCTAACAGTAGTGTTAAAAATAGGCTATTTTAAGGCATTAGTATTAAAAGTAAACTACTTTTAACAGTAACTACTGTTAAAAGTTACTTTTAAAAGTTAAAATAACTACTTTTAACACGGTTGTTAAAAGTAAATCCTATTTAAATTTTAATATAATCAATCATATTTAATGCAAATTGAACATTTTTATATCTATTTGTGTTAAGTGCTTTTAAGGAATTCATCCTCGCTTTGCCCGTCCTGCAAACATTCATATATGTGCCTTAAAACTTACATCATAAATAGCTATTTTGAAGACATATTCATTGCTTTCGAAGCAAAAAACACTACTTGTTGCTAAGTTACCCATAAACAGAAATAAAACACTTGACGGTCTAAGCCTTTTCAGTCAATACCCAGTGACTTGCTACATATACTTTTTGACGGAGAGAATAATCTTGACCGCCAAGGAGCAAACGCCAAATTCTAGGGTAATCGGTCAGACCGATTTTCCAAGAATTTCAGCACTTGTATACTTTTTGACTTCGTATGCCCCTATTTTTTTTGCAAAAAAAGTAAAGTAAAATAAGAAAATATTTTCTGTTTCAGGTTCCAAAAGAAGGAAAAAAAACTTCCGAAGAGACTAAGAAACTATATAATGAAGGTTGTGCACCGAAATCAGGTATATCTTCCATGCAAATCAAAGTGGAGCCACCAAGTATCAGATTATCGAGTGAGAATATAAGGGAAACGTTGGTTGATCAAATAGAGCAAGATATTAAACTGCCTGCCAGGTTGCCTATTTACACTGATGTTAAGAGAGATCCACTTTCTGATGACAAGATGGAACAATCTTTAGAAAAAGAAAAGCCTATGGAACCGAAAAAGAAGTCAAAGAAGCGCAGGGACAGCAGTGAAAGCGACTTACCCACGTTAAGTGAATCGGGAGAGAGTAAAAGAACTAAAAAAGAAATGAAGGATAAACATACACATAAGTATGGAAGTAGTAAAGAAAAGGATGCAAAGAAAACTTTATCGCTGAAATATTCTAAAACAGATAACGAAGACAAACAGTCTGACTTCCGATCAAGCAAAGATAATAGACACAATAAAACGAATGAAGGAAATGCAAGTGATCGATCTAGTTTTCGAGATAGCGAGCAGCCAGCCAAAACTTACAAAAGAGACGTAAGCCCTAGTATTCCAAAGAGATGGCGTTAGTTGAATTCACGCACAAAAAAAAACAAGTTTCTGTCTACATTTTTATTTGTTTCTAATTGCTAGTTATGTAATAGAAAGTTAATACAAAATCCACTTCTTAAAGCAATAGAGACAAAATATTTTATTTACAACCATGTATGTAATGCTACGATTACAAACCTCATAGGAGGGTGGGAAATCACTTATTACCTACCTCTAAATTAGACGTAGGTGATGGGTCTTCATTTCCATCCTAGGGAGGTAATAGATTATTACCCACTTCTTCTTTCCGCCCTCATTTCCTATCTTTATTTCTTGGTCCCTAAAGTTTGATAGCCTTTTACAAAAAATACAGTGTTTAAAAAATCTTAACTATTTAATTTCAAAAAGTGATGAACAATAGAAATACAATTAAAATGAGAAACTAAATCACACAAAACTACTTATTAATATTCAATGTTAAATTTGATTGATTGTAGGCGTTTATGGAAATTTTTATTTCCGTACCATCTCCGGAGTTCCCAGTAGTGGTCTCTTCAGATATCACGGTAATTGGTTGTTGAACGGCTGCAACGGTTTGTGGGCAACTTGAAGAAACAACCGAAGGATCTTTTTTTGGAAAATTGCTTATTGAATTGTATCCGATTAGTTCACTGATTGCCTTTCCTTCTCCAGACTTGAACAAAAAATCTATCGATTTGTATGCTTTTTCGAAGATTAAAATAGTCTCGCAAAATAACCATCTACGCTAAATCAGTAATAAGAAAAGCCCCGCTTGTATGAGTTTTTGAATTTGGAATTTCCACTGAAACTTTGTCATCCAGGAAAGCAACATCTGCTATCGGTTGGCTGCGAACTGGTTAAAATGGAAATTTTAACTAATCTGTCGGTTCGACAAGCTCCTGAGACTCCTGTGATTAGTGCTACGTAAAACAATAAGAAAAACTTAAACAAAAATATATCACAAATACTTTACCTTAATCAGTAATAATTCAGCTGGAGCTTGGTTTAGAAAATCGTCTATATTTTTCCGCGAAAAAACATTGGATTTCTTTTGCTTAAAACCTACGCTTTGTCTTTTCAGGAACGCTCAAAATTTTCCAAAATTCGAAATGTCGTTTCTTGTTTCAATTACCAGCATCGTTCTTAGCATACGGTGCTGGTTAGTATTAGGTATTACGGAATTTCGTTTTTTTGAAATTTACAATAAAGAGGGCATCAAATTAAGTAGTTTTATGGAAAAAAAAATTGCGGATGAACGATATTTGTACTAAAAAAAATATAAAAAAAATCAAAAAAATTGAACGGTTTATTTACAAATTTAATGCCCCACGGCGCATTCATAATTAAGTTCAATTTATTTGCTTCACGTTATCTGTCGCTGTGAGTCTATTAGAGCAGCTAGGTTGCCAGTTCCTCTCTCAATATCCAGAAACTAGGCCTTTTCGGAAGAAGGTATACTCCATTCAGTTATTTCTGTCGTCAAGTAGGCGTTGGAAATCTGACATATTTCACCCGGTATAACATGACTGACAGTGACAGTGATAAATAATTAGATTGAGGTTAAGGTTATTGTTTACTGTTTTGCTCACAAAGTTGCCAGATGACTTCATTACTTCAAACTTTTAATAATAACGATTACTAACCTAGAATCTAGTAAAAAATGGGCCGGGGCTCAACGCTAACAAGAATATATTTCAAAAGTCGTCTAGGCCTACTACGTTGTCAAATTTCGTTTTTCTTATGGACGCCATATTGAATTTTTGCATTTTTTAAATCCCCGCAAAAAATTCTCTTCAACCATGTATAACATCTTTATGTTCGGCCAAGAAAAATACTTAAAAATAACAAAATTAAGATTTCATCGTAGGTGGCTTGGATATTCCTATTTAAATTTTGGCATAGTGTGCTTAGATTTATCATTTTTTATTATCCAACTGTCAGAGCATAGTCTTTATTGACAGTATTAAGAGTCTGCGGCAAAAAAAAATTGGGAATTTTAAAATGAATAACGTTTCAAATAGTGAGAAATATGAGATGTTGCAGTGTTTTATTCTGTGTCGCAGGAATAATGCGAATGCTGCAGAAATGTATTTTAATAAATACCGAGAAAGACCACAAGCTGACAGACCACCAGACGAAGATAAAAAAAATTTGGTTTTGCTAAGCATGGTCGAAACACCTCATACCTCTTTGCGTCAAATTGACGATACCACAGGCGTTGCTCGGTCAACGGCGAATGCCATTTTAAAGCGTCATAAATATCATCCCTATCGTGAGCATCCCAGCCAGAGGCTCCAGAATGGTGATCGTATTAGAAGATTGGAATTTTTGTCAATGGTTTATTCAAAAAACTAAAAATCCCTAATTTTACCTTGAAAGTCCTCTGGTCTGATGAGAGCCGATTTACCAACTGTGGACTATTTAATCGTAAGAATACTGTTTACTGGTCCTATGCAAATCCACGGCAATTAGATGGGGATTTAATGTGTGGCTAAGAGTTGTGGACACACATCTGATTGGGCCGTACTTTTTTAATGAGAACTTAAGCTCCGAGAGATATTTGAACATTCTGCATAGTTCTTAACGTAGCAGAAGAAATAATGAACCTTCCACTAGCCACCATACAGATCATGTTTTTTTCAGCAGGACGGTGCTCCACATCATACTGAGCGGATTATTGCAAACTATCTGAATGCTGAATTTGACGATAAGTGGACAGGCAACCTGGAACAAATTGCATGGCTAACACACAAGTTTAACACCGCTCGATTTTTTTGTATGGGGTCATATGAAAAATCAAGTATCCTAGGTCTTACGAAACCGTAGAGGAACTTAGGCTAGTTGTTAACAGAAGCTGTTAACGAACTTACTCCGCAAATAGTCAGAAACTCTTGCGAAGCGGTCCTGGGACGAGCTATGTTGTGCGCGCGAAAGAACGGTGGTTTATTTGAACACTTAAATTAAAAATAAAATAGGTAATTTCGTTTCTTTGTTTTAATTATTAGTCATATGAATAAAGGTGTTTAGTTCTGGTTTGTACAATTTTTGAATAATTTTACTAGTAAACTTGGCAAAATACCAAGCTTAATAAATCTACACATAACTTCTCCTATTTAAAGTGAAGTTGCTGTTCATTTACAGTAAGTACATTTTAATAGGAATATCCAAGCCTCCTACGATAAAATCTTAATTTTGGTATTTTTACGAATTTTTCTTGGCCGAACATAAAGATGTTACACATGGTTGAAGATCATTTTTGCGGGGATTTTAAAAGTGCAAATATGGCATCCATAAGAAAAATGAAATTTGACAACGGCCGCGCACAATATAGTAGACCTAGACGACTTTTGAATTTTCGAAACCACCATATCCTCTTACCCCTAAACTGAAATTTTCAAGACCGTAGCTCTTGTAATAAGTAAACTATTAGGGTTTTTCGAAAATGCACTTTTTTGGTTTTCACCCTGTATAATCGGAACGATATCGATTTAAAATATCATTGACTCGGATTATTGTTAAGCAGACCAATACTCAACTTTTCTTCCAGTTAAGCGACCTTGTATCTCCAACGGTTTCCAATATCCCCATGTACATCATTTTAAACTGGACACCCTGTATATGTACCCTACAAAAATGCAAGTGATGATATGTATAAGAAGTTTGCTTTTTGGACGAAAAGAAAGGTGGAATAAGGTTACGGAAGGACAGGACCAATGATGTGTCTGTCAGCGGCAGTTGAAAGCATGAAAATGGGACAATGGGCTGTAAGCTTAGGTACCTATCTACTTACGTATTATAATAGTTCTAGAAATGCATTGTTTTCGGGTGTCGTGTCTGATATCAAACATTATTAGCATGGAATCATTGGGATCATAAGTATTATTTCCACTCCTCAAATATCCAATAACTGGAGAATGTAGGTATAGAGCAGACCAGAGTTAATGCTTAAAATATTTGAAACTTAGGCAAGGTCATAGAGGGCAATTATGGGAGGAGGTTTCTTCTGAATTGGAGTCACTTTTATGGTTACTGATTAGTGTTAATTACTTTTGGCATCTTTTTGTTAGGATAACACAGTTTTTTAAATAACAAAATACAAAATGCACATGTTATGTGTAAAAAAAATCGGCAACCGGAAGATTTTAATGACACATCTTGACAAGTTTGTTTCGACGACAAGTAAACAAACAATCGCAATCGATGTTATACCGGAAAGAATTCCATGGCATGGGTTGATGCCAAAAATAATTGGCTGATCGGTTTGACAGGTACGACGCCATCTTGATTTTTCTTAAATGGAACCCCACATATATTTATCCACAGTCTAATAGAGCTGAAGGAGCAGATTCCAGAAATATATAAATTCGTATAATTATCTCCAAGCGTTTCGATTATACAGGGTGGTAAACTTGTTGAATTTCGAAAATCATTTTAAGTCGCTCACTCGATTAGCAGTTTTCCTGTTGCACTTATTAAAAATTAGATACATCGGGGTCATGTGGCATCTAAGGCCGATCTCGGATCCAGGGCTAGCGAATTTATTGGCGCTCGGTTTGACAGGTACGACGCCATCTTGATTTTTCTTGAATGGAAACCCACATATATTTATCCACAGTCTAATAGAGCTGAAGAGGCAGATTCCAGAAATATATAAATTCGTATTCTATCTCCAAACATTTCGATTATACAGGGTGGTAAAGTTGTTGAATTTCGAAAATCATTTTAAGTCGCTCACTCGATTAGTAGTTTTCCTGTTGCACTTATTAAAAATTAGATACATGGGGGTCATGTGGCATCTAAGGCCGACCTCGGATCCAAGGCTAGCGAATTTACTGGCTGCTCGGTTTGACAAGTACGACGCCATCTTGATTTTTCTTGAATGGAAACCCACATATATTTATACACAGTCTAATAGAGCTGAAGGAGCAAATTCCAGAAATATATAAATTCGTATATCTATCTCCAAGCATTTCGATTATACAGGGTTGGGATTTTTCATCCCAAGTTGCATTCGTGCATATCGTCCAAAAATTACCGATAATTTTCAATGCACTTGTTATATTACATATGAAAATATTAACTTCTAGAGATTTATAAGAACTTTAAATAGGACTATTTTTCTGAGATATTTTTTTTTAAATATTATTAATAATATTTTAATAAATTTGTTTTGTTTGTATCCGACCGACCACCGAAGTCAAAATTAAATTTTTGGAATAATTAAAAAAAAATAAGAATAAAATATTTTCAA
Source organism: Taphrorychus bicolor (assembly GCA_951812265.1). Taxonomy (NCBI): domain Eukaryota; kingdom Metazoa; phylum Arthropoda; class Insecta; order Coleoptera; family Curculionidae; genus Taphrorychus; species Taphrorychus bicolor. The sequence goes on along the minus strand of OX638301.1, from coordinate 41,871,927 downwards.
AAGTGCAGACAACATAATAAGTATTTAAAGTTTTTTTTTTTAAGTTGAGAATGGCATAAGAAGTAGGTGTTAAAATACTAACATTATATTCCCGCCTTGCTCTCGTGATCAATGGTTTATATACTTTCGTCCAATAGGTGTCGCCACGAATACAAAGCCAAACTTATTACCACCCCGCATCATCCATCCTGCCTCCATGTTATCAGTTTTTTCTTTCGTGCAAACGGTGCATGTCGTGAATTGAAAGTCAACATCACTAATAATTAATATTTCAAGAAATATGGGCAAATCTAGGAAGAGGCAGTTATCTTCATCACGTCTTCATCATTGGAAGATAGTATGGAGGAAGAAATGTACCGCTTAAAAAGCAGAAATTGAGACGTTTATCACGTAAATATGGAAAACGCCGTCAACGCCGTTCAGGCCGCCATTATTCTCCTGCGCCTGGTATATCTAGGCCCAGTACTTCTGGCAGTAGTACTGATAGCAGGGATAGCAGTGTATCTGCTCGAAATGGAAAAATTCCTCCATACAGTAAGTGTGGGACACATGTTATGAAATCCTCAAGGGCTTGTATAGTCATAGAGGGGGGCCATGTACTGGCACCTAAAATAATATTGTAGATATGATTTGTGGGTGATGTTAGTTTGTCCAACAAATACACAGGTAAATTTCGTTTTTAGGTGAGACACCTAAGTTGAACAGTAAAGATCCACTCAGTGTTGAGTTTGTGGACGTGGATGCCCTGGATGAAACTACCTTGTCACTTCTGGGCAAGAAAACGGTGCCAAGTGAGTTGGCATTGCCCATTCAAAAGGATCTGGCCACACAATGGGAGGAAGATATAACAAAGGGTCTTAATATAGAAGTGAAGGACGGTTTACATAAAAAATATGGTGTTCCTGAAAATTTGCCATCAATTAAGCCACCAAAACTCAACCCAGAGATCAAGGCAGCGGTGGATTAGATAGCATTGACCCGAGACTCACGCTTAGCACAGTCTCAGGCCCATCTAGGTATTAGCTTGGCAGCTTTAGGTAGGGCACTTACCTTGTTATTAGGTCTACAAAAGGAAGATGGAGGAGAAGTTTTAGCACCAGTTATTGAAGCGATGAATGATGGTGCTAGACTGCTGTCTGATGTTCATCATGAGCAATCTCTGGCTAGACAGAAAATTGTTTCTTACAATTTAGATAAAACAATTAAGGATATTAGAGAAGGTGTGGTTATCGATGGCTGGTTGTTTGGGGACAATTTGGCGGACAGGTTGAAGGCGGTGAAGGCAGTGGAGAGGTCAGGCAGGGAGCTTAAGCAACAACCCAAGTCTTATAAGCCTTCTAATAAGCAAGGTCAAAATTCAAAAAACGTGAAGAGTCCCCTCAAGGCCGCAGTGGGTCAGAGGACCTTGGGGAGCAAGAAACCACCTCGCACAACTTGGAAAGCTCGTCCAACATTCAAGATAGGGAAGCACTCCACCTACAGAAACACCAGGTCTCCTCGTCATCATTATTAAGCAAGGGAACTTATGTGCAAGTACGTTTTAAGGCAGGAAATCTTTCTCGTTTCAGAGCTCAGTGGGCAAAAAGTTGGATTAGAGGTTATAAACTGCCCATAGTTAAGCAAGTAAAGCAAAAATATATCCCACATTGCAAAAAATGGTGTCAGGCAGACAATAAGCTTATTCAGGATGAGATCTTAGATCTTTTGGAATTTGGCGCCATTAGAGGTTGCAAACCTGTTAAGGGCCAATTTATTTCACCACTTTTTCTCTTATCAAAACCAGATGGAAAGAGAAGGTTAATACTAAATTTAAAGTCATTAAATACATTCCTAACTGTTGGACATTTCAAAATTGAAGATAGAAAGGTTGTTTCAAAGTTGTTGTCTGCTGATGCCTATATGGCCACCCTTGACCTTAAGCATGCGTATCACCTTGTTAGGGTTCATAAATCGCATCGTAAATATTTACGGTTTAAATTTAATAATGTCCTTTATGAGTATACTTGTTTACCTTTTGGGTTGTGTTCAGCTCCTCTGGTGTTCACTAAAATACTTAAGCCAGTTTTAAGCAATTTACGGTCTAAAGGGTTGTTATCTGTAGCCTATTTAGATGATTTTTTGTTACTGGGCAGCTCCTATGAGGAGTGCCAGAATAATAAGTGTGCCACTTTAGAAACCTTATCAAAACTGGGGTTTATTATAAATTTTGATAAGAGCGCTCTAACACCCAGCAAACAATGTATTTTTTTGGGGTTTCTTTATGACACAAGGTCTATGTCCTTAAGGTTACCTCCAGAAAAACAAACTAATATTTATAAATGGTTGTGTAAGATCTCTACACTAACTTCCTGTTCTATTCGTTATTTCTCACAATTTGTGGGAAAAATCACTGCAGTGTGCCCTGCTTTTAAGTATGGGTGGGTACACTTAAAAACCATTTGAACGTGCCAAGTATTTGGCGCTGCTTAAGGCTAAAGGGTCTTATAATAACATAATGAAAATTCCCAACTTTATTTCTGACGATGTGAGTTGGTGGAAAAGCCATGTATTCTCTTCTGGTAATAGCCTTTTAGATAACAGGGAGTTTATCTTAGAAATATTCTCAGATGCGTCACTGCACGGCTGGGGGGCTTACTGTAATGGGAATAAGGCTGGGGGTCACTGGAATCCAACAGAAAGTGCCTATCATATTAACACTTTAGAACTTTTGGCGGCTTATTTTGCACTTAAATGTTTTGCAGGTAACCTTCAGGGCTGTGATATTATTTTACGCATTGATAATACAACAGCCGTATGTTATATTAATCGCATGGGGCGAGTTAAGTTTTTAACTTTAAACAAAGTAGCTAGGTTAATTTGGTTATGGTGTGAGGAACGTAAGATATTTGTTTTTGCTTCATATATTAGATCAAAAGATAATATTGAGGCAGATTGTGAATCACGGAAGGTTGTGTCCGAAATCGAATATGAGTTGGATCAATCTAAATTTGAGTTAATTGTTAAATTATTTGGTTCACCCACCATTTACCTATTTGCTAGCAGGCATAATAAAAAATGCGTAAGGTTTGTTTCATGGCAACGAGATCCTGAGGCATTAACCATAGATGCTTTCACTATATCGTGGAAACACGAATTTGCATATGTTTTTCCCCCATTCTCTTTACTTCCAAAGATATTAAATAAAGCTCTGATAGAGCAGGCAAAATTAATTTTAGTTGTGCCTTATTGGCCAGCACAGCCCTGGTTTCCGGTTTTCTGCAAATACTTAACTACAGATCCTTTAATATTTGAGCCAGATGAACACTTGTTATTATCTGTTGATAGGAACCCCCACCCATTATGGAAAAAACTTTCCCTGGTGGCCGGAATGTTCTGGAAGAAGGATTTCGACTGAGAGGCTTCCCAGAAGAAACATTGAATATTGTCATGGCCTCTATTAGTCATAGTACTATCAAACAATATGACGTATACTTACATTATTGGTGGGTGTTTTGTCTTAGGCATAATATTAGTATTTATATTTGTGCACTTGATTTTGTATTAAAATTCTTGACAGAGTTATTTGGGAAAGGAGCATCTTATGGAGGTATTAACTGTGCGCGGTCTGCGTTGTCACTTCTTTTGTGTCTTAATTTGGGCTCTGATGTTAAAATAAAAAGGTTTTTTAAAGGTATTAGAAATTTGAGACCAGGTAGACCAAGATACGATGTCACTTGGGACCCAGCAGTGGTTTTGCATTATTTGAGTACCTTGTATCCGAATGAGAATTTACCACTTAAGCAATTGTCATTTAAATTAATAACCTTATTAGCCCTCATAACAGCTCATAGAGTGCAGACGTTTTCATTAATTAAACTTCCTAACATATACAGAAAACAAGAGGGATTCGAAATTTTTATTCAAGATAATATAAAAACTTTTAGATTCAGCAAGATAAAACCTGTACTTCGTATTCCTTTTTTTTTGATACAGATAAGAAGATATGTGCGGCGTCAGCCTTAGTTAGTTATTTAAAGAGGACTTCTAGTTTAAGAGGTTCTATAATTCACCTTTTTATAACCCTTAAAGATCCTTATAAACCAAGGTCACCTCAGACGCTCAGTAGATGGATTAAGACCACCTTAGGTAATAGTGGTATTGATATATCAATGTTTAGTGCTCATAGCACAAGACACGCTTCAACTTCGTTGGCGAAGAATAAGGGAGTAAGTCTTGATATAATTCGGAGTACCGCTGGATGGTCGGAAAATTCTAGTACTTTTGCGAGATTTTATGATAGGCCGATTCGGGATAGGCATAGTTTTGCTAGATCAGTATTATCGACGTAATAGTCTTTAAGGTGATCACTTAGAGTTATGACTGTGAAATAACTCCTGTACCTAATATATTTTGTTACTTATGTTTATTAAGTAAATAATTATTTGTTCTTGCAGAATGTGTATTAATTATTGTCGATTTCTTGTGTTTGGTATCGCTCTCAAAGTGCTTTAAACATCTACATCATTGATCACGAGAGCAAGGCGGGAATATAATTTTAAGATTAAACGAACTTACCTGAAGTGAAGTTCAATCTAAATTATATGAACGCCTTGCTCGAAGTGATCAATCCCTTACCCACCCTTTCGTAACCCCTAATTCTTTGAGAGCTACACTTTGCAGTTCGAAATAAAAAACTGATAACATGGAGGCAGGATGGATGATGCGGGGTGGTAATAAGTTTGGCTTTGTATTCGTGGCCTATTGGACGAAAATATATACATCATTGATCACTTCGAGCAAGGCGTTCATATAATTTAGATTGAACTTCACTTCAGGTAAGTTCGTTTAATCTTAAAAATTTTTTTGTAATTTTATTTTTTTTTAATTTTCTTAGTTGTGAATAGAAAAAAAAATCAAATTTGAAAATATTTTCTAAGTGCTCGGATGTAAAAGGCATAGAATAATTTTAAAATAAGTTTCAGAAAAATTAAGAATATTCTTCAATATAATTTTTAAACCCCAATAATATTCTTGGTTTCAGTTTAAGAGTAGTTGAGAAACATTACTAAGTTTTATCACAGTATAAAGAATAATACATTATATCAGTATCGTCAATTCGTGTCGGCACTTTTGATATTTCCAAAACTAAAGCGTGCCCGGCTGTGGTTTTATGTAGTAGTAAATCATATAGAAAGAATAGATGATCACGGAATATGCCTAAGTTCCGTAACAAAAATTAAAAACTGTAAAAATATGTACCTGTGAATTTTTAAGTGTAATTTTTAGACAATAATTTTACACCCACTGTTCACTGTACATACCATAATTTGTAAACTTATGCATACACAAAATTTAAAACGCATACAAAATGTTTGAAAAATAATTAACAACATTTTCAAAAGACTAAATTATTTTGGAGCTGTTGACCGTACCTACCGGAAGTCTTAAACTGAGCCTCGCGATCCAGATCAAGACCGAATTTCATTTCTGTTAATTCCTAATTTGGTAATGGGCATAATGGGTCAAGTATTGGTGACACATCTGGTTGAGGTAGTAATGCGCCGAATTATTCATTGTCCCCTCTTAAGAATGGGCTGGTCTCATCAAAAAGTAGGGAGATGGATTATAGATATTTCGGTGGGAAATTAAAGTGGAGAGAGAATGTTGCGCGAGCATCAAGATCTTGGAAGGGGAAAATTATCGACAGTGAGTTTTTCTTGGAAAACTTGCTTAGAAAAATAATCCCAAGGTAGGGAGGAAGAAACTCTATAAATTAGGTTCACAGATATTAATACAGATTCAGTGAGTGAGATTCAGTCAGTTAGGGTCAGACAAAACATTCAGTCAGTTAGTCAAATTCAGTCAGTATGAATTCAGTCAGTGAGAGTTAGTTGGGGTCTAACAATTAGAGTTAGTAACAGTCAGTAAGGGGCAGAAAGTCAGTACATAGTCAGAGTTTAATTTTGTTTTAAGTGATCGAGCCAGTTTGATTTTTTTTTTAAAGCTAGAACGGTACTTCTTTGATCTTCCAATTTTGCTTAGTAGTGATTGCTTAGTTGTGATAGTGTTAAATTAATTCTTAATACGGACATGGGTTATCATATGAGAAGTTGTGACCGAAAGAATTTTACGAAAATTCATTCTATTGTTGTTGAACTTGACAGAAATTTTGTGAATGTAAAGTGAAAAGAAGCAAACAGAAACGTTAGTTAAAAAGTAAGACATATTTTTTTATATGATTAGAAATTCGTTAAATCGTATACATGGTGGCAGACCGTTAGCAATTTCTAGTTTTACTCGTTTTGACTAAATGAGCCAACATTATGTTTTCATATATTTTATTTGCTGAAAATGCTTTATACCTTTTTAATCAATATATTGTAATTGCCTTTGCTTAACTCTGGCGTCTCATTGATTAGAAAACCTGGCAGTTTAGAAACTAATAAAAGGGAAAAACAGTGTGATTGAATCTGGTATGGCAAAATGATTATTTAAGTTACAGCTCCCTTACGAAAACAAATAATTATAAAAGCCATGATTAAGTTTTGGTAAGAAAAACAAAATATTAAGCGAAGTGCCCTGGTACTCCGGACCCACTCAAAGGAGAGGAAGTGAACCAGATCAGGCGTTAGGTCGAAACTGGGGTAAGACCAACTTATTTTATTACCAATAGTAATAGGTATCTGCGTTTCATTTCAAACTCAGGGTTCAATAATTCCAGAGTAGCGATTTAACACGAAAACTCTATTTATTTATGCCACAAATACACACAAGCACAATTCGCCTACTAAATAACCCACTACTTAACACTTTATAGCCTTCTAGTACCGTTTGGTACGTTAGCTTACCTATAGCTCGATTAAATAAGACTACTCTAACGGCGGCGCTATTCGCTTTTTATTCCAAATCCCAAAAATGCAGAAAAGCCTAGAATATTCTTAGAAGAAAAATAATTGCTAAGAGACACATAAAAAAAGGTCGTAAATAACTGGGTTCTAAATAAACAGAGCAATAAATCACTCGTGTCAGTCCCCATGCCGCAGCTGCCGGTGCACCACCAAACCGGTTTTGGCCGGTTTTGGCGGTGCACCACCAAACCGGTTTTGGCCGGTTTTGGCAATGCTTTGGCAGTGCATCGCATGAGTTATGAAGAGTCCTATTCCGGATACTGCTGATGCCACCTGCTTACACTGCTTATTATCTATTACGAGGCAACCGCTTTCCCATGCATTAGTTAGTCAGAGCTTAATTGCCCTATCGTTCAAATATACTTTATTTAATTATTGTAACTTAGTTGTCAAGCAATAAAAGTAGTTTTTAAAAAAGTCGTTTGCAACTCACAGTTCTTAAGTGGCGCAGTCGGTAGGATTGGCAAAATCAATACACCGCGTAATTGATTCCGGTACGGTTTATTACCAAATCAACTTAATCGATCCGTAGTATCCGAACGAATATCGGAGAAATCGGACTATCGGTGAAAAAGAACCAACAGTGCAGTTGCGTAGCGCAAAACGGAAATTAGTTGCACATTGATTAATTTCGAGGGCAGGCAGGAAGTTGGAAAGAACACACATCGTCACGAACGATCCAAGAAGCCCATAGGATGAAGCTACTACTAGTTTTGTAAGTGCAATTTGTTCTAATGATTAATGAAGAAGAAGATTTGTTACATTTATTAGATAATTTATCTCTCTGTTGACTCTGGCTCCACTTCTTTACAGACCGAAGTGTTAGATAATACATTTAATTTTGATAGTGAAATATTAGTGGAAAATCTAAAAAAAATTAGAAGAGTCTGAAAAATTAAATTTAATAGATTTAATAGAATAAAATTGCTGAGTTTCGACCAGAATACATTGAATGTATTCAATTTCACGGTAATCCAAGTGAATTAAACAGATTTCTGGCAACTTGTAAAACTTTAATTGACCAATGCTGCCAACAGAAATAGCTTCCAGAATACTTACTTATTGCATTGCTTAATTGGTAAACTATCAAGTAGTGCAAAACTTGTTGTAAATGTACAAAACGTCTCCACCTGGGATGATCTAAAAACAACATTATATCGACATTTTGCAGATACTAAGTAGCTAAATATGGCGCCGACCGATGTGGACGTGTCAAGTTTACCTCCAAGTAAGGCTTGCCGGCGTTGCAAATCTACCCCCGTGAGTGGTGTAAAGTGTGTGATTTGTGGTTCATTATTGCACCCCGGTTGCTTAAAGAATATTAAAATCGTTGAAACCATAGTAGAAGGTAAATTTATAAAATGTTGTGAGCCTTCGGTCGACCTTGACGAGTCTATATACAGTGATAGTGCTGAAACCGTCATTCAGAACGATGCATTGCATGTTGAAATTGTCTACCTAAGAAAACTTCTTGACGAGAGAGATAAGCTTGTCTCTGAAAAGGATGTAGTGATAAAGACCCAAGGTGAGTTAATTGAGTCTTTAAGGGATCAAATTACTCTTTTGAAGAGCCCTAAACCGTTACCGAAAATGACCACTGGTGCGCCATCTAGCGTCAATTCTACGAGAAAATCTCAGCGACAACAAAAACAAAATCTACAAAATCAAGTATCACAAAGACTCGGTAGGCAAACTTTGGTGCAGAATACTGCCGAGGAGCCTCCGCATTTGATCGCCCCCCCTGTTGGGTGTGATGGCCATCTGGTGCGCAGCTCACCAATGTCGACGAGTGGCGCCGCACGTGGCTGTCCTTTCAACGCCGCTGCGGCCCTTGCCTCGGATGATGATGGTTCCAGCTCTGGTGGGCGACCCGCAGCGCATACGGGTAATTTTTTGCCCAGATATCGAGGACATACGGCTGAAGTATCGGACAGGGACAGACCTTCTGAGCTACGAGGGCGCGGCAAACGTAGGAGCGTCGTGGTCGGATCTTCTCAGGGACTCGGCGTTCAGGCTGCTCCAGGTCTGGCTTTTCTCCATGTCTACAAGCTCCATCCAGATACTAGTGTACACACGTTGACGGAATTTTTAAAATCTCTTTTCCCGGAAGTGGAGTGTGAACAGCTCCTATCAAAGTATCCAAAATACTACTCGTCATTTAAAGTGACGATAAGCCAAGACAATTATCTCAGAGCATTGGATCCTGCTCTTTGGCCTGCCGGAACGCATGTGAATAGATTTTATCATCCCAAAGGAGCACATGCCCTGGGACCAACAGTTGATTCAAACTGACTAAAATCTAAATCTGCTATGACTTACGACGGTTTAGTTTGTAATAATATGTCAGTTAAATGTAAGGGAACCACATCCCCCATTCGATCCTTGTCTTTCTAGCACTTGAATGTTCAGTCTCTATCAAATAAGGTTAATGAACTGAACGTTTTTTTAGACTGCAAAAACATTGATTTTCTCTGTTTTTCAGAACATTGGCTTGATAGTGATTTTTTAAATTATATTAACATATACGGATACTCACTGGTTGGTCATTACGCAAGGGCCCGTGGTAAACATGGCGGTGTCTGTATCTTCTCCAACGTGTTGCCGCAGTGCGACCAACTAGACGTATCTAAATTCTGTATAGAACAAATTTCTGAATTTTGTGCCGTAAAAATCAAAACTCTTAATATTATTTTAATTTGCGTATATAGGTCTTGCCTTTCTAATTTTGATGTCTTTATTGAGACATTTGAGGAGCTTCTTGATTATCTCTCTGAGCTCCAATGTGAACTGATAATCGTCGGTGATTTTAACATCGACTTTCTCTCAAGTTCGTTGAATCTCTCAATTTTCAACTGTACTATAAATTCTTATGGTCTGCGTTTATGCGTAAGTGAGCCTACCAGGGTGACTTCTCATTCATCAACCTGCTTGGACAATGTCATTACTAATGTCCCTGAGCATGAGTGTGAAGTAACTGTTTTTGACCCGTGTCTATCTGATCATAGGGCGCAATCGATGACTGTCTTGCGTCCATTTTCCTCGCCCAACACAGTCTTTTCCAGAAGATTCACCGACAAAAACATTTCTCGATTCGTTTTGTCGCTGAGTGCATTGGACTGGCGTTCCTTTTTTTTCCTCCTCGGATCCGAACTATTTGTCCACTTTGCTATGCAATGTGTATGCTGACTTAATCGTTAAGCATTTTCCTCTCAAACAGTCCACCTCAAATTGTACTAATAGAGGAGCCCCTGTAAACTGGTACAATGACTCACTCCGTGAAAGACGGAATCTCTTGTTTACCTTAAAAATGTTTTGCGATAGGAAGAATGATAGTGAATGCACTATTATTTACAAACGTCTGCAAAAAGGTTATAAAAAAAAGGTTCACTCGACGAAGAGAGCTGCATACGGACACTTTATTGTAAACTCTAATAATAAAACCAAGGATTCTTGGAGACTCATAAATTATGAATTGAACAAACCTGCTCCTAGCCACACTATTGAAATTGCCCCCGAGGAGTTTAATTGTCACTTTGCTGCAGCGGCGGATCAGTTGAAATCACAGATCTCAAATTTGGACTTTGGCCCCGATTTTTTGCGCCTTGAACGGTTTCGGGTCCCTCCTGATTGTTCTTTTGACTTACCGGTTATCTCCGAAGAAACGGTGTTCCGTGCCTTGTTAACGTTGAAGAATTCAAAATGTTTAGATGTGTACAACATAAACAGTAAGATCGTTAAACAATCATCTAGTATTCTTGTTCCTCTTTTAACACATTTATTTAACAGTTGTATAGTTTCCTCAGTTTTTCCCGATGCACTTAAGCATTCTAAAGTGCACCCTCTTCATAAAAAAGGAGATAAGAAGGATGTAAACAACTATCGTCCGATTTCGATAATCCCCTTATTTGGAAAAATTTTCGAAATTGTGCTAAAGGACATTTTATTGAACTACCTGCTGGAAATTTCTTTTTTTGATGACAGGCAGTGGGGATTTCTGCCGGGGAGGTCCACTTCGCAGGCTGTCCGCTCCGTTGTTGATGTTGTTGTTGACGCTTTCGAGAATGGTGATAGGATTGCTCTTTCCCTGTTCGATGTGTCTAAGGCATTTGATTGTATTAGTCACGATTTGCTGGCAGGTAAGCTTTCCAGAACTGGCGTCTCGGCCCATACACTACGGTTTTTTATGTCTTATCTACAGGATCGTTGTCAATCTGTGCATATGAACGGATTAAGTTCATCGACATTGCCCTTGAGGTTTGGTGTGCCTCAGGGATCTGTCTTAGGACCTTTGCTCTTTCTCATATATGTAAATGATCTTCCAAAATATGTTGATCCGGCAGACTGTAGATTGTTTGCTGATGATACCACCATTATAACAAAAAACTCATCTCTGCCTGAGTTAGCAAGTGCTAGTTCGTTTGCTGAAACTCGAGCGAAGAATTGGTTTTCTGCCCACGGGTTATTTCTTAATGAGAGCAAAACTCAAAGATTGACGCTGTCGACAGCGGAAGCTAGGGGTGACAGTGTTACGTTGCTGGGAATTTGTATTGATGATAAGCTGAGCTGGGGCCCCCAGATAGATGCTCTCTGCAATCGCCTGTCATCGGCATTGTTCGCATTGAGATGTCTTCGTGGTTCTCTCGACATTTCTGTACTTAGAACCGCCTATTTTGCCTTATTCCATTCAAGATTCCTTTATGGAATTACCGTCTGGGGTGGTTCTGGACACGCCTTGAGAGTGTTCAGGATGCAGAAGAGGGCTGTAAGAGTGTTGCTTGGCCTCGGGCGTAGAGAGTCCTGTAGGGACCATTTTCTGAATCTGCACATTATGACTGTGCCATCGGCTTATATATATTTTACCTTGCTCGAGATCCATCAGAACAGGTCAAGGTACAGTCAGCAGTCTGATATACATGATTTTAATACAAGGAATGCAGAACATCTTAGGCTGCCTAGATACAGGCTCTCAAAATCTATGAGAAACTCCCTGGATTTGAGCTTGTTTAACAGACTACCTGCCAGCGTCAGAACCCTGAACGCTACAGAGTTTAAAATCAAACTAAAAACATTTTTCTATTCAAACAGCTTTTACAGTGTGGAGGAATTCCTTGTACACCGGTTCTAAAACGTCTTTTGTTTGATATGGATGTGGCTCCTGTGTCTTTATATATTTTGTGTCAATTGGTCTAACGTCTCATAACTACTGTAGTATGTCTTAGTTTTACCTACTTTGTTATTTACTATTAATGTTTTTTTACTGACTTGCTACACATACATGTTTTGTATTTTGTGGTCAAACAAATAAACCTAAACCTAAACCTAAACCTACTAGGGACGAAACTTGCTTAAATAGGGATTTAGTTATGCTTAGACAAGGTATTAACGAATCACCTCAGAATTTCTATGACAGGGTTTTAGAAATATTAAACCTAATAGTTAGTTTTGTTGATGCGCACGATACACAAGCATCTGCAACTATAAAGCGAGAGATGTATCAATTTATATTATTATCAAATTAGCATTGACCACATTTTTATCAGGCTTCAGAGAACCCTTAGGGAACACTATTTGCTGTATGAAATCAACTGATTTGGCACAAGCTACACAGTTTGTTATTCAGGAAAATAATGTTCGATACTTCCAAAATAACACCACCCATATGGTCAAGCAACCATCTCAAAATATTTAAAAACTACGTCCTATTCAATCAGTACCATATTTTCCGAATTATGCCTAACCCTAACAACACTTAATGCTAACACAAGACACTACCAATTTCGACAATCTTTTCCATTCCAATCAGCACCTGTAAGGCCAAATTTTAATTACAGTGAACATAAAAACCCCTCAAACTCTCAGGCTGTTGCAAGAAATAACACTAACGTTTTCAAACCTGACACTTCGAAACCGTTACCTACCCCAACTCCTATGTCGTTATTCACCCAGCAAACTTTTAGAACGCATAGATCTCACATTAGATAGATCAATTAGATATCACTCCAAATGACTATACAAGTTATTATCCGGATTCTGCAGAGACATATTCCTGCCAAGATAATTGGGCAGATCAAGTTGCGTCATACGCAGAAGATCCTTATCAGCATGGTGAAACTGATATGCCAATTAATAATCAATCTGCCGATTATTCAATATCTCAACCCTCTCAATCATCTGACGAAAATGAAAATTTTCGGCAAGCTTCCAACAGCACTTCCAACCCCTAACTAATAGCCCACCAATATTCACTTTTAATCTAAATTCTTCAAGCGAACTTTCATACATTGTATTCCCAGAAAACAACTTAAAATTTCTTAGTGACTCAGGATCAAGCAGGTCATTTATAAACCCCGAACTTGTTAACGAACTTTTTCCAAGTCCGCCAAGTCGTGTAATCAAAGATCCCTTTGTTGTTAGTTCTGCATTTCAGCAATCAGCACACGACTACAGAGCGCTTATTCCAGTTTCAAGAATTTTTAGAATACCATTTGACCAAGATCTTAAATTCTACTTATTTAAGTTTCATAAAGTAATTGATCGACTACTAGGACTAGACAATCTCAAACTCTTACAAGCCACCATAAACTTTGACACTGGATACTTAATGACACCCTATACTAAAATTAAATTACAATTTTATCAAACGAACTCTGATTTACATTGCATGGCAATACTCCCACGCACAGAGCAAACCATAAAAATTAAAACCTCAATTCAAAACGGCGAAGTTGTCGTTCCATATACAAAAATAAACCAGTGCGAAATTTCAGAATCCTTATGCGTAGCTAAAAATGGTTATGCATTAACTACCATATTAAATAATGGAACTTCATCTGAAACGATCGACTTTTCACAGCCAATCGAGGTTGAAAATTTCGACATTTCACTTTTACAAAATATTGTCTTAAATAACTTTAATAACAATCCAACACAAAAATCAAAATTAGACATTTCCAAGTTAAGAGTCAATCATCTTAATCCTGAAGAAAGACAACAAATTTTAAAATTATGTCAAGAGTTTTCTGATATTTTTTATAATGAAAACACGCCCTTAACATTCACTAATAAAGTAAAACATACAATCAAAACAACCGACGAAATTCCAATTTATACCAAAACTTAGCGATATCCCTTTATTCATCGCCAAGAAGTAGAAAATCAAATCAAAAAAATGTGAGATCAAAAAATTATCCTCTGATTCACCTTGGTAGGCACCCATTTGGGTGTCCCCAAAAAATTAGACACGACTGGCCAACGGAAATGGCGAGTGGTTATCGATTATAGGAAATTAAATTAAAATATCAGTAGATAAGAAATACCCATTGCCTCAAATCGCGGACATTCTTGATAAATTAGGCAAGTGTCAATATTTTTCTACTATTGACCTAGCATCGGGATTTCATCAAATTGAGATGAGTGAAGATGACATTCCCAAAACTGCGTTTAATACTGAAAACGGTCATTATGAATTTCTTAGAATGCCATTCGGCTTAAAGATTGCTCCGGCGACCTTTCAACAGGTTATGGACTCCATATTACTGTTACGATCGCAGCAACGCCGCATGGGAGGCGGGGCAACGCATGGGAGCGTGTTAGTTGGTGGAGCTTCGCGACCTATCCGCGCTGCGTCATGGCTGACACGAGTGATTTATTGCTCGTCTGGCTTAATCTAGAAGGCAGTTGTTTACAACCGTTTTTTTTTATGAGAGATTATTCAAGAATTCTTATAAAGAACTTTCTAGGTTTTTCTGTAATTTTCGGATTGTATATAAAAGGCGCATAGAGCGGCGGTTAAGGATAGTCTTGTTTTAAGCGAGCTATAACTAAGCTAAAGTTACGAAGAGATAATAGAAGGCTAGAAAGTGTTAAGTAGTGAGTTATTTAGTAGTCGAGTGTATTTGTGGAATAAATAAATAGTGTCTTCGTGTTAAATCGTTGCACTGGAATTATTGAACCCCGAGTTCGCAACAATTGGTGTCAGATAAGTGCGATTCCAGTGGGAACTTGAAAACTAATATTGCTGAACTGTAAGTTAGTGCTTCATTGCCGGACATTACGTGTTTATGCCAGTAACCAGAAGCCAGCATCAAGCGATGGAGGATCAACTTGCCGCCCTGCTGTCCCTTATGCAACAACAGAAGGAAGAGCAAGAAAAACGTTATAAGGAACAAAAAGAAGAGCAGGAAAAACGTTATAAAGAACAAAAAGAAGAACAGGAAAAACGTGATCAAATACAGGAGCGACGTTATCTAGAACAGGAGAAACGTTATAATGAACAAAAAAAAGGAACAAGAAAGACGTGATCAAGTACAGGAGCAACGTCATCAACAATTCAAAGAAGAATTAATGAACCATCTTGCAGCTAGGGAGCAACAATTGGAAGAAAGAATAATGCAATGCGTTAACGAATCCGTTAACGGCGTGAACGAATCCATTAACGGCGTTAACGAAAGACTCGAAGCTGTCAACCAGAGGGTTCTCGAGCTAGAAAAGAAATTCCGGGAACAACTTGAGGACGACAACGTGTCTACAGAGAGTTTTAGCACATCCAACGCTAAAATTAAGCCTCCCGATTATGACGGTACTACGGCCTGGGAAATTTATAAAACACAATTTGAGGCAGCTGCAAAAGCTAATGGCTGGTCCGAGCCCCAGAAAGCTACATCATTAGTGGTAGCACTTCGTGGAAAAGCGGCTGAACTACTCCAATCTCTGTCGGCAGCTGATCAAAGTAATTATGCAGTTTTAGTACACTCTCTGCAACTACGATTTGGAAACGAGCACAAAGAAACCGTGTTCCAAGCCCAGCTGAGGATGAGACAGCAGAAGTCAGGTGAATCCTTACAAGAATTTGAGGCGGACATAGACAGACTAATTCACCTGGCATACCCATCAGCCCCTGAATGTTTTCAAACGCAATTTGCCGCCGAAAGGTTCATTGAGGGAGTTCGAGATAGTGACATGAGATACCACTTACGTCTAGTAAGGCCCAGGAATATCAGCGAGGCACTAGTTCGGGCCCTGGAATTCGAGGCGTCACGAGTGTCATCTAGTTCTTCTCTTCATGTAAGAATGGCAACTTGCGATGACAAGGAGGATACGTCAAGGACTGAATCCATGGCCAGTTTACATAAAACGATTAAGGATATGGCAGTCAATATACAAGCCCTGTTGGGAAGGACGCCTCGATCAACAGACAATCGGGGCATAAAATGTTTTAACTGCGGCAGACTGGGTCACATCAAGAGTAACTGCCGTAATAGGGCAAGAAGTCCGTCGCCGTCGTTTAGAAGACCGAGCGGCGACCAAGACCGCCCTAGGTCCCAGGAAAACTAATTCCGGTCAATGCAAGGGGGCAATTGACCGGGGCCGCTAAGACCCCCAGGATCTTTAAAGTCAATAATTTGGGTGGCAAAAGTCTCACAGTGGCCGGACGCATTAAAGGACAGAAGATCCAGATTACCATCGATACAGGAGCAGATGTGACCATTGTAAGGCCAGATAAACTTTTCGGATATACCATACAACCATTGCCCAACCCTATTATGTTAAAATCAGTCACTGGAGAGTCTTGCCCTATAGACGGAGAAGCCGATGTCACCATCATTATTGGAGAAAGACTCGAAGTTCGGCATAAAGTGTTGGTTGCCAGGATCAAAGACGAGTTTATTTTGGGAATGGATCTCATTAGGAAACATGGATTCTCCTATGATCACAAACGGAATATTCTCACATTTGGAGATGAGGAGTTCGCATTAACCAATGGAAATGTGGAAACTAGTGTCCACCTACTGGTGGTAGAAGATGTGAAAATTCCTCCAAATTCAGAACAAATTATCACAGTGACCTCTGAAAATGATCCTGGGTGGTCCATAGGACTTATAGAACCTAACCTGGATTTGACGACTGAAATCATGGTAGCACGAACTTTGACCGACACGAAGAAGACTATGCCAGTACGAGTTGCAAATATTGGAGAAAAGACCATCAAGCTCAAAGAAGGAACAGTTCTTGCCAATTATGAGCCTGTGCAATGGGTATGCAATTGTGTCGAAGCAGAGACATCCAAAGTTAAATCTTCTAACCAAGCTTCCCCAGAGGTTATTGATGCTTTCAAACGACATTGGAGTCATCTGTCAAGGGAACAACTTCAATCTGCCATAAAATTTGCTATGGATGAATCTGATATGTTCAACTTCAAGAGCAACGACAGTCAAACTGATTTAGTTGTCCATAAGATCAACACAGGAGATGCCCAGCCAATACGACAACATCCGCGAAGGGTCCCTCTGGCTAAACAACAGGAAGTTAACAGTTTGCTGAATGAAATGTTAAAGGAGGGCGTCATAGAAGAATCATCTAGTCCATGGTCGTCGCCGGTGGTTCTTGTTAAGAAGAAAGATGGTTCAACGCGGTTTTGTGTTGACTACAGGAAACTTAATGACGTGACCAAGAAGGACAGCTACCCATTGCCACGTATAGACGACACCTTAGCAACTTTATCGGGATCAAAGTGGTTTTCCACTCTAGATTTAAAAAGTGGGTACTGGCAAGTAAAGATTGCTCCCGAAGACAAAGAAAAGACTGCATTTTCTACTGGTTCTGGACTATACCAATTCACTGTTATGCCTTTTGGATTGTGCAATGCTCCATCAACTTTCGAGCGACTAATGGAACTTGTCTTGAGGGGGCTGACTTGGAAAACTTGCCTGGTATACTTAGATGACATAATTGTCATGGGACGTGATTTCGACGAGCACTTGAAGAATTTAAGAGAAATCTTCAACAAGTTACGGAATGCTCACCTGAAGTTAAACTACAAGAAATGCAGCCTGTTCCAGAAGCAAGTCGAGTACTTGGGGCATACTATCTCAGAACAAGGCATTAAAACTAGCCATAGTAAAATATCTGCCATTAAAGATTGGCCAGTTCCCCGAGACAAACACGAAGTAAGGAGCTTTTTGGGACTATGTACTTACTACAGGAGATTTGTAAAGGGATTTGCCGACATCGCAAAACCGCTGCACAAATTAACGGAAAAGAAAACACCGTTCTTGTGGAACCACGAATGCAGTCAGGCGTTTCCAAGGCTTAAAGCTGCCCTCTGTTCTAGTCCGATCTTGGCTTACCCTATAAAGGACGGACTCTTTATTTTGGACACGGATGCAAGTAACTGTGGAATAGGTGCAGTACTCTCTCAAAGACAAAACGGGCAAGAGAAGGTCATTGAATACTACAGTAAGACTTTAAATAAGCCAGAAAGAAACTATTGCGTCACTAGAAAGGAACTGTTGGCCATCGTTAAAGCAGTCGAACATTACCATCGCTACTTATATGGAAAAAGGTTCCTGATTAGGACTGACCATGGAGCCTTGAAATGGTTATTACAGATGAAGAACTCTGAAGGTCAAATAGCCAGATGGATAGAGCGCCTGCAGCAGTACGATTTCCAAATTGAACATCGACCAGGAAGGTCTCACGGAAATGCCGATGCATTGTCTAGACGGCCTTGTAAAGAAGATTGTCGGCATTGTCAAAGAACTGAGCAGCGTGAGGGACTTCCTTTGGTAAGGAGAACGTCGGTAGAAATAAACGATGGCTGGACCACACAGACCCTTCGAGAAGAACAAATGAATGATCCAGATATTGGACTCATCCTCTCTGCAAAGACTGACGACAAGAGACCAGAATGGCAAGAAATTGCTGGTAAAAGTCCAAACCTGAAGGCGCTATGGGCCCAGTGGCACTCTCTTAAAATAGAAAATGGATTACTGAAGAGAGCGTGGGAGAGTCCGGATGGCAAGACCGTAGTCAGTCAGTTGGTTGTTCCTGGAAGCAGAAAATCGGACGTACTACAGGAAATGCACGACGGAACCAGTGGAGGTCATTTTGGGGTCAATAAAACCTTGGCCAAAATTAAAGAGCGGTTCTACTGGGTGAATTATCATGAAGACGTCGAATCTTGGTGCCGCAAGTGCGAAGTTTGTTGTGCCACAAAAGGACCTCGAACAAGATCACGCGGCCGAATGGTGCAGTACACAGTAGGTGCTCCATTCGAGAGGGTAGCAATTGATGTCGCGGGACCGTTTCCTACGACTGAGTCGGGCAATAAATACATCTTGGTCGCCATGGATTACTTCACTAAATGGCCTGAAGCATACGCCCTGCCTAATCAAGAAGCAACGACTGTGGCAACGGTGCTAGTAAATGAAATGTTCTGCAGATTTGGAGTCCCTCTCGAACTTCATTCTGATCAGGGCCGAAATTTTGAATCGGCTGTTTTCCAGAAGGTCATGGAACTTCTCGGAATTCGCAAGACCAGGACAACTCCTTTGCATCCACAGTCGGATGGGATGGTAGAGAGGTTTAATCGGACCATGGAACATTACCTGTCTAAAATGGTGGCAGATCATCAGCGTGATTGGGACCAACATCTACCTCTCATGTTGATGGCATACCGAGGCTCTACGCATGAAGCCACTGGTTATACTCCGGCGAAAGTGATGTTCGGAAGGGAAATGAGGCTTCCTGCAGATTTGATGTATGGAACACCAGAAAAAGACTCACTCAACTCTGAGAATTTTGTGGAGGAGCTTAAGGAGAGGCTGGACAATGTTCATGAACAAGTCAGGAATAAGCTGCGGATATCCAGTGATCGAGCCAAAGCAAGATATGACTTACTAGCTAACTCCCGCGGCTTCCAGGATGGTGATTTGGTGTGGTTATACAATCCGAGGCGAAAGGTGGGGAAGTCGCCCAAACTTAGCCAAAATTGGGAAGGACCTTATACAATTATAAAGAAGATTAATGATGTGGTGTATAGGATCCAGCGGACCCCTAGGTCAAAGATGAAGGTCGTTCATTTGGATCGATTAGCACGATACCATGGAACTCTATCTGTTCGGGACGAACAGACTTAGGAGGAGGGCAATGTTACGATCGCAGCAACGCCGCATGGGAGGCGGGGCAACGCATGGGAGCGTGTTAGTTGGTGGAGCTTCGCGACCTATCCGCGCTGCGTCATGGCTGACACGAGTGATTTATTGCTCGTCTGGCTTAATCTAGAAGGCAGTTGTTTACAACCGTTTTTTTTTTTTATGAGAGATTATTCAAGAATTCTTATAAAGAACTTTCTAGGTTTTTCTGTAATTTTCGGATTGTATATAAAAGGCGCATAGAGCGGCGGTTAAGGATAGTCTTGTTTTAAGCGAGCTATAACTAAGCTAAAGTTACGAAGAGATAATAGAAGGCTAGAAAGTGTTAAGTAGTGAGTTATTTAGTAGTCGAGTGTATTTGTGGAATAAATAAATAGTGTCTTCGTGTTAAATCGTTGCACTGGAATTATTGAACCCCGAGTTCGCAACATTACGTTGAATTCAAAACAAAAAGTGCTTAGTGTACCTAGACGATATTATCGTTTACTAGACTTCGTTACAAGAGCATCTAGTAAATTTAAAACTTGTATTTCAATAACTTAGGGAATCAAATTTTAAAACTACAGCTTGATAAAAGCGAATTTTTGAGACACGAGGTCGCTTACCTTGCTCACACCCTCCGGTGTAAAACCTAACCCGGATAAAATCAAAGCAATAAAACAATATCCTATTCCCAATACGACCAAACAATTGAAAGGATTTTTAGGACTCTTAATTTACTATCGTAGATTTATTAACAATTTTGCAAATTTAACAAAATCATTGACTAGATGTTTGAAAAAAGGTGCTAAAATAGAGCATAACGAAGAGTTGGTTAACTGTTTTAAAACTTGCAAAAATTTGTTAATTAATGAACCGATATTACAATACCCCGACTTCAGTAAACCATTTAATTTGACCACCCATGCAAGTAATGTGGCAATTGGCGCTGTCTTATCGCAAGGGCCAATAGGTCAAGATTTACCAATTGCTTATGCATCTCGTACCTTAAATGACTCAGAATCAAATTACTCAACCATTGAAAAAGAGTGAAGTATGCAACTAAATATTTTCGCCCCTATTTATTCGGAAGAAAATTCAATATCATAATCGATCATAAACCATTACAGTGGCTGTTTTCTTTAAAAGATCCTTCTTCAAAATTATTGCGTTGGCGTATTAAATTAGAAGAATTCGATTATAATATTATATATAAAAAAGGCAAACTTAACACAAACGCCGATGCTTTGTCTCGCATTGAAATTCACGTTAAAGAAACCCAAGAAACTCAAGACTATGATTTAGATAAATACGTTAACGACTTCTATGAGGAACATGTACAACCTTCCACAAGTCGCGACATAGATCAAGTTTCAATCATAGCGCAATGCGACGACGACGACCCACCAGGTAGGTATTTCTGACGATGACAATAACACGGTGCACACGAACGCTGAAAATCCTGTAGCAGGTATTCCAATTTCAGAAACGGCAGTTAATTACGGCGCGAATCAAATAATTATTCAAAAAGTGTTTCACTCACCAGCAAAACACAAAATTCAAAATTTGTTCAATAAAAAGAAAAGAATAACTGTCCAACTTTCTGAAAATAATTACGAACAAGAAATAATAAATTTTATGAGGGAAGTTGTAGCTCCAAATAAACTTTATTATTTATATTTCGCAGACCCCGATATGTACGAACCCTTTTCTGAAGTAATTAGGCAAAATTTCAGATGGCCCTCTATTAAATTTCTGCGTTGCCTTAAAAAGTTAGTCGACGTAATAGATAAAAACGATATCAAGGATATAATTAGAAATTATCACGAAGGTAAAACTAACCACCGTGGTATAGAAGAGACTCTCAAGCGCCTAAGAGAAAAATATTATTGGCCAGAACTTAAACAATCTGTCCAATCTTATATAAATGATTGCGAAAAATGCTTATAAAGCAAATACGAACGTAACCCAGTTAAAATACCAATGAATGTCACACCTAGAGCTTCAAGACCCTTCGAGATTATTCACCTAGATACTTACACTTTCGATAAAAATAAATTTTGACAATTATCGACAGTTTCTCTAAATATGCTCAAGCTTACCACCTAACTTCGCTCACTTCAGTAGAAATTGTCGACAAACTGTTAACATTCTTTTCGCACCACGGAATTCCAAAACAAATTATAGTGGACAATGGTACTGAGTTTAAAAATACTGTCATAACGGAATTGTTAACTCTACACAAAATTAAAGTCCATTTTTGCTCACCACATCACCCAGAGTCTAATGGTGTCGTAGAACGTTTACACTCCACTTTTGCAGAACATATCAGATTGCTAAATAATCAAGATTACTCTGAAACACCCACGAAACAAAAAATGATTTACGCAATCCTTGTAT
This sequence comes from Taphrorychus bicolor, assembly GCA_951812265.1. NCBI lineage: Eukaryota > Metazoa > Arthropoda > Insecta > Coleoptera > Curculionidae > Taphrorychus > Taphrorychus bicolor. Next base: position 41,849,729 of record OX638301.1, on the reverse strand, counting down.
ATAATCATTCTATACACTCTGTCATATAACCTCGAATGATATTTTCGACGTAAAGTTAGATCAAATACTAGTAAATGACTATGCCAATTCGCATAGAGAAAAAGCGAAAATATTGTACACCCAACTGAACAATAAATTAATTGAAAAAAAAAGAAAAGTTAGCGGAAAAAATAAACAAAGATAAAGACGATCCAGACATATTCGAACCTGAACAAACTGTCCATCTTAAAAAACACATTAAGCAAAAACATACAAATAAATTCAATAAGCCTACAAAACTAATCGGTATTAATACTAAAAAGAAGACAGGCCGAACAGATGATACTTTAAAAGTACATCTTTCTAATATCAAACGTCTATTACAGAATAGGTATAGTTTTGAATAATTTAATTACTCTCTTTTCAGAATTCTTCAAACAACATTCGCTTTCGACGACAAAATCACATTCAGAGGATTAACAGATAATCCCGGACTAATTCCAGTAAACCTAAGACAGGCAAAATAAAAAAAGTACACATACACGCTATTACATTTTTACGATTTAAATCCAATTATTGTAGAAGTAAATAAGTTACAAACTAACTCGTTAAATCTAACTGGGGAAATGAACTCCAATTTAGAATAGAGACTAGAAGTAGGTAATTATCTTAAGATTCTAGCATTAATACAAGATAGGGTAGAAACAAAATGGTGTGGTGATAAACGGAATAGGATCCATATTTAAATCAATAACAGGTAATTTAGATGCTTCAGATGGAGAGCGTTATGATAATCTAATCAGAGAATTGCAAAATAATGAATTTAAGCTAAAAGCATCAATTTTGGAAGGTAATTCTGTGTCATTAGACTTGATAAAACAATTCAACGACACAGTTAGGAAAGTCACCCACAATGAAAAGTTGCTAGAATCTAAAATACGTCAAATAGAGTTCATTGTACAAAAGGTAACTTCTAAGGAAAATGCCAACTATATCAAAGACACCCTTAATCAAATAATTAATGTTTATTAAAGCATTGATTTAATGCTATTAGATGTAGAAAGTGCCATTACGTTCTCTAAGTTAAAGATTTTACATCCAAGCATAATAAAAACTGATGCTTTATTTCATGAACTAAAGCGCATAGAAAAAATATTGTTGCGAACTCGGGGTTCAATAATTCCAGTGTAACGATTTAATATGAAAACACTATTTATTAACTCCACAAATACACACGACTACTAAATAACTCACTACTTAACACTTTATAGCCTTCTATTATCGCTTCGTAACTTTAGCTTACTTATAGCTCGATTAAAATACGACTATTCTTAACCGCCGCTCTATGCGCCTTTATATACAATCCTAAAATTACAGAAAAACCTAGAAAGTTCTTTATAAAAATTCTTGAATAATCTCACATAAAAAAACGGTTGTAACCAACTGCCTTCTAGATTAAGCCAGCCGAGCAATAAATCACTAGTGTCAGCCATGACGCAGCGCGGATAGGTCGCGAAGCTCCACCAACCAACACGCTCCCATGCGTTACCCCGCCTCCCATGCGGCGTTGCTGCGAATCGTAACATTGCCCTCCTCCTAAGGCTGTTCGTCCCGAACAGATAGAGTTCCATGGTATCGTGCTAATCGATCCAAATGAACGACCTTCATCTTTGACCTAAGGGTCCGCTGTCCGCTGGATCCTATACACCACATCATTAATCTTCTTTATAATTGTATAAGGTCCTTCCCAATTTTGGCTAAGTTTGGGCGACTTCCCCACCTTTCGCCTCGGATTGTATAACCACACCAAATCACCATTCTGGAAGCCGCGGGATTTAGCTAGTAAGTCATATCTTGCTTTGGCTCGATCACTGGATATCCGCAGTTTATTCCTGACTTGTTCATGAACATTGTCCAGCCTCTCCTTAAGCTCCTCCACAAAATTCTCAGAGTTGAGTGAGTCTTTTTCTGGTGTTCCATACATCAAATCTGCAGGCAGCCTCATTTCCCTTCCGAACAACACTTTCGCCGGAGTATAACCAGTGGCTTCATGCGTAGAGCCTCGGTATGCCATCAACATGAGAGGTAGATGTTGGTCCGAATCACGCTGATGATCTGCCACCATTTTAGACAGGTAATGTTCCATGGTCCAATTAAATCTTTCTACCATCCCATCCGACTGTGGATGCAAAGGAGTTGTCCTGGTCTTGCGAATTCCGAGAAGTTCCATGACCTTCTGGAAAACAGCCGATTCAAAATTTCGGCCCTGATCAGAATGAAGTTCGAGAGGGACCCCAAATCTGCAGAACATTTCATTTACTAGCACCGTTGCCACAGTCGTTGCTTCTTGATTAGGCAGGGCGATGCTTCAGGCCATTTAGTGAAGTAATCCATGGCGACCAAGATGTATTTATTGCCCGACTCAGTCTGAGGAAACGGTCCCGCGACATCAATTGCTACCCTCTCGAATGGAGCACCTATAGTGTACTGCACCATCCGGCCGCGTGATCTTGTTCGAGGTCCTTTTGTGGCACAACAAACTTCGCACTTGCGGCACCAAGATTCGACGTCTTCATGATAATTCACCCAGTAGAACCGCTCTTTAATTTTGGCCAAGGTTTTATTGACCCCAAAATGACCTCCACTTGTTCCGTTGTGCATTTCCTGTAGTACATCTGATTTTCTGCTGTCAGGAACAACCAACTGACTGACTACGGACTTGCCATCCGGACTCTCCCACGCTCTCTTCAGTAATCCATTTTCTATTTTAAGAGAGTGCCACTGGGCCCATAGCGCCTTCAGGTTTGGACTTTTACCAGCAATTTCTTGCCATTCTGGTCTCTTGTCGTCAGTCTTTGCAGAGAGGATGGGTCCAATATCTGGATCATTCATTTGTTCTTCTCGAAGGGTCTGTGTGGTCCAGCCATCGTTTATTTCCACCGACGTTCTCCGTACAGAAGGAAGTCCCTCACGCTGCTCAGTTCTTTGACAATGCCGACAATCTTCTTTACATGGCCGTCTAGACAATGCATCGGCATTTCCGTGAGACCTTCCTGGTCGATGTTCAATTTGGAAATCGTACTGCTGCAGGCGCTCTATCCATCTGGCTATTTGACCTTCAGAGTTTTTCATCTGTAATAACCATTTCAAGGCTCCATGGTCAGTTCTAATCAGGAACCTTTTTTCATATAAGTAGCGATGGTAATGTTCGACTGCTTTAACAATGGCCAACAGCTCCTTTCTAGTGACGCAATAGTTTCTTTCTGGCTTACTTAAAGTCTTACTGTAGTACTCAATAACCTTCTCTTGCCCGTTTTGTCTTTGAGAGAATACTGCACCTAGACCACAGTTACTTGCATCCGTGTCCAGAATAAACAGTCCGTCCTTTATAGGGTGAGCCAAGATTGGACTAGAACAGAGGGCAGCTTTAAGCCTTGCAAACGCCTGACTGCAATCGTGGTTCCACAAGAACGGTGTTTTCTTTTCTGTTAATTTGTGCAGCGGTTTTGCGATGTCGGCGAATCCCTCTACAAATCTCCTGTAGTAAGTACATAGTCCCAAAAAGCTCCTTACTTCGTGTTTGTCTCGGGGAACTGGCCAATCTTTAATGGCAGATATTTTACTTTGGCTAGTTTTAATGCCTTGTTCTGAGATGGTATGCCCCAAGTAATCGACTTGCTTTTGGAATAGGCTGCATTTCTTGTAGTTTAGCTTCAGGTGAGCATTCCGTAACTTGTTGAAGATTTCTCTTAAATTCTTCAAATGCTCGTCGAAATCACGTCCCATGACAATTATGTCATCTAAGTATACCAGGCAAGTTTTCCAAGTCAGCCCCCTCAAGACAAGTTCCATTAGTCGCTCGAAAGTTGATGGAGCATTGCACAATCCAAAAGGCATAACAGTGAATTGGTATAGTCCAGAACCAGTAGAAAATGCAGTCTTTTCTTTGTCTTCGGGAGCAATCTTTACTTGCCAGTACCCACTTTTTAAATCTAGAGTGGAAAACCACTTTGATCCCGATAAAGTTGCTAAGGTGTCGTCTATACGTGGCAATGGGTAGCTGTCCTTCTTGGTCACGTCATTAAGTTTCCTGTAGTCAACACAGAACCGCGTTGAACCATCTTCCTTCTTAACAAGAACCACAGGCGACGACCATGGACTAAATGATTCTTCTATGACGCCCTCCTTTAACATTTCATTCAGCAAACTGTTAACTTCTTGTTGTTTAGCCAGAGGGACCCTTCGTGGGTGTTGTCGTATTGGCTGGGCATCTCCTGTGTTGATCTTATGGACAACTAAATCAGTTTGACTGTCGTTGCTCTTGAAGTTGAACATATCAGATTCATCTATAGCAAATTTTATGGCAGATTGAAGTTGTTCCCTTGACAGATGACTCCAATGTCGTTTGGAAGCATCAATAACCTCTGGGGAAGCTTGGTTAGAAGATTTAACTTTGGATGTCTTTGCTTCGACACAATTGCATACCCATTGCACAGGCTCATAATTGGCAAGAACTGTTCCTTCTTTGAGCTTGATGGTCTTTTCTCCAATATTTGCAACTCGTACTGGCGTAGTCTTCTTCGTGTCGGTCAAAGTGCGTGCTACCATGATTTCAGTCGTCAAATCCAGGTTAGGTTCTATAAGTCCTATGGACCACCCAGGATCATTTTCAGAGGTCACTGTGATAATTTGTTCTGAATTTGGAGGAATTTTCACATCTTCTACCACCAGTAGGCGGACACTAGTTTCCACATTTCCATTGGTTAATGCGAACTCCTCATCTCCAAACGTGAGAATATTCTGTTTATGATCATAGGAGAATCCATGTTTCCTGATGAGATCCATTCCCAAAATAAACTCGTCTTTGATCCTGGCAACCAACACTTTATGCCGAACTTCGAGTCTTTCTCCAATAATGATGGTGACATCGGCTTCTCCGTCTATAGGGCAAGACTCTCCAGTGACTGATTTTAACATAATAGGGTTGGGCAATGGTTGTATGGTATATCCGACAAGCTTATCTGGCCTTACAATGGTCACATCTGCTCCTGTATCGATGGTAATCTGGATCTTCTGTTCCTTAATGCGTCCGGCCACTGTGAGACTTTTGCCACCCAAATTATTGACTTTAAAGATCCTGGGGGTCTTAGCGGCCCCGGTCAATTGCCCCCTTGCATTGACCGGAATTAGTTTTCCTGGGACCTAGGGGGGCCTTGGTCGCCGCTTGGTCTTCTAAACGACGGCGACGGACTTCTTGCCCTATTACGGCAGTTACTCTTGATGTGACCCAGTCTGCCGCAGTTAAAACATTTTATGCCCCGATTGTCTGTTGATCGAGGGGTCCTTCCCAATAGGGCTTGTATATTGACTGCCATATCCTTCATCGCTTTATGTAAACTGGCCATGGATTCAGCCATAGACGTATTCTCCTCTTCATTGCAAGTTGCCATTCTTACACGCGGAGCTGAACTAGATGACACTCGTGACGCCTCGAATTCCAGGGCCCGAACTAGTGCCTCGCTGATATCCTTGGGCCTTACTAGACGTAAGTGGTATCTCATGTCACTATCGCGAACTCCCTCAATGAACCTTTCGGCTGCAAATTGCATTTGAAAAGATTCAGGGGCCGATGGATATGCCAGGTGAATGAGTCTGTCTATGTCCGCCTCAAATTCTTGTAAGGATTCACCTGACTTTTGCTGTCTCATTCTCAGCTGGGCCTAGAACACGGTTTCTTTGTGCTCATTTCCAAATCGTAGTTGCAGAGTGTGTACTAAAGCCGCATAATTACTTTGATCCGCTGCCGACAGAGATTGGAGTAACTCAGCCGCTTTTCCACGAAGTGCTACCACTAATGATGTAGCTTTCTGGGGCTCGGACCAACCATTAGCTTTTGCAGCTGCCTCAAACTGAGTTTTATAAATTTCCCATGCAGTAGTACCGTCATAATCGGGAGGCTTAATTTTAGCGTTGGCTGTGCTAAAACTCTCTGTAGACACGTTGTCGTCCTCAAGTTGTTCCCGGAATTTCTTTTCTAGCTCGAGAACCCTCTGGTTGACAGCTTCGAGTCCTTCGTTAACGCAGTTAATGGATTCGTGAACGCCGTTAACGGATTCGTTGACGGATTGCATTATTCTTTCTTCCAATTGTTGCTCCCTAGCTGCGAGATGGTTCATTAATTCTTCTTTGAATTGTTGATGACGTCGCTCCTGTACTTGATCACGTTTTTCTTGCTCTTCCTTCTGTTGTTGATAACGTCGCTCCTCTACTTGATCACGTTTTTCCTGTTCTTGATAACGTCGCTCCTGTACTTGATCGCGTTTTTCCTGTTCTTCGCACTTCTGACACCAATTGTTGCGAACTCGGGGTTCAATAATTCCAGTGTAACGATTTAATACGAAAACACTATTTATTAACTCCACAAATACACACGACTACTAAATAACTCACTACTTAACACTTTATAGCCTTCTATTATCGCTTCGTAACTTTAGCTTACTTATAGCTCGATTAAAATACGACTATTCTTAACCGCCGCTCTATGCGCCTTTATATACAATCCTAAAATTACAGAAAAACCTAGAAAGTTCTTTATAAGAATTCTTGAATAATCTCACATAAAAAAACGGTTGTAACCAACTGCCTTCTAGATTAAGCCAGCCGAGCAATAAATCACTCGTGTCAGCCATGACGCAGCGCGGATAGGTCGCGAAGCTCCACCAACCAACACGCTCCCATGCGTTGCCCCGCCTCCCATGCGGCGTTGCTGCGAATCGTAACAATATTATCATACACAAAACGTATGCCTATAAAAGTAACTTTAGAAAATACGCTTCTTTATGAACGAATTATAAAAGTAGAAAGTTCTATTTATAAAAACCAGGTAAATTTCTTTTTAAGAATTCCAACTGTCTATCCAGAAGAATTAAGTTATTATCGACTTTATTCAACACCAGTGTATGCATAGAGCCATTGTAAGGTTATCATACAGCAAAATAAATTCCTTTTAAAAAATAAATTGCACTTTGCATACCGCGGAGATGAATGTACGAAGCTGAAGGACCAATACTACTTCTGTGAAGAGATGGACCTGCACGATGTCAAGTCAGCAAACTGTTGTGCGGTACAAATTTTGTCAAACCAAGGAGCTGCACCTGCCTGCCGCCAAATAAAAATAAGTCTGACAAAACCGGTCATAAACCAATTGGATGACCTCAGCCAATGGATAGTTGTTTTGCCTAAAGAAGAATTAGTAAAGTTAAATTGCAAGAGCCAAAATGAGCGCTTAAAACTTTTCGAAACACAAATATTCAATATTCCAGAACAATGTCAAGTCTATCTGGATGGAATAGTAATAAACAATAGAAATTCAGTGGAAAAAACCAACCAGTTAGTGCTTTTCCCTGACTTAAGTGAAAATCAGGCGTTGCTGCCCACTTTGAATCTGAGTTCACACTTGGAAGATATTAAATTGGATGACCTACAACATCTGAGAAGCCATATTTTGGAAAATCAACCTGTGTTAAGCGTTACTTTAATTTTTAATACACCAAGCTTCTGGACAATTGCAATTTATTTCTCTTTGAGTCTTTTAGCTGTTTACATTATAGTTCAGAAGATCAAACTGAGATTCTGCACCGAGAAATCGCAACCCGAAGAAATCTCCACGGAACTACTACAAGAGGTTCAACTACCACGACAAGCCGTTTAGTTAAATTTTCGAAGAAAGAAGTTATGAAGCGTCCTATTCCGGATACTGCTGATGGCACCTGCTTACGCTGCTTATTATCTATTACGAGGCAACCGCTTTCCCATGCATTAGTTAGTCAGAGCTTAATAGTCTTTACTACAATACTGATATAATGTATTATTCCTTATACTGTGGTCCCACCTCCAATGTTGCCCGGGATTTGGAATCCCGGGATCCCGACCAAATTAATGGTCTCGAAAATCCCGGGATCCAAAATCAAATCCCGAAATATCCCGAAATCATGTTTCTGTTATTTACCCGTGTAATTTGACGGGGTTTCACCGATGCGACGAGTTCCGCGTATCGAGCATTAGGCAGCAGCGCAACGTCGACGCTGTACGCACTGAATTGCCGAAGCTTTCCCCCGGAGATCCGGGGAATCACACGACTCGACACACGAATTTTGATTACTTGATTGCCAGATTGAATTTCTAATGAATTGTATACTGTACATCCCACTAAAAATGATGACAGAAATTCAATGTGGCAACACTTTATATTATTGATAGCCAAAGATAAACAGTCTGCAAAATGCATAATATGCAAAAAAGCTATAGCCTATAGCCACTAAGGGAGCTTCCCCCCTTAGTAGGGAGGGAGGGATTGCAACGATAGAATTGGACGTTCTTTATAATGGATTGCACCTTCATTATAAGCCGCTCACCTAATGGCCATTTCCACCAAGCAAATTTTAAGGAAACTTAAAGTTAAGGGCCCTTAAACCATATGTATTAGCATGAGTAACCATGGTAATAATGGAAGCCTTAACTAAGTATACTTAAAAATTGCTTGGTGCGATCGGCCATAAAGCAATTAAAAAGAAAACATTGGCTGTGCTAAAACTCTCTATAGACACGTTGTCGTTCTCAAGTTCTCGAGAACCTCCTGGTTGACAGCTTCGAGTCCTTCGTTAACACCGTTAACGGATTGCATTATTCTTTCTTCCATTTGTTGTTCCCTAGCTGCGAGATGGTTCACTAATTCTTCTTTGAACCATTTCTGTTCTTCCTTTTGTTCTAGATAATGTTTTTCCTGCTCTACCTCCTGTTGTTGATGACGTCGCTCCTGTACTTGATCACGTCTTTCTTGTTCGTCTTTTTGTTCGTTATAACGTTTTTCCTGCTCTTCCTTCGGCTCTAGATAACGTCGCTCCTTTACTTGATCACGTTTTTCCTGCTCTTCCTTCTGTTGTTGCATAAGGAAGAGTAGGGTGGCAAGTTGATTCTTCATCGCTTGATGCCGGCTTCTAGTCACTGGAATAAACGCGTAATGTCCGGCAATGAAGCACTCACTGACTTTCAGCAATATTAGTCCTCAAATTCCCACTGGAATCGCACTGCTGACATCAATTGTTGCCAACTCAGGGTTCAATAATTCCAGTGTAGCGATTAAACACGAAAACTCTATTTATTTATCCCACAAATACACACAAGTACAACTCGCCTACTAAATAACTCACTACTTAACACTATAGCCTTCTGTTATCGTTTGGTACTTTAGCTTACCTATAGCTTGATTAAATAAGACTACTCTAACGGTGGCGCTATGCGCCTTTGATGCAAAATCCTAAAAATACAGAAAAGTCTAAGAATGAAAAAAATTAATTGCTAGGAAACACATAAAAAAAGGTCGTAAATAACTGCGTTCTAAATAAACAGAGCAATAAAACACTCGTGTCAGTTCCCATTCCGCAGCGCCCGGATAGGCCGCGAAGGTCTAATCTCCAATTTCGCTCCGCCTCCCAACGCCCGCTCTCCGTAACAATATACAAATTAAAAAAAATATTAACAATTTACCTAGAAGTCTCAGAGGCATCCGCAACTTTCAGATGTTCAAACGCAGACTAAAGCAATTTATGCTGAGTGGGACATATTATGAGGTAAATAATTTTTTTTGCCAGAAATTCGATTAAGGGCCTGCTCATCATAAGCACATCTCATACTGTTATTATTGACTGAGTGAAGCGCTTATTGTTTGTATGGGAGCTTGATTTTGATTCTTTGCATTTTTAAAATTAGTGTAGTGTAATGATTTTTTGTTTTTTTTTTCTATGTAGGTACCTGTTTCTGTGTTTTTAATTTTAATCTTTATTTTGTCTTTTCTGAGCTTTGTCTTCAAGTTTTTGAACTTTGCCAATAAACCATATATGATTGATTGATTGATTAAAAAAACATCGCTCCTCGTATGGACAATTTAACAAGATAGGGAAATAATATTCAGTAAAATTAAATGTTTAAAGCTGAGATCTAAATTTTTCTTCGGTTCAAAATGCTTGGAAAGCAACATTAGTCGTTTTTGAGTAAAATACAATTTATACAGCTAAGATTTGTAAAAATTGTTAAAAGCTCCTTTAAACGTTTCAAAATGCTTAGAAAGCAATATTAGTGGTTTTTGCTGAAGATATGTAGAAATAGCTGCAAAACGCCTTAGAACGTATTAAAATGGTTAGAAAATGGTATATATAAGTGTTTTTTAGTATAAAAAGTGCAATATAAGTGGTTTTTTAGTGTAAAAATAAAATTAATTTATTATACTTGATTAAAACTAATAAAAATTTATCTTAGTATTCGCCGTGGAATATCTATGGGCCTTTCTCTATTCGGGTTAATTGCGATGACCCGGAAGTCCATATAGGTATTATAATTTACTACCGAAAGTTACAATTTGCTTAACATCGGCTGTAGAAAGTATTTATTTTGTATTTGAATTAATAAGGCATAAAGGACAATACAATGGGAAAATACCAGTCATTAAAGAACGATCATTACATAGTTTTAGCAATTTCCTTTTTAAATATAATAACCCTTAATGATATAGAAAAAGGTACAAAAATATATGTTTGCCTGCGAAAGTTATACTTTCGTGGTAGAAAATCTGCCATGCTAGAAGGCAGTTTATTTTTACTTCTTCAGAAACGAAATTCGAAAATCCAAAATGGAAAATATACAATATCAAATGGATGGTGAGTGCTAATAATAAGAAACTTCAGTATACTATTTAGATGAATAAGATATTACTTTAGTTAACGATTTGTTTTTAATTTTAGTTAGAACTTTCGAAGCCATGTGTAGTACTAACGATATAATGTTTACTAGTTTCAAAACGTTTAATAAATTTTAAGAAATTCTTACTTATTTCAGGAGAGCTGTTCCCACTCCTCTACTTGGCTGTTGATCTACCTCGTTACAAAATAATACGGGTACTTTGGTATGCAGGATTTATTTTCTCTTTTTCATTCTTTCTATGGCAAGGTTATCTGATAGTGGTTCAGTTTAATCTTAGTTATTTCCTACAATATGGGATGTTTTTTCTTACAACTGGATGTGTAAGTATTGCATCCTATGTAATAGAATAAAAAATAAGTACATTGACAATTACCGATACCTTAATTATATTTCGCTCTCGACCATTCTTATTTCATGGATCTGAAAGAAAAAAGTATAGATGGGCGCAGGGAAAATTCCCAAGAACCTTTGAACCCAATTTTGGGTTTTCACCCGGTTTTTTTCCATCTTTTTTTGAAAGCACCCGGCAGTTCCAAGATTTAAGGTTTGATTTTAGACTAGAGTTAATAAATCCAGATTCTGGTTTGTTTTTTGATAAACTAAACACTGGTCAATTGATCAAAAGCCTCAAACTGCACAACCCAACAAATTATTGCTTAATCGGTAAGTGTTAGGCGTATTGAAAATAGAAACGTAATTTAAATTTAGAGGTTTTAATGAAATAAACCCGGAATTTTCCAGCGAATAAACCCTCAAAAATGAAAAAACCGGGTGAAAACCCATTTCTAGAAAAACGTAAACGAAATCGCTTCACTTCCACCTCTTGACACCAGCAGTAACTCTAAATGTTACGCTTCTTATTCGTAACTGCAATCCACAAAGTTTTTTTGCATTTTATGTATTTATTTAGTTTCTCAAACGTAATGCACGTTCAATTTCTGCAAATCTGGAGTGGAAAGAATAGCAATTTATCATCGTAAACTTCTCACCGGATTCAAGGTTCATCGATTCGACGATGAAGTGCTGCTTCATCGTCGCTGTGAAATTATTTCACATAGCAAATCCGGTATATAATAATTGAAGTCGCATGCTTTGCACAAGAAAGCAACTGCGATGTCGACAAAAAATTAATGTTCTTTTTTAATCAAAGCGGTTATCATTCATAATGTTCCAAATTTTCTTGAACGGTCATTATTTATACAAAAGTTAGATTTACATTTATACAAAAGTTAGATTTAGAGCAACAGATATAATTTACATATTTGAAATAGAGAACGAAAATATTGTTGCAAACTCAGAGTTGGAATAATTTAACTGCAGCTAAATTTAATTAAAACACTATTTATTTACTGGACAAAACTACAATTCGTCTACTTATAGTCCGCTATTTACCACTAATACTTTACTATAGCTTTCTATTATTGCTTAGTTCTCTTAGCTTTTTTAGACTCGCTAGGCCAAGTCAGCCTAGCCATAGGCAGACTGCATGCCCTGTCCACCGCTGGCCACCATATCAAAAGGTTATCCTCGGTCTGATTACCGCGGTGTAGAGCCAGTGCGTGTGGCTTTAGATTGCACTTCCTGCCCACTGCCCTGGATAGTTGCCATGTCAGTGCTGTTGTCTTATTGCATGCCTTTTTCACGTGGCTTTTCCAGGTTAGCCCGCTGTGAATGGTCACGCCTCAGGCGTTAGTAGCAGAGGTTCACCGTACAGCGCTGGTGAGCAGAATCCTGTAGTTTTCCTTCTTTGAGTGTAGAGCACATGCTCTATCTTGCCAGGGTTGACTGACAGTCCCGTCTCGGTACACCATTGTTCTATTATTCTACGTACGCTTTTCATTCGATCAGCAACGCTGCCAACGAACTTTCCTGGTATCATGACCAGTCCGTCGTCCGCATACGCTTGTGCTCTGACCACTTCGACTCCAAAAGACCATTCATTAAGAAACACCGTAGTCGAGGTGATAAGCAGCTGCTTTGTGGACAGCCGCCCTTGACTTCGATTTCCCTCCGGTGATCTTCTCCCAGAGAAGCCGTAACCTTACGGTTGCGGAGTGCCGATTTGACCCAGCTTAACAACTGTGTTGGGGTTCCCCGGGCCCTAAGGGCCTCGCAGATGTTGTTTGTTCTGGTTTTGTCGAATGCTCCCTCAATGTCGAAAAAGAGTGCCAACAGCACTTCCTTATTCGAGTATGTCTTCTCTATTTTATGCACTACAGAGTGGAGAGCCGTGTTGTTCGACTTTCCTTGCTTTAGGCATGTTGAATTTTTGTTTATGGGATGTCTTCCCAAATTTTCCTCTGTGATGTACCTGTCTCCATTTCAGCATGGTTTTGTATCGGAAAGATCGTGTGCGACAAATCTTGCGTGCTTTTCGCAGTTATTTTCACCGACATCCGGAAAGCCTTCAATCAGGTTAATCATGCACGCCTATTTTTAAGCTCGAACACCAATTTGGTTTTTCGCGGACACTGGTTGAAGTTCTTACGCAAAGCGCAATAGGTAAAGATAGAGGAATGTAAATCGTCCATTTATTCCGCATATTCTGGTGTTCCACAGGGTTCAAACCTGGGTTCACTTCTGTTCAACATTTTTATTAACGACTTGCTTGATAGCATTGCCTGTTTGAGAACAGCCTAGGCTGATGACTTGAAGACCTTTGGTCGCGTAGCTGACCTTGCTGACTGATCAGGGATGTCGGGGTTTATTTCGATAGCAAATTTACCTTAATACCTCACATCACGCAGATGGTTTCCTCTGCGTCTAGAGCACTGGGTTTTGTGATCAGAAGTTGCAAGTATGTGCACAAGACATCTACCATCAAGGTGTTCTATTGTGCGTTTGTCAGATCCAAGCTGAAATATTGTTCGGTGGTGTGGGGTCCCATCTAAGGCTGTCATGGTGTGGCTATTGAGTCGATACAGAGAAGATTTCTCAATTTTAAAGTACCTGATATAGAGGGAGGGCGGCACCTATCAGGAGAGAGGAATCGAACATGTTTCTATGCTGAGTATGTTTACCGAGTCTCTTAGCAGTAGACGAGCGGTGCAATCATTAAAATTAATTTTCAAATCGATTGTTCAAAATTGTTCGAATCGATCGAAAAAATCCCGAGACTTGGCTTACTCCTTACCTGAAAACGATAAGGAAAAAATAGCTTATTGTGAAATGACATCAAAATTTTGCAATTTTTGCATCACTTTGTTTCACACCTTATATAATTCAGATAAGGTCGTCTTTTTTTTCAAAATTATCAGCTTCCTCAATCTAGAGGAAATGAGGTTTCAGACGGTGCAAATTGATATGTTTACAGAGAGCGGGCGCCGGAAGGCGGAGCGACAATGGGGGTTGGACTTTCGTGTTTCACGGCCTATCCGGGCGCTGCGATGTGGGAACTGACACGGGTGATTTATTGCTCTGTTTATTTAGAACGCAGTTATTTACGACCTTTTTCTATGTGTCTCTTAGCAATTATTTTTCTTCTAAGAATATTCCAGGCTTTTTTGTATTTTTAGGATTTCGTATAAAAGGCGAATAGTGCCGTCGTTAGTAGTAGTGTTATTTAATCGAGTTATAGGTAAGCTTAAGTACCAAATGATAATAGAAGGCTACAAAGTGTTAAGTAGTGAGTTATGTAGTAGGCGAGTTGAACTTGTGCGTACTGGTGGGATAAATAGAGTTTTCGAATTAAATCGCTAGACTGGAACTATTGAACCCTGAGTTCGCAACAATTGGTGTCAAAAGTGCGATTCCAGTAGGAATTTGAGGACTAATATTGATGAACTGAAGTGAGTGCTTCATTGCCGGAGATTACATGTTTATGCCAGCGACTAGAAGTCAGCGTCAAGCGATGGAGGATCAGCTTGCCACCCTGCTCTCCCTTATGCAAACACACAGAGGGAAGAGCAGGAAAAACGTTATAACGAACAAACAAGAAAGACGTGATCAAGTACAGGAGCGACGTTATCAGCAACAGATGGAAGAGCAGGAAAAACGTTATCTAGAACAAAAGGAAGAACTGAAACGGCTCAAAGAAGAATAATTAGTGAACCATCTCGCAGCTAGAGAGCAACAATTGGAAGAAAGAGTAATGCAATCCGTTAACAGCGTTAGCGAAGGACTCGAAGCTGTCAATCAAAGGGCTCTCGAGCTAGAAAGGAAATTGAGGACGACAACGTGTCTACGGAGAGATTTAGCACAGCCAACGCTAAAATTAAGCCTCCCGATTATGACGATACTACGGCCTGGGAAATTTATAAAACCCAATTTGAAGCAGCTGCAAAAGCTAATGGATGGTCCAAGCCCCAGAAAGCTACATCATTAGTGGTAGCACTTCGTAGAAAAGCGGCTGAATTACTCCAATCTCTGTCGGCAGCTGATCAAAGTAATTATGCAGCTTTCGTTCACTCCCTGCAACTCCGATTTTGGAAATGAGCACAAAGAGACCGTGTTCCAGGCCCAGCTGAGGATGAGACAGCAAAAGTCAGGTGAATCCTTACAAGAATTTGAGGCGGAAATAGACAGACTAATTCACCTGGCATACCCATAAGCTCCTGAACGTTTTCAAATGCAATTTGAGGCCGAAAGGTTCATTGAGGGAGTTCGCTGTAGTTACATGAGATACCACTTGCTAGTAAGACCCAGCAATATCAGCGAGGCACTAGTTCGGGGCGTCACGAGTGTCATCTAGTTCTTCTCCACGTGTAAGAATGGCAACTTGCGATGACGAGGAGGATACGTCTAGGGCTGAATCCATGGCAAGTTTACATAAAACGATTAAGGATATCGCAGTCAATATGCAAGCCGTGTTGGGAAGAACTCCTCGATCAACAGGCAATCGGGGCATAAAATGTTTTAACTGCGGCAAACTGGGTCAAGTCAAGAGTAACTGCCGTATAGGGCAAGAAGTCAATGTAAGGGGGCAATTGACCGAGCCCGTTAAGACCCTCAGGATCAGTCAAGTCAATCAATCAAGCCAAGTCAATAATTTGGGTGCAAAAGTCTTCCAGAGGCCGGACGCATTAAGGGACAGAAGATCCGAATTGAACATCGACCAGGAAAGCCTCACGAAAATGCCGAGGCATTGTCTAGACGGCCGTGTAAAGAAGATTGTCGGCATTGTCAAAGAACTGAGCAACGTGAGGGACTTCCTTCTGTAAGGAGAACGTCGGTAATAAACGACCGGATAAGACGATGGAATAAGACGACGGAAATAAACGACCACACAGACGCTTCGAGATGAACAAATGAATGATCCAAATATTGGACTGGCAAAGACTAACGACAAGAGACCAGAGTGGCAAGAAATTGCTGGTAAAAGTCCAAACCTGAAGGCGCTATGGGCCCAGTGGCACTCTCTTAGAATAGAAAATGGATTACTTAAGAGAGCGTGGGAGAGTCAGGATGGCAAGAGCGTAGTCAGTCAGTTGGTTGTTCCTGGTCACAGAAAATCGGATGTACTACAGGAGATGCACGACGGAACAAGTGGAGGTCATTTTGGGGTCAATAAAACCTTGACAAAAATTAATGAGCGGTTTTACTGAGTGTATTATCATGAAGACGTCGAATCTTGGTTCCGCAATTGCGAAGTTTGTTGTGCCACGAAAGGACCTCGGACAAGATCACGGAGTCGAATTGTGCAGTATACTGTAGGTGCACTATTCGAGAGGGTAGCAATTGAGGTCGCGGGACCATTTCCTCAGACTGAGTCAGGCAACAAATACATCTTGGTCGCCATGAATTATTTCACTAAATGGCCTGAAGCGTACGCCCTACCTAATCAGGAAGCACCGACTGTGGCAATGGTGCTAGTAAATGAAATGTTCTGCAGATTTGGAGTCCCTCTCGAATTTCATTCTGATAAGGGCCGAAATTTTGTACAGAGATTGTAGACGTTGTACAGAGATTGTACAACATCTCACCGCTATTCCATAGCTTTTTGGCTTTAAGCCACGACACACGGTCTCCAAATTGTCGACCAGCCGAAGCTGTACTGATGAGGGGTAAACCCCGAAACTGGTATGCAGATTGGTTGATCGACAAATTGATGACCACCTACTGTTTTCTAGAAGGTCATGGAACTTCTCGGATTTTGCAATACCAGGACAACTCCTTTGCATCCACAGTCGGATGGGATGGTGGAGAGATTTAATCGGACCATGTAACGTTACCTGTCTAAAATGGTGGTAGATCATCAGCGTGATTGGGACCAACATTCACCACTTTGTTGATGGCATATCGAGGCTCTATACACGAAGCCACTGGTTATATTCCAGCCAAAGTGATGTTCGGAAGGGAAATGAGGCTTCCTGCGGATTTGATGTATGGAACACCAGAAAAAGATTCGCTCCACTCTGAAAATTTTGTGGAGGAGCTCAAGGAGAGGCTTAACAATGTTCATAAACAAGTCGGGAATAAACTGCGGATCTCCAGTGATCGAGTTAAAGCAAGATATGACCTACTGGCTAACTCCCGCGGCTTCCAGGATGGTGATTTGGTGTGGCTGTACAATCCGCGGCGAAAGGTGGGGAAATCACCCAAACTTAGCCAAAATTGGGAAGGGCCTTATACAATAATTAAGAAGATTAATGACGTGGTGTATAGGATCCAGCGGACCCCCAGGTCAAAGCTGAAGGATGTTCATCTGGATCGATTAGCACGATACCGTGGAACTCTATCTGTTCGGGACGAACAGCCTTAGGAGGAGGGCAACGTTACGGAGAGCGGGCGACAATGGGGGTTGGACCTTTGCGTCTCACGGCCTATCCGGGCGCTGCGACATAGGATGTGACACGAGTGATTTGTTGCTCTGTTTATTTAGAACGCAGTTATTTACGACCTTTTTTTAGGTGTCTCTTGGCAATTATTTTTCTTCTAAGAATATTCCAGGCTTTTCTGTATTTTTAGGATTTTGTATAAAAGGCGAATAGCGCCGTCGTTAGTAGTAGTCTTATTTAATCGAGCTATAGGTAAGCTAAAGTACCAAACGATAATAGAAGGCTATAAAGTGTTAAGTAGTGAGTTATTTAGTAGGCGAATTGAACTTGTGTGTATCTGTGGGATAAATAAATAGAGTTTTCGTGTTAAATCGCTTTACTAGAATTATTGAACCCTGAGTTCGCAACAGTATTTATAACAATTCATTGCTTAAAAAGTTACAGCTGATTGAAAATGACACGAAAAATTGCTTTTTTGTGCAAGGCCCTCAGCCGAGTGGCCTCATTCACGCGTCGCCTAGCAACAGTCCACTCTCCACCAATTCATAATTTTAATGGCGGCTTGCTGTCAAATTCAACTTTAATCAATGTTCTGATTTGTTAACATTTAATAGTTTCAAAATGTCTATTCCTATAGCGTCGTAGATAAAGTATAGTACGAAATGCGGGTTGTAAAGCATTTACGTACTCATGGAAATACGTATCAACTTTCCATTCGTACGTAATAAGTTTCTTACACGCTTATTACGTAATAAACTATTTTGCGATTTTCTTCTTACTGCACATGCATTTTGAACGTTTTTCGCAATCTCAGGTTGTGTACATTAGTGAAAGTCATCGGTTTCAAAAGCAGACATGTTGAGTCTGCAACAAACCCTGTATCTCGTAGGGTTTAATCAGAAAAGCAAGATATACTTACGGATGGCAAGGAGAAGTGAAAAATATCACGATTCGAGATGAGAAATGGAAATCTGGATTATTTTCTGATTTATCTATGGTCATAACTACGCTTTCACAGGTAATATTCAGGTTGGTGCCCATTTTGTTGACAGTCCGTGTCACTCGATTCACGGTTACTTCATTTGCTCGAATTCGCATACAAAGTTAAATATTTCTTATTAGATGTAATGTTTTTCAATGTTTGGAGAAAAAAATTCGTGTAGTACACGAAGTAGAAGCAATTTTTGTACTTGAGCTGCACTTGCAAGCATCACTTCGTTCGGCTCTCAAACTACAGCTTCAATACAAAAAACGTGAAGCTTCTACTCCTAGTAAATCAATATACAATATTTTGGTTGCGTGCAACTAAGTTTTATTTTTAGGTTGCAATGGATATTGTTATTTACCTTAAGTCCTATAGCATATTTCATAAAGAGGTTCCACGTTTAAAAAGAACATTCTTTTGGAGCGTACATTTGATGTCATCCACTAAATCACAAAAGTTGCTTAAACAACATTTACTAAAATGGATTTGGACATATCGAATAATATTTCTGCTTATTTTAATGTCAACTACATGCGGAGTATATTCTTTTTGGATGCACGATTATGAAAATGTTTGTGCAGTATCTTCGGTTATTGTACAATATACACCAGGTATACTTGCTAGGTTCTACTAATTACTGTTTCATGATCCTATATATTATATATTTATATGATTTCAGAATATGCAAGAATAATTCACTATATGTTGGCCCCAGTAATTTGGTTATCCTTTCTTCCTTTATGCGTAGCCGCGTGGTATAGCCTTTACATGCTTATATACCTTAAAGTCCAACTCCACATGTTCATCGATTCTCTGACGTTTAATCTACCACAGAAAGAGAAGTGTGTTGTGTGCTGCACTGAGGTCCAGTGTGAAAGTGTCAAACGTTATTTGAAATTCATTTTAACTAGACACGTAGCAATTGTAAGGTAAGATGTTAGTTATTTTAGAACAAAGTGTTGAGTTCCTTAAAAAGAGCTTACATTGGATTCCTATTATATAAGTTGTTTTTGTACATCTTTTAACAGTCAGTCAGTTGTGCGTGGCTTTATTCGCATCTCTGGAGAAACATCGACATAAATGCAAATTTGAAATGCATTTATGTCGTTGTTTCTCCAGAGGTGCGAATTGTTCACTTAATGATATTTCACAAGTAATAAATATATTTTTCTACAGACGTCCAATAATGAAGCATTTTACGCTTTCATTAGACAAACGAAAACCTAACCTTTTTTGAGGATCAGAATGTGAGTTTACGTTTACGCGCGTTGCCCAGGGCAGCAAATAGTTATTTTCCTAACAAGTGCGGAAAGTGATACTTTTTCCGCACGCCACTGCAGTTGGCCGAACGACGCGTAGCGGAGTTCGGCCATGAAGTCGAGTGCGAAAAGATACTTTCCGCAAGTGTTAGGAATAATATTTTTTCTACGAGTAAGGACGACTTTTACAACTATCAGTAAAACTTCCGTTTGAAGTTAAAACACCAGATATGACGTACATTGCATTTTTACCTGACAGATAAACAATGCAATGTACGTCATAGTCGGTATTTTAACTTCAAACTGAAGTTTTACTGATAGTTCTCAAAGTCGTCTTGTAACTATGTCAGTATATTGGTATTTATTGCCTCAGCTGTGCGACGAATGATGTTTGCTTACGCACATAGCAATAATTAAAGAAATCAACCTTTTCATTTAAAAAATGTTGACATCGATATCCTGTCTTTTTTGCCAAACTAAAATTAAAGATCCAGTACAGGTATAAGTAAGATGGTATACCAGGCACCTAATGCCACCATTCCTGACAACTATAAATCATGGTAGTTTTACTGATTCTTATTACGTTCTTCCATGCCAACCATAGTAAACAAAGCGTGAGCTATATAAAGCAAAATAGCAGCCATTTGAGGTTTTTTACCTTTCCGCACTAGTGCGGAAAAGTACAACTTTCCGTACTCAAATGCGTGCGGAAAGAAAAAACCTCAAATGGCTGCTATTTTGCTTCCTTTTTGTATTAGTAATTACCTTGTGACGAACCAAAGGAGTTGAAATAATACTTGGAAATGGAGAATTTATTTCTATATTAACGAATAACAGGTATAATATTTAGCGGTTTTCCGAGCGAAATCAGGAATTACTTCCTCACTTGAAGACGACATGACGATATATTTTTGCAACTTTTCAAAACTGACAGATGTTTCAAATTTAACTTTGTTTACAATGGTTGTTATGGAAGAATGTAATAAGAACCAAACATCATTATAAATCATACAATAAATACATCATACATCAATAAATACCAATATATATTTTTATATAATAATATATATTTTTCTTAGCTGGATTATAGAGGTTAATCCTCTACAACAGTAATTTTGGGCGTTTTATACACCAGACACAGACTAAAAGTGCTGTGTCATTCTCTCATATATATTTTTATTGACAGAGATTTACTCGTAGAAAAAATATTGTTCCTAACACTTGCGGAAAGTATCTTTTCCGCACTCGACTTCATGGCCGAACGACGAACTGCAGTCGCGTGCCGAAACGTATCACCTTCCGCACTTGTTAGGAAAATAACTATTTTTACTTGCTGCCCTGGGCAACGCGTGTATAAGTAAACTCACATTATGTCCTCAAAAAAGGTTAGCTTTTCGTTTGTCTAATAAAAGCGTAAAATGCGTCATTATTGGACGTTTGTAGAAAAAAAACTTTCAACGTTCAACAAGAGGTTTCAAAAGATTTTAGAATTAGAGTTGCGTACTCAAGCTTTAGAGGCAACTTTGTTAATTGAATTTGCAGACGTACAAATCGAAATTGAAATTTTCAGTCCCGAAAATGTTGATGAGTCTGAGTTTTGTTCGTTTGAATGAACCAGGAGTCCTCGTTCATTTCCCTGTTTTGTTTCGTTGGCCCGTGTGTGTGGCTTTTACGTGCACCGTCAGGATTTTAACAATTTTGGTTTTATGTACTGCCATGACGGTTTGTATATGCTTTGGCGACGTTCTTCACTGACTGAAAAAGCCCTGAGGAAGACCTAAAAATAAAGGTCGAAACCTTGGCGATTTCGAGAATGTGAAGTGAATTTGTCCTACATCTGCGATCCAACATCTTTCTAATTATTGATAGGACGCAAAGCGCAATATGATTAAATTTGTGTCCTAATTGTTTGCAATATGGACACACCGTTGAATTATGTAAGTTTGGGCATTGCAAGAAGTGTAATGAGAAACCCCATTCATTGTTATTCACAACACGTTATTCATCCTCAAATCACCCCTCGAGATATTCCTCAAATCAAAGTCACGTCATACATGACGTCCCTATTAATTCATCTTTCAATTATTCTTCAAGTGGCGAGGTTCTTTTAGCAACCGCATTAGTTCATGTCGACGGCAGACCTCAGTTGGTTCGAGCATTGTTAGATAGTGCCTCCATGTCTAACTTCATCTCACAAGATACAGTGAGGCGACTAAGTTTATCAGAGACATCAGTTAATTTTTCTATTATGGGGATCGGTAGTACACAAGCAAGCGTGTCTTCAGCTTGTAATATACAATTTGGTTGATGTCACGGCAATTTTAAAGCAAGTCTCAAATGTTTGGTAATCCCAAATATCACAAGTTATCTTCCAGATATACAGGGTGTCCCGTAAACCTTCGACAATACTCCTCCTGATAAAAGCCCCATCCTTGACAACTCAAATAATGAAAACTTAGTATTAATGAAAGTATTATGGTTTTCAAGACATTTGTACTTTTCTTAAAATCGACAAAAACTTACATCACTTAATATTTCGTACATTTACTCTTCTATAACACCATGTAGAAAAAAAAATTATTCAGTTATAGTTTCGCGAATGGAGGTAGTACAATTGCTAATCAACAGATTCTGAACGTCTACTTTGGTTTATTAAGAAACAACTTTATTTTAACGTATTTCTTATAATTCCATTTCAATTATGCAACTTTTGACCCCCACTGTAGCAAAAGATGCACAGCGATCTTGATGTGCTTAAGTACAAAAATTAGCGTCGTTCTTATAGATTCTGAAATGTTATAATAGGTAACTATTCCTTAAAAGGTAAATGTTTTTATGGTCAGTTTGATGCAACAAGTACAATTTTTACAAATACATACAATATCGTTTATTTGTGCTATTTACAAGAAATTGAGCAAGAAGCAATTAACGCAAAAAAACTTAAAGTAAATGTTCAAAGTCACCGCCATTGGCTCTTATGCACGCTCTGCATCTTTTTATAAACGATCTTTTGATTGATCGATACTGAGCCTCGTTAATTTCTTGCGCTGCTCTAAAGACATTTTGTCGTAGCTCTTCGCGAGTTTCGGCCAGTCGTGTTCTTTTTCTTTCAGGCAACCCCAATTAAAGAAATCTAAAGGATTTAAATCCGGCGAATGTGGTGGCCACAAAATAGGTCCTTGACGTCCAATCCACCTGCCAGGAAAAACGTTATTTGGGTGTTCTCTCACAACCAGTGCATAGTGGGCAGGACAACCGCCATGTTGAAACCACATTCGTCTTCTTATTAATAGACGAACGTGGTTTCACTCTTCAAGTAACACCGGTAACTGATTCTGCAAAAATTGCAGATAATTTTCAGCATTCAAATTTTCTGGTAATTCTGGTGGTCCTATAATTTTGTTGTTGATTATTCCTGTCCAAACGTTGATTTTAAAGAATAGGAACAGGTTTACGGGTATGGGACTGAATAAAACCAGCTCTCGTGTACTGGTGCATTAAATTCTATTGACACAACTATGTTCTCAACCTAAAGAAAAAGCCCTGAAGAAGATTGGAATATACAATCGAAACGTCGGCAATTTTTTAACGAGAGCTGGTTTTATTCAGTCCTATACCCGTAAACCTGTTCCTATTCATTGTCAACAAGGACGTTAACCACACATGTTGATTTTAAATTGATGCTGAAAATTATTTTCCCTGAAGGCATGTGGATTTTCCATTTGCCAACTGTGGAAGTTATGTATGTTGAAAATGCCACCTCGTTTGCATGAAGATTCATCTGTCCAAAGAGTGCAATCAAAAAAAGTTGAATCTTGACGCATTTTTCGTAACATTCGTCTACAAAAATTTATTCTATGTTGAAAGTCTCCTGGAAGAAGGGCCTGCATTCTCTGGACATGATACGGGTGCATTTTATTTCGCTTTGAAATTCGATGTACAGGGTCATCCAACGAGGACTGAACAGGACAGTTTTTTTCGGAATGGGTTAAAAGATTTGAAAAACCAAAATAGCTATTTGTTATGTTCTTTACCGGGGAATCCAAAAATGATACATGAGAAACCATTGAACATCAAATAAAAGCGCTACGGTACATTTTGACATTTTTTTAAATGAAATGTCGTATTTTTTATTTCATATTTCAATTTCTGATATAATTGTTGATATAAACTGATATCTTTTTTCTAATAACTTTGAACTTATGCACTTATTAAATGAC
Source organism: Taphrorychus bicolor (assembly GCA_951812265.1). NCBI lineage: Eukaryota > Metazoa > Arthropoda > Insecta > Coleoptera > Curculionidae > Taphrorychus > Taphrorychus bicolor. Next base: position 41,825,815 of record OX638301.1, on the reverse strand, counting down.
AAAAACATTCAACCACGGTGAGATCACTTCCTAATAACACGTGGAGTTGCCACAAGTCAGGTATATATATAATTATCACTAATTTTTCATTTTTTGATTTGTCAAGGATGGGGCTTCTATCGGGCGGAGTATTGTCGAAGGTTTACGGGACACCCTGTATATTTTCTTCCATATTGTTCCAATTTATAAATTCCAGGTTATGTTCAACTGGCAGATCCTAAATTTAAATAAATCTCAAAAAATTGATCTTCTTCTAGGTGCAGATATTTTTTGGAACCTGCTCGAAAAATCTCCGATCAGTTTAGGTAGAAATAAACCAATTATCCAAAAAACGAAGCTGGGTTGGATAGTTTCCGGTGTTTCCGGTCCAATAAATATATCAACTCTTCTACAATAGGATACTCAGGAAAATACAACTGGAGGAGACGCACTTGATTGCATACGCTGACGATCTGTCAATAATAACAGTAGCAAAAACCAAAGAATCACTGGATGCAAGAACAGAATTGGCAGTCGCAACCACAAAATATCTGCTAAACAAATTGGGCCTTGAAGTAGCAGTACAAAAGACAGACTTAATAATCCTAAACGGAAGATGAAAGCTGACAGAACTTCAACTAAATAATCAAATACATGGGCCTTAATATTTACAAGGACTTCAAATTCCACACACATATAAGAACCATATGCAACAAGGCAAAGACAGTAATAAACTTGCTCTCAAGGATCACAACAACAAAAAATGGACCAACATTCACCCAACGCGAAGCACTAATGAGCATCGTGACATCCATCATCCTCTATGGATCGCCGATCTGCGAAAATATAACAACTTATAAATACTACGCCGCACTCCTAGAGAAGACAAACAGGCAAATAGCTCTACGAATAACAAGGGCGTATAGAACTGCCCCCACTACCTTGGACTTAGGAAAATAGCAAAGATACTCCCCATAAAACTACAAATCAGGCAAAGAACTCAAATACATAACAGCGACAATAAAACTCAGATAGCTGAAATAAAGGAGGACGTACACAGAGAGTGGGGTAATACTTGGAATGACTACAAAGGAACCACAAAGACTTTCATCACAGACCTAGAAAATTGGACAACTACAGACTGGACAGAGACAGACCACTACATGAAGGAAATATTTACAGGGCACGGAGTATTCGCGGAATACCTCACAGAATAGGAAAGAAGACAAGCCCAGGTTGCAAATACTGCAACCTCACCAAATAGACAACTCACTTCCCACTCTTTTCAAATGCCCAAGATGGGAGATGGAAGTAAAATGTGGAACACAAATTCACTACTCTTGTCGAACAAAAAAAACTGGAAGACATTAAAACAATTTATAACAATGACAATGAAAACAAAAATCGATGACGAGAAAAAAAAACATGAAATGGACCAAAGTAAATAAAAAAAAGAGGAAGAAGAAACACAAGAGAAATTAACCCTGAAGTAATGCCTGAAGTCAGGCGATACCGGGAAGAGAGGGAAGGACTTCAGTCAGTCGCTACTCCTGGAGGGAAGACGCCAAACTGACACTCTCTGGGAAACCTCGATCGCCATGTGCCAAACCCTCGTGTCTGTATAGCAGATTCTCTAATCCTCTATAAAAAAAATACATCAACTCCACAGATTCTATCCTGTCATTTGAGTCGTGCCCCAGTGGTGGAGGAGCAATTGAGAAAATTGAGTTGGAAGAAATTTCTTACCAACCTCAGTTGACGAGTGAAGAAGATCTTGCGGAAGATCACGTTGCTAAAACTCATAGAAAGGATTCTTATGGCAGGTTTGTTGTTTCAGTTCCTTTAAATGAACCTCCAAGCGTTTTAGGGGAATCAAGGAAAAAGGCTAAAAATCAGTTTCTTTGCCTCGAAAGAAAGGTTGCAAAGAATTCCAAGGTTAAGGAGATGTACACTAAGTTCATGGATGAATATAAAAGTATATTAAACATACTTGTCTCCATATATGAACCCAAAGAAAGTGAACCTTGCTTTTATGGTCCTCATCATGGCGTTCTCCATGAAGATAGTGTGACTGCTCTGGGTAGCTCTGTAAGGAGATTTCACAAATTCTTCAGTCAGGCTGTTTTACTCTACTGAAATGGAAATTCAACGATCCGAAACTACTACAAGAAATTAATGTTCCTAGTTCTTCTGAAGAAGTTCTTTACTTCAGTTCTCCAAAAAATGGTAAGACTTTGGGTATGGTTTGGTTTGGTCAAGATGACACTTTTGGGTTTCAAATTGAGATGCCTCCTAATAATAAAAAAATTACAAAGCGTGTGATTTTATCCCATACCTCAAGAGTGTTTGATCCTCTAGGCTTGATAAGTCCAATCATCATTAGAGCTAAGATTTTGTTACAAAATTTATGGATTCTTAAGTTGTCGTGAGTTGATCAAGAGGTTCCTGAGGAATTGAGAGTCAAATGGTACCAGTTCAAACCCGCGTTGGAAGAGCTCAATAATTTGTATCTTCAATAATACGTGTGTTCAAACAATTCCAAATAAATTGAAATTTATGGGTTTTCAGATGCGTCCCAAAGTGCATATAGTGCGAGCATTTATATTGAAACTGTAGATTCTGTTGGGAATAGTTGTGCTCAGTTGTTAACGTTGAAAACTCGACTTAGTCCATTAAAAGTTATGACAATTCCTAGACTCGAATTGTGTGCCGCGCTTTTACTTGCAAAGCTGTTCGAAAAGGTTGTGCTCTTTAACAATTCACAATGAGCGCTACGTTTTATGGTCAGATTCAACAATTGTTTTACAATGGATTCGGGCATCATCTCACACACTTCAATTTTTTGTTGGTAATCCAGTTTCGGCATTCCAAAAATGACTGATTCTTCAAATTGAAGATACGTTCCCACACATTCAAACCCAGCTTCAGGATCTGCCAAAAAGTAAAAAACAATATCAAACTTTTGTCAAGGTCGATTTGAAACTGTTTCCATTTCTAAGATTGGATTTCGAGATTTTGATTTTTTTCGTTAACTCGGATTAAAAGAGTTGCCGCTTATTGTTCGCGATTTCTAAACAATACCAGACAAACTCAAAAGGAAAAACTAACTGGTTATCTGACATTGGACGAATTAAATAATGCACTGCAGGTTGTGTTAAATGGGCTCAAAGGGAATGTTTTTTATGAGATATTGAAGAATTAAAGGAGTCTTCATCTGGTAGTTCCAAGAGTAATTTGTTACCGTTGGCCCCATTTTTTTGATAGTCAAAATATCCTCAGAGTAGCCGGGAGATTAGACCATTCATCGTTTTCGTATGGGAAAAAGAATCCCATCGTTTTGCCATCAAAGCATCATTTTAATAAGTTGATTTTTAGAATGGAACATATAAACTCCTTTCATTGTGGTCCCCAGGTCTTACTTGCGAAGGGAAAAATATTTGCCTATTGCGGGAAAAGCACCCCATCCGCGGATTTCAGGAAAGACAGGAACGGACGAGGATGCAAAACTTCAAAAGGTTACTTGTCTTTATTTGTTGGCCTCAGTACACTTAGAACTAATAAGGAATTTAAGTACTTCAGCTTTTTTTTTGGAAACATTGCAAAGATTCATTGCGCGTCGAGGTAAGCCTTCAACCGTTTATACCAACAATGGCACCAATTTCGTAAGCGCTAAAAACGAATTACAGGAGCTTGATGTCAAATTCCTGACTGCCAATAGCGACATGCCCAGGGAAAAATTTGAAAATTCAGTAGGCATTAAATGGAATTTCATTCCAGCCTACTCATCTCACCAAGGAGGGTTGTGAGAGGCTGGAGTTAAGTCTGTCAAATTTCATATTAAAATAGTTGTCTCAGGCATGCTACTTACAATTGAATCGTTATATATACAGTTATTTCGCAGATAGAATGCTTAATGAATTCGAGGCGCAGCATTATTTGCATATCCTAACGATTAAGGACGGCTTTTACAATTATCAATAAAACTTCAGTTTGAAGTTAAAACACCAGTAATGACGTAGATTGCATTGTTACTTGACAGATAAATAATGCAATCTACGTCATATCTGGTGATGTTTTAATTTCAAACTGAACTTTTACTGATAGTTGTAAAAACCGCCCTTAGAAGCATTAACCCTGACAATTAGAGCATACCCTGACACTCTAAGTGTCCTTAGCAACTGTTCATCGTATTTTCAACAGTTACAACATTTAAAGCAACAATTTTGGAAACGATGGTCTAAAGAGTATGTATCACAATTGCAAGTGCCTTCTAAGTGGAGAACAAACGGTTGTTGTGTAAAACTGAATTCGCTAATATTAGTGATGGACGATAATCTTCCATCCACCGTATAAATGGCTATTGGGACGCATTGTTAAGTTGTATCCGAGAAAGGACGGTATAAAAGTACGGGTACTAGGTGGAGAAATCAAACGATCCGTAACTAAGATATGTCTTTTACCAATTAGTCAAGAGAATTGAGTTATGATCAACTCATTCTTTAAGTTCGGTTTAACTAGTGTAAGAGAGCTTCTTTTAGTCTGGGGAGTATGTTAAGGCTTTTCTCTAACATATATTTATTTTTGTGTATTGAGCCTTAAAAGGGTAATTTGTTTACAGCTGGTGTCTTGTAAAAAAGACCAGAGTAGCTAGAAGTAAAAAAAAAAAAAAATGTCAAGTGATTCCTAAAAAAAGCTCTTATTTAAGTCCTGTCTAAAATTGCTGTTCGTTGATACAATGCAAGCTTTCCAGTTTCTTTCCAGGAGTTTCATTTCAGTACATAGCAGTTATATAGTTACAATACAGTCCACTCAAGAGTAATCTAGTAAAAGACAGACGAAGTTCGGTACATTGTCAGCTCTAAATGCACGTCCTGAGGGTGGCCTTTTAGAGCCAAAACGTTGATATTATAAAGCAGTTCACACAGAGTCGTTGCCCCATTTATCGAAAGAAAACTATCCTTGTTGATAAAATTATCACCCTTCCCATTGTTCTGTTCAGATAAAAGAATAAAAACGATAATGGGAAGGAAAGCGTAGAAGTAAGTAAGTGGCACACTAGTCCACTTTAGTAATTTTAACACTTGTTTCAGTTTTATGCAATTTGTGAAGGAAAAAGGTGAGACATTAAACGTTTTATTCACTGTATGCAATCTCCTCGTATTGCTATCAACGGTGCTTACAACGTTTTCCGTAAGTATATTAATTATTATTTAACCGTTTAGTTATAGTTATTTTCCTGACAAGTGCGCAAAGTAACACTTTGGCGCACGCGACTGCCGCAGTAGTCAAGTGCGCGAAAGACACTTTGCGCAAGAATTAGGAACAACATTTTTCTACAACCGTATAAAAAAAACGCTAGAACATTCCAAGTGTATTCCTTAGGCTATAAAACTTTACAAGGGAAGGCAATTTAAAAATGAGTCCACCTGCCAGTAATATGGGACTTATTTAACGATTTTATTAATGATTAAGCTTCACAGTTCTTTTCTGCTACCCCTGTATTGACGTAGTGCTCGAAAGACTTTTTTTCACGTGTCCTACGGCAACGAGTAACTTTTTTTTACGCTGCTATGGGCGACGTGCGAGAAAGATAACCGTGAATAGTTATTTTCCTAACTAGTGCGGAAAGTGATACTTTCCCGCACGCTGTCTGTCGATGCACGAACGACGCGAAGCGGAGTTCGGGCACCTGACGACGAGTGCGGGAAAGACACTTTCCGCACGAGTTAGGAACAATATTTTTTCTATGAGCCCAAGTAAATAAACAGATAATCAGCCTTATGATAGAACATTATTTTTGTCAACAGTATGACAGCTGTATTAAACAACAATCATTTGGTTGTTATGACAAAAACTTGGTGTGATTGTTGGCGTGACGTAATGTTTCAGGCATGAACTGGTGACATTGGAATAAAAGTTCGTATATTATAGGTATATTTTGTATCAAAAATCAATAAAGGCAAGCATAATAGTTCCTTAAAATAGATAAAAATGTTTGGCACGGCTGTAAGGCAGATGCACCTATCTAGATAGACAGACTATAAAGTCTAAATTATATCATAAATCAGTCATTCTTTAAATATTTACTTTCCAGCACGCCAAATTAACTTTCACGCACGTCATGCAGGAAAGTAAAGCTTTCGACAACAAAATGCGTGCGGGAAAGTGACAAAATAAGCACGCTCGTAGAAAAAATATGTCAGTTTCCATACTGTTAGTAATGCGCGAACCGTGTCATATTTTGACGGTTGTAGAAAAGTTTTTTGCTTTGATAATGACCATAGATTTGAATATTGGGTAAAGATGATGTTTGTAAAATACCCGTCCTAAGGCATACTGTCTAAGACAAGTTATAATTTGTTGGTGAAGTTAGCGGGATTAGGACAAATAATGCACCTCTTCTTTATTTGAAAATGGCCGACGTTTCGACTATTTATTTAGTCTTCATCAGGGCTAAAACCATTAAGTTCAATAGTAACAAATCCCTGGGCCCAACATAAAATTGTAAATACTGCTTGTTCAAATGTGGAACGTAAATTCCTATACATCCATTACATATATCAAATTTTAAAAATTTAAAAAATGTTTTAAACACCAAAAAATATATAAAAATATTAAATATACAGACAAACTGTAGACAACTACAAGAATTAACAATTGACAAATACCGACAATACCAAGTAACCAGTAAACATGGAGGCGTACATTACGGGTGAAAGAACTTACCTATTCTCACTTAGAGAGGGTAGTCAGTTAAAGTACGATTTAAGGTAGTTACGGTAGCAAACTCCATTCGATTGTTCGGTGACCCTGGTATCTTGGGCTCGACAAAACACACATCCGCTGCCCAAGGTAAAAAATTTGCGAATAACAATATTTGCTTGGCACTAACGCCCAATATAAAGATGTAGTACGCTCATGACGAGGGGGGCCGCTATCAAGTGTCGATCACTTTAAGTTTTCCAACTACCAATCCAGATGGAAGGTTGGAAACAATTATGGTTCTGTTATTTTTTTCCCCTTATGTTTATTGTGAAGTCTTAGCAGGTGTTCATAGTGGCTGCTAAGGCCCTGTGTGTCGGTTCTAAAATTGACAGTGCTATTTAATTTTATATGTATCGTTTCCGAAATGTTGCGTTTTTTATAATTATGTTCCCGGTCAACAATGGAAACTTTCGAGAAATCGAAATTATGTGCGGTGACAAAATGGTGATGTGCCAGTGCCGTCGTCTCACCCCTCTCAAGACTTCCCCCGCGACAGTCATACTTATGTTGATACATTCGGCTCTTGAGGTATTGGCGAGTTTGGCCCACGTAGCAAGAATCACAATCAGCACATGGAATCATATATACAATGTTCGAAGCCAAGCTGTGTGGTGTTTGATCTTTCAACCGTGAGAAGATGTCGCCAACCGTATTAGTATTGTAGTACGCCAACCTACATTTCGGGTTTTTTTCCGTTAGAAAGTTCCATAAGAAATAACAGCTACCCCTCTTCTTTCGTAAACAGGATTGTAAATAATTATAAGGTCCATCTATCACAATTGGAACATGGCTCCCATCC